>ML784864.1:201465-268150 GCA_009831015.1 Picea engelmannii | reverse complement strand
ATTTCCCATACATCATTCTTTATTATGGATTGGTATTCCTCTGTCATGGCATCTGCCCATTCCTTCTTTTGAATGGCTTCTTCAAAGCAGGTAGGCTCCTCATCTAGGAGGTCACACATCAAAGCTGTGTAACTGGAGAATGGATTTGGTCTTTTCACCTGTCTCGAGGTTCCTTTTGGAACACCATACTTCTCTCCATCTTGAATAAGATATTTTTCCCAAGCATGCTTTCTTTTATGGGAGAAGGTCATTTGAGGAGGTTCTTGAACTTATGTTATATCATGGTCTCCAAGATTCTTCTCATTAGGGGAAGTTATGACTTCCCTTACTGGTTTTGCATCTCTGGGAACTTTCCTCATGGATTCTGTAGTCCTGGGATTTACAGGTTCCTTTTCATACATTTCTTCAAGTTGGCATCTTCTTAATTTCTTAAGTGCTTATTCTTCATCAAAGGTCACGTCCCTGCTGATCTCAATATGGAGGTGACCAGGTATGTACATTATGAAGGCCTTGGATACCTCATAGTATCCCACAAATATTCCCTTCTTTCCGGAGGGTTCCAGCTTGTTTCTTTTCTCTTTCGGTATATGAATAAACACTGGACAACCAAATATTTTGAGATGGCTTACCTCTCGCTTCTTTCTGGTGAACATTTCTTCTGGGGTCTTGAACCGAAGTGCGCTATGGGATAATCGTTTCTTCACATGAACAATTGACATTGCTTGTTTTTCCCATAAGCACATAGGAAGATCTTGATGGTCTTTACAACTTCCATAATTGTTATGTTCTTCCTTTCAGCTACACCATTTTGTTGGGGATTATAGGGAGTAGTGAGTTCCCTCTTGATCCCAACATCTTTGCAGAAGTTCACGAACTCTTTTGAGGTATATTCTCCTCCATTATCTGACCTGAGTATCTTAATCTTTCTTTCAGAAAGATTCTCTATCAAGGCTTTGAATTCCTTGAATTTACTGAATACTTCATCTTTAGATTTCAAGAAATATATCCAGGTCTTATGAGAATAGTCATCAATGAATGATACATAGTATACATACTCGCTAATGGAGGATGATGGCATTGGGCCACACACGTATAAATGAATGAGTTCCAATACTTCTTTTGCTTTGCTATCCCTCTTTGGAAAAGGGTTCTTGATATTCTTCCCTTGCGCACATCCATTGCATATGCCTTATTGATCAACCTCGAGTTATGGTAAACCTGTGACAACTTTGCATATGTATGGTAGCGCTTTGTAGTTGATGTGGGCCAATCTTCTATGCCAAAGTTTGCATGAGTTTTCAATGGTATGGGTGATGATAGTTTCTGGGTGACCCTTCAGCTTATATAAGCCATTTTCTTCATTTTCGATGATGATTGCTTCATTTAAGGTTTATCTCCTAGCCCACATAAGAACTTCTCCATCTATGAAGGAAAATCTATAGCCTTTCTTGTCTAAAGTTGATATGGAGAGTAAGTTCTTCTTCAAGCCCAGTACATAGAGTACATCTTTCATTTTTATTGATTTTTCTGAATCTAGCTTGTAGTTTGATTCTCGCACTCCCTTGATGGGATATTGGTAATAATCTCCAAGTGTCACTTTCTGAGAAAACTTCTTTTCCAAAATACAAGAGAGAGTATTTTTCTTACCCGTCATGTGTTTTGATGCACCACTATCAATGAGCCATGTGTCCTCTCCAAGTGATACAGATCACGAGAGAGATGAGATCAAGACATGGTCCTTAATCATCTTCATAGGTGGTTCTTCATCTTCGACTAAGTGGGCATGTTGCCTCTTGTGTTTCCTCTTGTATTATTCTCTTCTGACTAAACAAGTATTTGCCTTGTGTCCCATCTTATCACAATGATAGCATTGTATGGATGAGAGATCTTGTCCCTTGCATTGTCCTTTCTTCTGAAAATTTCTTGGATGAGATTCTTGGTTGTTGAATTTGTTTGATGGTTGAGGCTCCCTTTTGAAGTAGGGTTTCTTCCTTCCTCCTTTTTTATGAGTAGCTAGGTATTGATCATCATCCCTTGCTAGTATCGCTTCACAGTTAGTTACCCTTGTCTCTTCTTGGATGCATTCTTCCCATAGGCTCTCAAACTGTAGTTTCTCCTTTTCGGCACATACCGACTGGATGAAAGCATCCCAAGGTCTTGTGAGAACATTTAGTGTCATTATTACGAATTCATCTTCATCAATGGTGTCTTCAATCACTTTTAACTATTCTTTTATTTCTGAGATTCAGGAGAAATATTCTTGAATCATTTCCCCTTTCTACATCTTGGTATTCTTCAATTGAGATCTTAGGTTCATCTTTCGGTTGATGTTCTTTCCTTCGTATAGTTTGCTTAGAGAGTCAAACATTTCTTTCAGATTTTTCTTGGACGATACATACGGGATAAGGTGGTCTTTGATTGAATCTGCAATGATTCTTTGAGCCCTGATTGAGTCCTTCTGATGCTTCGCTTTCTCTATGGCATCTTCAGGTTCCTCCACTTCTTCTTTGATGAATCTTGCTAGGTCATTCTCTGCAAGGATCAGACCGATCCTATACTTCCAGGTACAGAAGTTGTCTATGCCTTCTAGTTTCTCAACAAGCTTTGTGCTTGCAAACATCTTGTACTTGAGACTATGAAAAATGACCAAAAATGAAAATGATTAAAATCAAATTTTGACCTTACCAGGAGGTGCGCTTGGCTGAGGTGAGTAGCCTGGTGTACTTGGATCTGAGAAAATCCAATTTTTACCCCTTCAAATCTGATCTGCGGATTTTTGGACTGGTGCTTCTGGTACTTTTGGTACTTCTGGTACTAGTCTTTTGGTACTTCTAGTACTTTTGTGAAACTAGGGTTTCACTTTTCAGGAGATCCAACCACTAAAACGGTGTGCTCTAAGTGTCAAATGATCCTTGGGGGAGGGCACAAATTTCTAGGTGGTTTTAGGGCTTAAAAGATTCACTTTTGAAAAACCCTGATTTTCAAGTACTGCAACAGTGACGTTTTTCTCTTGCGAACTATGCTTTCTTCACGTTGGCTTTGATACCATGTTAATGTTTTATGCCATTATTATAGTTCTTTTCATTTCAATAGATAAGAGCAATATAAGAACAAGATCACTGAGAAATACACATTCAGAGGAGACACAACATTTATCCTGGGAAACCCTTTAGGGGAAGAAAACCCAGCAAAAACTTCCTTATCATAAATTGCCAATACAATGTGAAGAGATAACTCAAACCAATACAGAAATTCCTCTCCAAAAGATGCGTCACTCTTCTCCCTCTCTCCAATTGGTAAGTTGCAACTTGCCTCTTAGAAAATGAGCAAGTGAGATGTGTGATAAAGTGAGGCACTAGCCTCTCTATATATACAAGACTGGCACGTGTGAAGGGTCTTCATTGGCAGGGCCGACCTCTCAGTCTGGGTGGGTAAACCCACCTTTATTATATTTCTGGGTCTCAATAATAACTGTTGGGGCTGACTTCTTATTCTTCCTATTACAATTGTCTGTTGACCAATCCGCAAAAGGGGATTTGGTCCTAATACAATTACCGATATGATTAATCCACAATGGGGATTAATCCTATGAATAAAATATCAATAATAATAAGAATACTCTTTGCAGTTACATTATTTTAACACCTACATGATTATATACAAGACACACAATCAAAACGTAATGTTGAAAATAAGGAAGATCCCCTTAAGGGCTAGATGTTGAGTTGGATACAACTAGAAATATGGGTGCATCCTCCTTGGAAAGGATGCCCTTGTTCTCCACCTTGTAGACTAAGCTAGATGTTGTAGTGTTTATGGGTTTTGACCCTCTTGGAGAGGTCATCGAGACTTCCACCCTCATCAATTGTGCTATACTTAGCTGGGATGAGAGGTTCAACCTCCTTGGGAAAGTCTTCCTCACCATCATCACTATGTAGAAAATGATTGGAGATGATTGATTTTAAATTGATCAAGAAGATTTAACCCAAGGAAGACTATGTGATAGTATCTCGCCAAGGTGTAAGAGACTCTATTAGTGGGTGTCAACTCATCCCTTTATTAAATGGATCATAGAAAACCATCAGAAAGGATCTTACCCTTCACATTTGAAGGATCATTTCCTAGATTGTGCACGAAGAACAAATACCTTATGTTTTAAGGAGATTCATATTGGATGTTGTCACTATTGTTTTTTGGAGACAATGGAATGGGCTAGATAATATGGGAAGGATTATCTCTTTCTCAAAATAGAATTCAACAAAATATATGATAGAATCATTCATGATTTCATTTGGGGAATTTTGTTGTGGTTGGGATTTTGTTACAAATTAAGAAAATGTTTTTGTTATTCTATGTGTGGATGCTTTTGCCTTTTCTTATTTGAATGGCTCTTTTTTTGGCTACATTATACTACATCTCCCCTTCATGGAGGATTTCCAACTACCCATATCTCTATGTTATTGCAACATATCCTCTTCGTTACCACTCAAAAACCACTTTACATAAAATTTTATCCTTTCAAAGAATTTTGAACATAAGTCAGTGAGCTCCACCCTCACTTGCTTAGAAACCTTTTGTGTTTGCTCTCGTGTGGTTGATAGTGATCATAAATATGAAATTTAGATTATTGTTAATGGTGATGTACCTACTTAAGTTAATCCTAATTAGTAGCATATGTACATGGGGAGAATGTTAAATACCTTGGTACCTCGTTGTGATTTGGCTCTCCTAACTACAAGTGGGCATGCTACCTTGATAAACTATATCCTAAACATCAATATTGAAAATATAAATATTTTATTATTACTAGAAAGTTGATTATCATCTCTAGAATTTTATAGACTAGTCATGTATAATATGTTTCTTGTTGGCTTCCAAGTAAATCTCACTTTAGAAGTTTATAGAAATTAATAAGATCCTTCAATGAGTGCTAAAGAGGCCTCCCTACTATTCCTAAAGGTCTAGGGTATAGTCTTTGTTCATAAGGTCTAGGGTATAGACGTTATTCATATAGTTAAGCTACTCATAATGTATTATTAGTAATATATTTTATAGTAAGATATTAGCATCCCATTGGATTGTATTCTTAGTCATAAAATTTATAATAATTCCTTTCTTAATTATTTGTTTTTATACATGATTTCTCATAATAAACATATTTTTAAGTTACATGAACATTTTGATATTTGAAAGATCCTTTTAGCATTTTACATCAGTTTGGTATTGGAAGATTTAAAGTAAATGTATTAATGAAATTCTATTGCAGAATTTAAATAGATTACCACACTAAGCAGGGTTTGGTCTTATTAGCGATCATACAATCTCAAAGCTTTTATAGTGTATTAGGGATTATCAAGGGTTTCGTTCTAAAGCTCTCTTAGCTAATAGTGAATTAACCGATGATAAATGCTTGCATCGTTCCAAATAGAATTGCCCGTAAGTACCAGGATATCATTCAGCCAAATGTTGCGTTCATGATCCGAGGAAACATTCATTGGATAACATCTATCGCCTTGTTGTGCTGGCTTATTATGGACTATGGCATTTAGTCCCCGTTGTAACTATGTTTTCAATTTGAAAACTAATTATGGCTTTTTCTTTCTTTTCAAATGATGTTTTGTGACAAGCCATGCGCCCAAGTCAATGCTTCAGGTTATCGATGAGTTAGAGATGCGATAAATTATGTTCTGTTTACCTTGTGATATAAGGAGTATTTCCTTCAATCAAACCAAAAACAAATCCTTGATTTCACTTCTCAACGTTATTCCAGAGAGATCGAAGGATTAAAATATCAAGCCCTGCATATCATTCAACAGAGATGTTGAAACGAAACATGGTTATAAGTTCTATCTTAGTCTGTTTGCAAATACGTAGAATTCACTGGATATTTGCATTTTCTTTACAGGGTTAATGAAACGTTCAAGCTTCTTTCTTGCTTCAATAATCTCCCTGCACGGGGCTCTGTTTCAAAGCGACGGTCTGTGATTTGGCTGAATAAATACTAATCCTCATGGCAAATATTCTCCTTCCACATGACTGAGTTTCAAAGGGATGGTGTGTGATTTGGCTGAATAAATAGCATTCGTTACAGGAACTATTCTATTTGTGGAACAGTCTCTTCCATCATGATTATAAAATCTAAAGGAAAATAACATAAACGAATACCTAAAAACAGTTTTAAATGTAAAATCACAGAACACAAAACAGTTTCCAGTTTATAGATTCACAACCACTTTAATATTTTTATATATAGGGTAGAATGAAATCCAGTGATCTCTCTGGTTTTATTGAAGCGGAGGGCATGATGTAGCATTATAAGCTCCCTGAACAGCAGCGAGGACATTATAAAGTGTTGCTAGAGCCATTGAAATTTGCTTGTGCCCCCTAATACAAAGTAACAAGGAATATTAAATATAAAGCCAGCTACAGAAATAGGAGCCAACACACAATTATACATATCCGAGATAAGCAACCGTATGCAAATATAAAGCCAGGTACAGAAGTAGGAGTCAGCACGGAATTTGACATATCCTAGATCACCAACAGTATGCAATTCCAAATCGAACAGAGACAGCAGATCCACCATTGATGAACAGCGTTTCATATCTGGAAAATTGAATAGAAAAAGTTAAAGACACAGCAGTTTAGTAAAATTCGGCCTTAGTTCTAAAAATATTTTGAGATCTTCTCAAGGCATAGGGGGGTGAAAATCTGCATGGGCATCAAGCATACCACGTAATACATTTGTCCATGCTGCAGGCATTCCAAGGTGAACCCCCATTCATTCACTAAAACCAGGTGGCCTGTGGAGTGAAGCAAAACTGCATTTTCGCCGAAGATAGCCCTGACGTTTATCGGTCCCACGGGGACTTCAACTGGGATGTCATTTATGAGTACACTTATGGAACGGCCGTAGATAAAGTCCTCGCCTGCTCCTGCAGACAAATTTTACCAGACTTTAGGTGTTTGTCCTCGTATCAAGCATAAAACATATATGAAGGCACAGAAACACTAATCGCACCAATCGGCCTATATCAATGACCTTTTAGGAGCATCTGCTGATCAGGGTTGTACATAGAAATGTATACAATCACAAAGGTAATTGTTGCAGTTAGATATATAGTTCATATGTTGGAAGTATTCCGAGAGTCATAACGCCCCAAGTTAGAATCAATGACAGAATGTTTATACCAGTGTCTACATGAGAAAGGAGACTGTCAACAAAGCGTGATAGAAGCTTTTAGTGGGATTTGAAAGTTTCTTCAAAAACTGATTTGAAGAAATGTGGGTTAAGCCAGAGGTAGATTCAAGTGTAGATATGAGATTATCGTTTTGGTGGTGTCAGTGCACGTACCTTCATTGAATATTCCTCCTCTTGCTGCTGCAGCTGCTACTGTCTGCATGTAATTGCATCGATCACTACTAATTTCTTCATTCACTTGCACATGATAATGCTCCTGATGTGCGGGAAATGGAGCAGCCGGCACAATTGAAAAGTACGATTCGCCACTGTTTTGCAACGAATTGTCTGTTGTATTAGCAACCTCCATGATTGCTTTAGACTGATCAGTCCTACTGATCTCTGCGCTAGATTTAGAGCTCTCTGCAGACTGGAGTTGGCGTTGCTTTTGCTTGGTTCTGGACTTTTTGTTCTGGAACCAATAGAAGACATTAGCGTCCGCAAGTTGTCCGAACTCTTGTAGCTGAGCTGTGATTCGTTTTATTTCATCTCTGGGAGGGTTCACCATTCCAGAATTGAATATGGATTCTAAGATCCGGATCTGTTCTGGTTTTGGATTCCATCTCGGCTTTGGCTCCGGTGGGTTCCTTTCTTCATTCTCTGATAACGTACATGTACAAATTACAGCTCTCAGAACTTTCTTCCACATATTCCAATCAGATTTGAAATAATATCCGTTAATTCCCCTTAATGCATTTTATTGAGCATTTTACCGTCCCGTTAATTCCCCTCACCCTGAAACCTATGGGAAATTGTATTAAGAGGCCGACCTAAACCTGGAAAGCAAATCATGGATACCTAGGGTTTCCTTTGAGCCTGAGATTCCCCTGACACGAAACTAAAACTTAAATTTCTTTCCAACAATGCCTGATTATTATTAGAGGACTTGTGGATCCAACTACATCAAGATTTCTTTATAGAATCGTATTCATCTAGATCAAAATTGTATGGAAAACAATAATTCAATGCACATTATCCATAAAAATACCCTTCAAACTACATTACAAGCACGCATCTGAATATGGGCCAGAAAGCATTGTTTTGCATCTATCCGTGACTGAACTGGCAATTCTATCTACGGATCTAAACATTTAAAGGGTGGGCATATTAATGTCGAACGAAATTCGACTGAAGAAAATTTCAATTACTGGGATCAGAATGACATAAAGAAGGACACAGCGGCGTTGTTAATACCGGATGCCATTATGTCAAAGAGGAAGAGGACGTTCGAGTTGCAGCGGATACTTACCTTCGTAAGATGGTCTCTGGCCGGAAATAGCTGAAGAATTTGACGTTGAGGGCTTCACTTTGAACATACTGGGCCAATGTTTGTTGGGATGCATATTGATCGAAGGGAGAGGGAAGACCTCTGTCTAGTCTTCCACTGTCGAGATTCAGACTGAAATATCTACTTCAAATCGTAAGAATGCAGAGCACTTCTTTAAATCAGGTGCTGCTACTACTGCAAGATACAGTTGCAAACAAAGGGCGCCAGTCATTAATCAAAATTCTTCATTCATGAAGAGCACAAATATTTTGATCATGAATATATCGACATGGGACAGCTATACCTGCTAATAGCGATCTCTAAGGGCAGGAGCCAGCAATGGAGACGATTCACAAATTGATCACGAAGCATTGGATTATTTTATGGCGTGGATAGTTCCAGGGGTATGTATTTAATGCCTGAATTTGATTAGCTTGAAGGTCAAGTTACAGCGAGGCGTCCGGCTGCACGGGGAAGCGCCGAGAAATGAAAACGGGTACAAGAAAAATAGTATTATCGCGTAAATGCGAATTAGGCGTAAATGCGAATTAAATATCCGAGGCCACCGCCCAGGACTGCCAATGGGAGAGGCCATACATTAAAGTGATTGTCGCCAATTTCCAGTGCTTCTTTCGAATTTGTGGCCAGGCTTCCTTATAACTCTACATTGGTATTACGGAACCTCATTTGACTCTATTCCTCCGTGCATGCCTCCCAAGGCGCTCTGACGTAGAGAATAATGGATGACTCCAGGCGATATTCCGAGATTGCTGACGCCACAACTTTTTACAACCTTATATGTAACAACAAAGATCAAGTGGTTTTGTCGTTTGCTAGAGTGTAATAACTCCGTCAATTTTTGAAACGGAAGGTTGACAGGTTTAGATAAGATAGAAATTAATTTTAAGAAAAAATAGTATTTTTATTTATAAAAGTAATAAAAAATTTATTTTATAAAATAAGATGAGAAAATTAATTTTTTTAAGTTATTATAAAAGTATTATGTAGAGAAATTTATTTTTTCCATTGACATTTATATATTTTAATCAACTTAAAAATACTAAAATAACTACATCTTAAAATGTTATTAGTAATTACTTATATTTTCAAAAAAATATTATTATAATATCAAGAAATAAATTTTCATACCTTCATCTAACCCTCGACTTAAAATAGTATTTTAATTTATAAAAGTAATAAAAAAATTTGTTTTATAAAATAAGACTAGAAAATTAATTTTTTTAAGTTATTATAAAAATATTATGTAAAAAAATTTAATTTTTTCATTTATTGTTATTACTTGACATTTATATATTTTGATCAACTTAAAATTATTAAAATAACTACATCTTAAAATCTCTTATTAGTAATTATTTATATTTTCAAAAAAAATATTATTAAAATATCAAGAAATAAATAAAATAAATTCATACCTTCATCTAACCCTATTTAAAATAATATTTTTATTAACAAAGAAATAAAAAATATATATTTTATAAAATAATATTTTTATTGACAAAGAAATAAAAAATATATATTTTATAAAATAAAACAAGAAAATTATTTTTCTTAAATTATTATAAAAATATTATGTAGAGAAATTCCGTTTATTATTATTACTTCACATTTATATACTTTTTTCAACTTAAAAATATTAAAATAACTATATTTTAAAATGTTATTAATAATTACTTATATTTTCAAAAAAAATATTATTATAATATCAAAAAATAAATAAAATAAATCCATACCTTCATCTAACCCTTCACTTGTTCATCAAAGGGGAGTATCCTTTACTTGTTTCCCTATTGATATAGGACTCTCGAAGAGGTTATCTCTTTTATTTTTTTGCCATTGATATATGACATGAAAAATTGATTTATTTAAAGTAATTTGCATTGTGTTTTAATTAATCTACAATTGGTTTATGTTATACATTATGAATTTTCCTTTTATTTATTGATGTTTTATTTATTGTTGTTTTTAAAGAAAGATTTAAATATAGTTTATATTTTTATATTTATAGTTTGAGTTAGTTTAAGTGGGCCTAATAGTTAAGAATATATGTTTCCTCTTAATAAGTTACAAGTTCAAATCAAGAGGGATAGGGTATTTTCAGAAATCTAAGTTTGTCTAACACTATCATACAAAACATCTAAACTTAAACTTACAACAATCAAATGCTAACCTAGAAACTAACTAGTCAATCCATAGACACACTACTGGTTGTTTTTCTATTAGATTAATTTTCTTAATAACTTATGTTAACGAACTAGTTGAATTAGTTTAATTTCCTTATTAACTTATGTAAACTAACTAATCAATCCATGGACACACTACTTATTGTTTTTCTATTCCATTAGTTTTCTTAATGGCCCACCAGTAACAAAAAAAAAAATATAATAAATAAATATATATGTCCATTACCTTCTCACAAATAAAATGCTACGGTTTTAAAATGAAAAGTTTGGGTTTTAAGGTATATCTAATATCAAATACTTGAAAATAAAAACCTTATCATCTGAAAATGCTCCTTAAACAAAAACTTTATTACCTAAACATATTTTTAAATTATTATCAATTATATTGAAAAACAAATAGCATATCCTTCCACTATTGCAAAATCTCATTATATCGAGACATAGATTCGTTATATTTCAGCGTAAACAATATTATCTCCAACTAACAAAAATTGTGAGTTGAAAACTTAAACAATAGGAATTCACAGACTTGCCTCTCCCACTAAGTGCACGATAGGAATTCGCAGAAAAGCAGTTGGGGAAGAAAGGTCCGGCAATACATGCTTTAAAGTTCTCGGCCATTGATTTACATTCACAAATCAACAACAAACGAGGATTATTGTCATTTAATTACTCTCATCTATTGTATATAATATATATATTTTTTTCCCTCGGATGGGATGTCAGGTGGAAAGAATGGGCACGTGGAGGCGCAAAGGGAAGGGCCATTAATGGTGGCTCTTACCTCCAACTACAGTCATTTATTAAGGCTTTCACCTCTGTCGGCCACCAGTTACTGATGGAGCCTCTCATGCGTGAGCAAGGGACAGCCAGCCAGAGCATTAAGCTCTCGGCGTTAATAGTGGCAGCCATGGTTTATGTCATAATTAGTTTAATCGGACCTCTCAGAATGCATTTGAAGTTTGTTGAGCAGAGAAAGAACTGCTGCGCAGGAGGCATCCTGGCACTCGCCCTCGCTCTCAACATGCCACGGGCAAGGGGAAGACCCCGTCGAGGAGCCGGCTGGTACGCGGCGGATGCAAGAAAGAAGAGGCACAAGAGGTTTGAAAGAGCTCTGCTCTTGGCAAAGAGAAAACGCCAAGGTGACGCCACAACAACAAGTTCTCCCCCTCGAACCTATGTAGAAGAAGACTTGTCCTTAGAGCTCCCACCAGACTTCTTTGAGAGCCGACTGTTCATCGTCCCAGATAATTGGGACCCTCTGACGAGTTTTGGACAAGCGACACCAACACCCAATTTGAGCAAGACTTGCGCCCCCAATGACGCTCTGAGCGTAGAATTCGACGCCTGCCCAGTGGAGGAGGAGCTGCCAGAAAGCACAGTCGACCCGCAGATGTAGAGGACGATGTCGGGCCACAAGGAAGCGGAGGCTGAAACGAAGTCGCCACCATCGCCATCGTTCCTGCGTCCAGAGCACCTGAACTTGGTTTTCAAAGTGTGCAGCCTGGTGGAGGATCAAATTTTCAGAGCCGTATGTGTCAGCTAGCGCTTAGACATGCTCTACGTAGCCTACTCCAAGGCCACACCTCGGCACCAATGCCCCACCTGTGCTCAGCCCTATGTCATCCCTGTCAATGGCGGCAAAGATAAGGAAGGATGCGAGGACTACAAATAGGTTCTGTTGTTTCCTATGGTCTCCATTTCCTTTTCTTTTACTATTTATCAGAGCTGTTGCTCTTTAGTTACTAGCTTAGTTAGCTTCAGAACAAACTTTCTTATACTGCTAAGGACGATGGACATGCACCCTGGTTTCCTTCGGGCAGGGTGGCGAAAAATGAGGCTTGATTTTGCATGCTGCTGTCGACAGGCCAGCTATCCTGGTTTCCTGTATAGGAAGGACAGTTGGCACTTGTATGTCAAGTGTATTTCTTTTTTGAAAGTTTAATATAACAGGTTTTGCCCATTTTACTTAAAAAAAAAGTATATATATATATATTTTTTTTTTCAATAAGAAAAATCATTTAATTACTCTCATCTATGGTATATAAAATATTTTTTTTTTTCAATAAGAAAAATCACTTATATTAGTAAATATAAACTATTTTTTTACAAAATTACAAACTAGTCTGGTTCATCTCTTCTCCAAGTACCAAAAGACTCTTCAGTACTATACCCATTACAAAAGTAGTTCAGAAAGTCCCCACTAATATACATATTTATATCAAAAAATTACATCTTTTATGTCCTCCCTATGATTGTAAGTAACAAAAAGTACCAAAGAAAAAGTTGTCTATTAAGATAGTACCATAAGGATTGATATCAAATATTTCAAATATTTCATGATGCCTTTTTTATTCCTTTGAAAAATATTTGTAGTCTTCATTCAATAACAGTGCTTCCTTAGAAATTTTATCAACATCTTGATTATATGTTCTGTAAATATGTTGAGCTTTGATTTGCTGAAAATGACCTCTCAACGATCTAATCTTAGTTGTTCCAGAGAAATCACCTGTAGATTATTAACATTAGTAAACAAGTCGATAATAACCTTAGAATCACCCACCAATTGTAACCTTGGTACGTGTTTTATATATGCAAAAAATAAAATTACCCAAAGTGACAACAATTCACCCTTGGTATTTGTTCCTTTTCCAAAATTCATTTTTAGTCTATAAGTGCCCAAGACTGGACTTTTCAGAATGGGACTGGACATTTCAGAATGGCTCCAGCCCCGCATTTTGTGCCTCTTTCCTATGAATCCCCATCGAAAAATCCTACTGCCCAATCCAAGTCAAGAGAAGGCAGCCTATCAATCCTTTTATGTTTAGTGACCTGTGTTATTTTTTGTTCCCCCAAGTCCTGCAGGATAGAGTTGCAAACTATAATATGATTTATGTGCGGATCTTCAAAAATCATCAAATTCATATGCTTCCAAACCTCCCAGCAAATATAGCCTTGGATTTCTTTCCAGTTTTCCTTTCCCCTTGACCAAATTTGTAAACTTTCCTCAAACTAACCACCTTGCTAGTTGTTGACCAAATTTAATTCCTTAGTAATAGTATGCCAGATACCAATTATAAAGCTACATTCCCCAAATAGATGTAGCACAGTTTCTTCACTTTTCTTACACAAAACACAAATATTGGGCCCCAAAAATCCACTTTTAATCAATTTATCCCAACTTAGTATTAATTGTTCCAACAATAACCAGATAAAAAATTTAACTTTTAATGGTAACTTCCACTCCCAAATCTCTGAGTACCATATTTTTGGTTGTTCTTCGCTACCCTCCATCACTTGAACTTTATATGCTTGTTTGGAATTAACTTGACCTTTTTTGGTATCCCAAGACGACAATAACCTATATTTCTCAACATTTGGGTCAATTCCAACACTTACCAAACCTCTTGTATAGTTTTTCCATTCATCTTTTAGAATTCCTTCCACTCCTAATGATTCTACCTTTTCCACCTTGTAAAGCTAAAACCTTCTTGAACATTAGTCCCTGCATGAGCAAGGCATTCAATCCCTTGTTCTTTTAACGAAATAATATGATTCTCACACAATTTATAGAAAGAGTGAGACCCAACCATATGATCAACACCAATTATGAGGTCTCTCCCACTCCTAGGCTTCCAAACTAACCAACCAACAATTATATTTAAAGAGCTCTCCAAATATCTGAAGTACCATTCCATTTTTTTCTCCCCTGCCTGAAATACTCCTCAACAATTTTCTTTTTAAGATATTTTTTCGTTATCACCTCGTGCCAAAGGCCATGCATCATGATCCATAATTGGATCCAGGAGCCAAATGGGGCTCCAAAAGGCCTAAAAATCAAAGTTCTCATAATATTTTCAAAACATATGTGTGTGTAGACCTCGATGTTACGAAACCAATGCAACTTGAACAGGATCAAACAGATGTCGTATGATCCAGATATCATGATCTATTACTTCGACCAAACAGGCAAGAAAAAATGTTGACTCTAGAGTCCATACAGTATGTATAGTGCCACATGGAATCTGACTGTACATGTCGTACGATCATACAGATTAAATGGCAGGGTACATGGAGCTACCATGGACAGAAGCTGACTGGGAAGTTGATGTGACAAGTGGACCAGTTATTGTGTGACACGTGTCACCACTGCAAGGGTGACACGTGGCACATCTGTACGACTGATGTAGCAGGTTTGTAGATCTATACAAAACGTGGAATCTGTGGCAAGTACAATGGCATGTGGCTGGGTTGATACCTAGGTGGAAAGCTAGACAAATCAACATATGACATGTGGCAGTTATTTGGGAAAGTTGTAAGGTGCCATGTGGCCCAGTGATGGGATTCCACATGGCACCAATTCATTGCCTAAAGTGTTTGGAAAAATTTGTTTGGGTGTACGGAATTCGAATCCATGACCTCTCGTCTGGGGTAGCGAATTGGCAGGGTTTGGCTAACCAACCTGCCCATGGTCATCCTTGCTTACTAAGGTCTAAAACATATATTTAAAGTGGATGGTTTGAGCTATTGGCGAAGGTTAGGGCTGGGGCTAGGCCCCAGCCCCCGATCGCAACACTCACATATGCACATACTTCCAACTCTTGGCGTGGATGGATATGATTCTAACCACAGATGGAAATAGCCCTTGGTGCAACACTCCACAGGACCAGAGCATATGACTCCAGCCTCTGTTGTATTTTGTTGCAGGGTATGTGGATCCTGCCCCTGGTTTCGATGGATATCCCATGTGACTCGGATGAAAACAATTGACGCAGATAAGGGGTTAGCCTCGATTGGTCGGGCTAGCCCAGCGACCAAGGGGTATAACCAGCGACTTACAATCAAGAGTCTTACTATACAGTTATGCATTGAGGATACAACCAGGACACATAGGGATGGATACGATCAAGCGTCAAGGTCGGGGAGCTAAAGACTAGGGGGGCAGCGCACACATTCTAGTGCTAGGCCACATGGATCACGCGAGGTGACCAAGAGACCACGAAAAAAGAATTGCGCCTGATTATTTGCCCAGAAGTGGGTTTTAAACATTATGTTATGATTTTTAAATGGATTTTAGCTTGATATTGGGAGATTTAATCCATTTTTTAGGGATCTTGGGCCCTTTTTTAGGTGAGATATTAGGGAGAAGTTGGGATGTGGTCACCAACTTCAGGCCTATATAAACCAGAGGCTCTTGAAGTCAAGAGAGGAAGGTTCAAAACAATTTTATGCTATAGAATTGTTGAGCGAAGGCCATTGTTATGCAGGGAAGCTATTGAGGAGCGCACCTTTGTGGGCCATTTTTGGGAGCTCCATGCATCAATTTTCAGTGCCGCCAATTTTGATGGCTTCTTGAGATCCGATGGAACGAGACCAGCTCAATTTTTAAATCCATTGGTGCCTTCATGATGTACTTGAAAATCTTTGAAGAGAAATAAGAAATCCCACTGAGACAAAGGTCTGGAGACATAGGCGAGATTGTCGAACCCCGTTAACACATAGTTTTTTATGGTTTGTTGTCTTTATACTTATGTTCATATATGTATAATGCTTAATGACTGATATGTTTCCTCTTTTGTTCTTCCTCTTTCATTAGTTTCCTAAATGGTAATTTAACTCATGCAAGATAACTCAACCATTGTCATTTAAAAGATCTTTTTGGATCAAGTGGTATCAGAGCTAGTTGATGTTTGGATTTTGAGTTTGCATGACTACCAAGAAAATGACATCTACAGAGGGAATTTCCCAAGATGATAAAGATATGAAAAATAATCTCTTTTCCATGGCCGAGATGGTGAAAGTATTGTATGAAGATTACTTGGAATGAAAGAGATTGGTTCAAGAGAAATCTTCAAAGAACAACAAAAGCAAAGAAGAATTGAAGGAATTTCCTTCTACACCGAATTCTAAAATAATATCTGAGGTATGCAGTGAAGGTCATTCATCAATTTCGCATTGTTCCCATCAACATGGTTCTTTTGGTGTATTTGAAAAACATACCAAATGTATAGGTTTGAAATTACTAACCAAGATGGGTTATGAAGGAAAGGTCCTTGGAAATAAGGGCCAAGGTATCGTTAATCCCACATAGAGGTTGTGGAAAGACCTCGATATTTAGGATTGGGATATGGAGAAGAGGATACTGGAGCATTCTCTAAGATGGGCTCCAAAACATCAAAGGCAGTGATGCTTCAAATGGTCAACCTAAGTCATTGCACGATCGATACACGAAAGGTGATGGTGTATCACTCCTTGATGTTGATAGTGAATGCAAGTCATCTCCAAAGCAAAGTGAAGATCAGGAAGAAAGGAATAATGGTCATGGTTATTCCAATTATCTTTTTTATTATAAAAATCATTATCATGTAATCTGAAACTTGTGGAATATGTATCCTTGTACTTTTTTTCATTCACCCAAGCATTGTGTTGCCAAGTGTTGGAAGAGATAATATTTGTACATGAAGTTTATGTTGACTAGGAACGAGACACAACATAAATACTCAAATCCACAATAGAAGAAAGAGAAGGGGGAAAAAGTATGGATGCCAAAAACTCACTACACTTATTGCAAGAGGGGTGGACATCAAAAGGCTACATGTTGGAAGCTTAATCTGGAGCTTCGTCCAAAGAAGGAAAAAAGGATTATGCATGTACTCACATAGGAAGAGGCATTACCAACGAAGCTAGAGGAACACCATTAAGGAAAGAAACCAACCACTTGGTTTTTCCAGAATTGGATGTCACATCTTCATTGTATTTTGCTTCCATTAATGTCATCACACATGTTGAAATGATGACCTGTTATAACATCATTTTAGTCGAACATAGTGTTTTTTTTTTTTAAGTTATGTGTATGTAATAAGTAAAGGTCAATTTTGTAACCTTTTGGAGGACCAAAAGGTCTTTAGTGGGGAGGTTTGATCCATAATTGGATCCAGGAGCCAGATGGGGCTCTGAAAGGCCTAAAAATTAAAGTTCTCAAAACATATTCAAAATGGATGTGTGTGTAGGCCTCGACATTACAAACCCAATGCAACTTTAGCGAGATCAAATGGACATCGTATGGTCTTGATATCGCGATTTTTCCATTTGGCCAAATAGGAAAAAACAAATGTTGATTGTACAATCCGTACAGTTCCACATGGCAGCTGCCTTTACAGGTCTTATAGTCATACAAATCACGTGGCAGGGTACGTGGCACTAACATGGATAGAGGTTAACTGGGCATTTGATGTGACAAGTGGACCAATTATTGTGTGACATGTGTCACCACTACAAGGGTGACATGTGGCACGTCCTTATGGTTGATGTGGTAGGGTCGTACAATCGTACGACACGTGATAGTTGTACGACATGTGGCAGTCATGGAAGCTACAATGGTAAGTGACTAGGATGACACTTGGATGGATAGATAGATGAATTGGAATTTGGCATGTGGAAGTTATTTGGACAAGTGGTAAGGTGCCACGTGGCCCAGTCATGGGCTGCCACGTGCACCCATTCATTGGCTAAAGTGTTTGGAAAAATTTGTTTGGGTCTACGGGATTCGAACCCATGACCTCTCGTCCAAGGTAGCGGCTTGGCATGGTCGTGCTAGCCAGCGTGCCCTTGGTAGTCCTTGCTTACTAAGGTCTAAAACATATATTTAAAGTGGAGGGTTTGTGATATTGATGGAGGTTATGGTTGGGGCTAGGCACCAGCCCCCAGTCGCAACACTCGCATATTCCCATACTTGCAACTCTTGGCGTGGATGGATATGAGTCTAAACCTCGACATATATTTCCCTCAGTGCAACACTCCATAGGACCACAACATATGATTCTAACCTCCATTTTATTTTGGCGCAGTATGTGGATCCAGCCCCCGGTTTCGGCGGATATCTAATGTGACCCGGATGCAAACAATTGGCATGGATAAGGAGTTAGCCTCAGTCGGTCAGGCTAGACCGCCGACCAAGGGGCATAACCAATCACCTATGATCAGGGAGCTTATTGTATATTTGCACATGGAGGCTAGAACCAGGACAGATGGGGATGCATACGACCAAGCACCGAGGTTGGGGGGCTAAAGACAAGGAAGCCAGTGCACAAAATATAGTTCTAGGCCAAATGGAGTGCGCCAGGAGGCCACGAAAAAGGGGATGCGACTGATTGTTTTCCCAGAAGTGGGTTTTAAACATTATGTTATAAATTTTCAATGGATTTTAGCGTGATACTGGGAGATTTAATCCATTTTTTAGGGATCTTGGGCCCTTTTTGAGGCCAGATCTTGGGGATAAGTTGGGAGATGGTTACCAACTTCATGCCTATGTAAAACAGAGCCTCTTGAAGACAAGAGAGGGATTTTTAGAGAAGGTTTATGCTACATAATTATTGAGCCAAGGCCATTGTTATGCAGGGAAGCTATTGAGGAGCGCAACTTTGCGAGGCATTTCTGGGAGCTTCGTGCATCCGTTTTTAGTGCCGTCAGTTTTGATGGGTTCTTGAGATCTGGTAGAAAAATACCTACTCATTTTTTAAATCCATTGGAACCTTCATGATGTACTTGAAAATATTTTAAGAGAAATAAGAAAGACCACTGAGACAAAGGCCCAGAGACGTAGGGGAAATTGTCGAACTTTGTTAACACATTGTTATTTATGGTTTGTTGTCTTCAAACTTATGTTAATATCTATATAATTCTTAATGGCTGATATTTTTCTTCTTTCATTAATTTCCTAAATAGTAATTGAAATGCAAGATAACTCAACCATTGTCGTTTAAAAGATATTTTTGGATCACATCATAAGACATATCCATAAATGTTTTGTAACCAATGCTTGTCCAAAGATAAATATGTTTTAGATACCCCACCTCCCATTGTTTTTAGGTTTTGCAAGCTTTTTCCAGTTAATGAGATGCATTTCTTCCTTTTCTTTTTTGCGAGTCCACATAAAGCTAAACATCCTTCTTCTAATAATATTTAATACACTTTTGGGAATTTTAGCCAATGAGAGCCAGTACACAGATATAATTTCAAGAACTAATTTTACAAGTATGATTGTTCCTCCTAGATAAATCCACCTATGAATCCAACACATTATCCTCTTTTCATTTTTTTTCTCTAACCAAAGCCAGTCAGCTCTAGTGTAACAATTTGGTTTAATGTAAAACCCTAGGTACTTAAAACCTGCATCTATGGGTTTAACTTCAAAAGGAAAAACCTCCTTTATAATTTATAGATCTTCAACATCCCATCTAGAGGGTTGAAGGCCATCCCTATAGCCTTGCAAAATAACTCGAAAACCTCCTTCCCACTCAAAAATGCTACCAATACCAAACAATATTACATCACCTACAACCATTAAATGAGTAATACTTAAACATATCACCATAGGAACACTGTCAAGTTTCTTATCCCAAACCTTTTCCTGTATAGTTCTTCTCAAGCCTTCAATAACAAGAAGAAAAAGTAAAGGTGATAAAGGGCAGCCTTGCATTAAATCCCTTGAAGATTTGAAAAAACTGGTAGGTTTCCCATTGATCAACACAACAAAGTTCATTGAGGTCACACATCCCATAATCCATTCAATTGCTTCTAAGCCTAAACCTACCTGTAATAAAACGAGTATGAGGAATCCCCAATCCACCCTATAATAAGCCTTAACTAAATCTAATTTTAAGATCAGTGCTTTAATATTTTTCACCTGTATGTTGTGTAATGCTTCTTGTACAACTCCTATAGCATCAGTAATTTGTCTACCCTCTAAAAAAACAAATTGTTCCTTATAAATACCAATAGACAAAGAATTTTTTAATCTAGCAACAATGATTTTGGTAATGATCTTATACACCAAGTTGCACAAGGCTATGGGCCTAAATCCTCCAAAAGAATCACGTTTTTCACTCTTATGGATTAGTGCAATAAATGTAGCATTCAAAGAACTCGATACTTTCCCAAGTCTCCTTGACTCTTCCACCACGTCCAGTAATTCATTACCTAAGAGATCAAAAAAATCCTAGAAGAACTCTACAGTCCAAACATCTAGCCCAAGAGTTTTTGAGTACTTAAATCCTTTTAGTGTTGTCAAAATTTCAGCTAAGGTATCTGGATCAACCAATATAATTCCCTCTTCCTCTGTAAAAAATCTCGGATAATTCCTTAAAAATGCAAGTTGATATGATATAACCAAATCATTATGAGATTTAAACATATTCTGAAAATAGTTTACAACCTCCTTTTGAAGATCAAGCTTGTTAGAAATAATAGTTCCATCTTCCTTAGTAATGTCCCAAATGGTATTAATTTGTTTCCTTGAGCTAGCATAAGCATGAAAAAAATTAGTATTTTTGTCACTTGCTGCCAACCAATTAACCCTACTCTTTTGTCTCCAAGTCTCCTCCTCCTATCTTAAAAGTACCAATTTCCTCTTCTCTTTTTCCAGTACTATTAGTTTATCTATTTCCTTCACAAAACCCCCAGGAAAGTCTAAGTATAATTTATCCAGGTCTGATTCTAACTATAGAAACTCTTTCTTACCTTCAACCTTTTTCTTTCTTTCCCAGACAACCATAAGATTCTTGAGCCTCTTTATCTTTTTTACCATCGAGTCCATAGGATTTAGATCCTCTGACCCCAACAAAATCACCCAGTTGGTTCTAACTAAACTTACAAAGTCTGGATCCTCAATCCAAACTAAATTAAATTTAAAAGGATAGCTAATAGTGTCACTCCCAAGTTCCATGTGTAAAATCACAGGCATGTGATTTGAAATATTATCATTGCAAACCAAGGAGAAATATTTGATTCCTGATGAAACTAATTTCTTAGATACGAGGAATCGATCAAGCCTTTTTGCAATGTAATCATGTTGTTTCCTTCCATTCTTGCAGGTAGGAAGAAATTTTACTCGCTCAACATCCACCAAACCTCCAACATGAACCAATTGACTGAAGTAATGTTGCAGAGGGACCACCCTAGCATGTTCACCCAAAAATTCCCTACTCGAAGTGGTGAAATTTAGATCACCCCCCCAAAAATAAATAAGGTTATCCACATTCAATATCCATTCCCTTTTTATGTCTTCTCAAAACACTTCTCTATCATCATACATCCCATAATAATTGATCAACTTCAACTTCAAATTTAAATCTTTAACTACACCCTCCAACAATATCCTTTCAGGAGTCAATAACACATCAAAATCAGCCTTATAGGGATTCCAAGTTGTAAGAAAACCTTCATTATACCAATATAATCCACCCCACAAAAAATCCAATTAGGGAGAATTTTAACAAAAACTTCCCTTGCTTTAGCTTCACACACCATGGTTTCCTGAACAAATAGTACACCTGGGTTGGTTTTCTCTAAAAACCTTTTGAGGGTTAGTGACTTTGAGTAAACTCCCACTCCCCTCACATTCAAAGATACCAAAATAATCTTTTCACCCTAGCCAAGGCTTTCTGAGCTCTAAGCACCCTAGGACCAGTCAATCCCTCTAGACTTATCGAATTTAAGTTTTCCTTCTCTTTTCCCAATTTCCTTGCACTCCTAGTTTTTAGTGGAGAGAAGTCTTTTTCCAAACCTCCTAGTATTGCCCCTTTTAACAAAGCATCCCCAACCCTTCGACCATTGGTCAAAGTACACCTAACCCCCTCCACCTTCCCAATCTTTTCACTAGGGTTACATAAAATCTCCCCACCAACATAAATTGGTAACAATGAATGGGTTAGTACCTCTTGATAGGACAATACGAAGTTTAGAAAATTTTCCTCCACTTCTGACATCACAATCAGATCCATACAAGAATCAGTCTTCAAAAATTCTGAGAGTCCCACAACCAGTCTGTCAAGCCACTCCTCAAGAGGGGAAACCAATCTATTCTCTCCCTTCCCTTCCAAACCATCTTGACTATTATCGCAAGAAAGGCCTGAAGATAAAGAATTATACCTCTGATACCTATCCCCCATAATTGGTTCAGGACTCAAAGAGCTAGGAAACAGAGGATAATCCACATCATTCCCCTCTCGAGCAGTTTCCCCCTGCGCACACCCAGCTCTCGAAACCAAAGAATAAAAATCTTCCTTTTCCCCTTCAGAGTCCCTTATCCGAAGGATCGATTAAATCTTCAGTCATATACAGTATCCCCCCCTTCCCCTTCACCCTTGAAAGACTCACAAGAAAAATCTCCTTGCCCAAACGACCACCTACCAATGAACAATCATCCCCCACACCCTCAACTTGACACCCTGAATCTCAAATCTCTACTAAACCTGCCTCTGAGCCATCCAATGTACCCCACACTCCAAAAACCTTAGGAAAAACCTCCCCACAAGGTAAATACTCACCCCCTATCCCTCCCTTAGTGGGTAGTTCTTCATAAATGGTTTCCAATACTAATCTCGAACACCCAGAGTTTTTTCGATGTTTAGAAAAATGATTAGGAAAGTAGGGTGTTAACTTACCAAAATCAACATCGCTCTCTACTGGCCGAGGAGAATTCCATTCGCTCCAATCTTCCAATTCTTTTGACTTGACACTAACTGTCAGCACTGGTATCCCTTCCTCAAGTGAGATCTTGTGAGTAATTACTCCCGCACATTGATGTCACAGATGACCAATCGCCTTACACCGAGTACAATAGAAAGGTATACCAGCATAGTCCAGGCGCTGCTGAAACTTCAATCCTTGCCAAATAATAATAATCTCCTAAGGTAACCCTTCATAGGTATCCATTTATACCAGAATCTTACCCATCTGTCGATCAAAACTCCCCAGATATTTCATATCCACATGTAGAAACCTCCTGATTGAATTCCCAATAATTTTGAATGCCTCAAAACTCCACAGTGCTAATGGATAGCCTGGTAATAACACCCACAGGTGTCTAAGACTAATAATCTCATTTTCTAGGTTGAACGCTAGATGCCATCCTTTCAACATCAAACTTCTGGCATTAACCACCCAGACCTTTTGAAGAATCTTCTCTGCATCTTCTGAGTTTCTAAATAAGAAATATAACCATCCCTTCATCAAAATAAATGTCTCTGGTGTATAACCTAACAACGGGCCCTAATTGCCCTCAACCCAAGTATGAACATCCTTTTCCCCCAAGGCCTAGTAACCAAATCTTTCCACCAGACCTCGTAGGGAAAAAATACCGACTGCTTCCATCCCTATATCTCTGCTCAACATCACAACCGATTTGTTTTTTTCTTTTCTTTCCACCCTCTGATCCCTGAAGCAATATTTTTCTCCTCTCGACTACTAATAAAACCAACACTAATCCCACCTCTCACACCTGGCTTCTCCTCTAATCCCAACACAACCACTCCACCGCTTCCCACCGCCGCTTGTAAAGACTTCCCACCACACCCCTTCACTCTCTTCGTTAAGTCAGAGAAAATTCCAACTGCGCAACAACGACCCCTTAGATCTACACCATGGAATCCTGTGAGGCAATTCTTTCCCCCCTCCGTCTTATGCCCCTGCCTAACCACCACAGGCTTCTGCAGTGAATGACCTGAAACATGTTCCTTATCTACCTTAGGATTTCCTCCGCAAGTCGATTCCCGAGAAAACAATTCATTTATGACGTCTATGGACCCATATTCCATTGGATCGTCTGATAGTTTGCCAAGTGTCCCTTTGTCTATACTGCAAGTCCACTCACAATCCACTTTCTCAGACCTCCCACCCACCAAACTTAAATTCTTTTTGTACAACATTAATTCTTCTTTGTACACCTCATCAGGTTGGTATAGTCCATTTAGGCTCCACTAGTGCTCCTCCGCTAGATCCACCAATGGGACACCTGCTCTAATCGACATATCAGCTAGGAAATGCCAGCTCAACCCTAGACCTACACTAACCCCTTCTCTCCTTCTGCCACTTCATCACGTATCCTTTAATGTGGCTCCCCTCCCAATGCCATCGAACCTCCAAAACAAACATACGATCACACCACTAGAAGCCCAAAACAGGTCTCCAACGACCAACCCCTGTGAGGGGCCAAGAAACCCTAACCCTAAACCATAGCCTTAAACCAATATATAAGAAACCCCAACCCTAAAACATAGCCTTAAACCAGTATCCGCCCTCAAACAATGTGAAAAAACCAATCCTTGAAATAACAGTTACTTCTCAAACCCTAACAAGTGGTGCACCACCCTTTGTAGATATTGGGTATATACATTTAAAGGGTTGAGAAAATCGCTCGCCCACCACAACTTGTGGGTTTTTAAAATTATTCCTACAAAGTACGCTTCTAAGGTGTACTTCCTCGTGTATCGTATAAAATATAATTGCCTTTGTCTTTTTAGAGAAAATCCAAAAAGTTCCATTGTTCAAAAAACATTAGGAATGATTCATAGAGCATGATTGGATTATAAAAGTATTTTCATAACTGTCATTTCGTTTGTACGAAAAAATATTCAAGGAGTATAGAGAGCACATTTTACTTTCATTCCGTAAATCCTTGATGATTAATTCACTTTTCTTGCAATCAATCCGTCGTAATTTTTAAAGCATTTTCCTAATTGTTTTTCTTATTAAGAAATGTTTTGTATAGCCCTTAAATAATAGGTTTTTCTTAGTAACAAATGTTTTATATAGCCCTTAAATAATAGTTTTTCTTAGTAACATGTTTTATATAACCCTTAAATATTAGCAATCATTTCAATACAAACTATGTAACCTTATGTAATTCACTTTTTCTATAAAGAGAAGCATAACGATGAGTTTCTTATCTTATCTGAGAGATAAGGGCAGTTTCTTATTTGGGATAAGAACATTTTTTAATGTTTTTTCTTAATAATAAATATGTTTTATATTTTTTTAAGCACTTTTTCATAATTTTTTAATAATAAATATTTTTTAAAAATTATAAGTTGATTCAATTTCATATTTTAGATGTTGATTAGAATCTCATATAGTTAAGAATAAAGTTCTTAAAATATTATGTAAATAATGAATGGTTTAAATCGGTGTACATTGTGTAAGTAATATGATGAATTTATTGACCATATGCTCGTGTTTTATCCTTAATTCATTGGAGTTTGGTAGAAGGATATATAATTGTCTCTGTTGGTGCGTACTTCTTACACGAATGTGTTGAGTGTATTTACTTGGTAGAAGGAGATATAATATGGAAACATGGTTATGACATGTAATTTTTTTTTGGTTTAATTTGAGTTTTTGAGATGGAAATTAATAATATATTAATTTTTAATTGTCAAATGAGATATTAAGAATTAGATAAGAAAATTTTATTTTAATATTAATGTAAGTATAAAAGTTAATAATAAAGTTAGACAAAAAAAATTGTATTTTAATATTAATATAAGTATGAAATAAAATTATAAATGTAATAAAAAAAATTTAAATAGATTTCTATTAAGAAAAAATAATAAATAGATGGTTATATAACTTTTAAAATTTAGAGGTTGCAAAATTATAATATTTAAAATTATAACGAATAAAGAAATTAAATATAAAGTTTACACTATTAAAACATATTTTGATTGTGAAAATAATAGATGGATAATTATATAGCTTTTAAAAATTCGAGGTTGAAAAATTATAACATTTAAGATTATAAAAAAATAAGTAAATTAAATATAAAGTTTACACTATTAAAACATATTATTTTAATTGAGCTTTATAATTATTATTTTTTTCCAATATACAAATAACATATCTTAAAATTTATTTACTATTTATAATTAATCCTTTACTAATATATATTTTGAAACTGTTTATTTATAATTTTTTTAAAATTTTCTTTATTAAATAAATATATAAAATAAAAATTTATTATTTTTTAAAAGATTTTTTATTAAAATATATATATATATATATATATATAATGTAAAATAAAATTTAAATATTATTTTTTTATTTTATAAATTTATTTTTCTAGTATTTATTTATTTTTTAAATAATAAAAAATGTTTAAAAAAATTAAATATTATTCATTTTATTTAATTTTTAAATGATAAAAAATGTTTAAAAAAAAATAAGCATTATCAACAATAAAATTGATAAAATTTATATTGAATATAACATAAAATAAAATTCTAAACAATATTGATAATATAATCTATATATCTTTGTAAATTTTTAACAAATGTACTCTTTATAATTGATCTATTTGAGATAATAACACAATAAAAATCAAATAACAAAATTGATTATAAAAAACGAGATAATTAACAGAACTAAAACACATGAATCAACAACACATAATTTTATCCATTCAATAGAGTACATGAATTATTAGTTCATTTAATTCATACAATGATCAAAATAATTTATGAAAAAGAAATAAGATCAATCACATTAAAGATTTAGACATTTAAACTATAAATTAGTGATTATAAATAGTTAAAAAAACATAATTAAAATAATAAAAATTAATGATTTTCCCCTTCTAATTACAATTCATAATTTGAAGTTTAAATATTCAAAATTAAATTAAAAAAATATACACATACCCCTAATTCTAGACTACTCCTATAACCCTTATTTGTTTGGCTTGTACACACAACCTAAAGTCAATATTTATTGAATAAAATTGGAAAGAATATATATATATATATATATATATATATATATATATATATATATATATATATATATATATATATATATAACCTTCCATTTATATGAATGTACTCACCAAAATAAGAAGCCATTATATTTGTAGAAATGAAATCTAGAATTTTTCCTTGCATTAGCTATGGATTTGGGAAAACTGTATAAACTCACTTTTTTGTTTTGAAATTTTTTGTATAGGTAAATAAACATCTCCTTGGAAACATATCCAAAATTAATTTTTTGATCCAAAAAAAAGAGTCTACTTCAATGAAGAGTGGATCATTATTTGCACATTGTATATTTGAAAAAATTGAAACAAAACTAAAATTGAATTGAAAAATGCTTTTGAGTGATGAAGGATTGACAAAAATCCTAGATATGCTCCTACATTAAAATCCCTTAGTTGAATTTTTTTGTGAGCTCTTGAGCATGAAGGATGGTTAGAAAATTTGCCGAAGGAAGATGATCCAATAAGTTCAACAAATTACTAGTCTAGATACCATGATGCATCTTTTAAATATCAATCCTTTCATTTGATAAGACACTCTTTATAATCCTTTGTTATCTTGTGACCAATCATTTATGTCAAGGCCTATTCAACATCTTATTACCTTTTTATTATTAATTTTTTTTCCAAACTATGATTTTCTTAACTCATCTACCTCTACTTCTTGAATGTATTCATGATACTCATAAATACATAAAACATTGAATATAGGATAAATGTATTTTTCATATGATAAGTTCAACATGTTTTCATTATCATAAATCTCCATAAGTATTCATGGTTTGATATTCTTATACTTCAACTTGTTATACATTTCCCTATGAAAACTCTCATTCCTAAAATTGGTTGTCACTAAATCTCCCTCTACAAATTTCTTCATTTTCATTTTTTAGAATGTATTTTCCTTGTACCTCTCATTACATTTCTACAACTAATTCCTAAATTGCTTGTGTTATTCTTTCATATATTGTATATATACTTTAGAAACAATTAGCTTCACATGCTTTATGACTAGAAAACTCACCAAATCTCTCACTTCCTTTGGTAATCTTCCATAGAAAATTTGAAAAGATGTCTTCCTTATATACATATTGACTAAATTTTTATATGCATATTCAACCCAGAGTAATATTAAATACCACTAAATTGGTTTATCTCTTACTCGACACCTTAAAAAGTTACCAAGACTTTTATTCACAACCTCTAATTATTAATCTATTAGATTTTGATATGCAGAACTAAATTGCAATCTTGATCCTCGCTTCTTCCATAATGCTTTCCAAAAATGTCATAGGAATATGGTATCAATATATCAAATAATACTAATGTCATAGGAATATGGTATCAATATATCAAATAATACTTGTAGGTAACTTATGTAATAAAATGTAGCATATTTGAAAATATATCAAGAAATACCACTATGGAACTCATTACCTCTTTGTATTCATAGTAATTCCAAAACAAAATCCTCACTCACATCCTCCCAAGTCCTCTCTAGTATATGCAATGATGTGTAAAAACCTATAGTTTGATTTCTTCCTTTTGTATGCTAACATATCTTATGGAACTCATTACCTCTTTGTATTCATAGTAATTCCAAAACAAAATCCTCACTCACATCCTCCCAAGGCCTCTCTAGTATATGCAATGATGTGTAAAAACCTATAGTTTGATTTCTTCCTTTTGTATGAAAACATATCGTGCTTCCTTCAACAAAACTTCAAACACACTTACCTATACTTGGCTAAATGTATCGTTCCTAAACGAAAGATCTAATTTTTTCTTTGCTAAAATGACCACTCAATCTGACAGTATACAAATATTTGATGAGATTATCTCCCATGGAGCCCCTTCGTATGCACAACTTTTATTCTTGAATAAAAATCATTGTTGGATAAAAATAATTCTAGCTATATAGTCCTATCCATTGTTCTTGGTTCTTTGCAAGAATTCAAAACCTATCTAAAATATGCATTATCCTCATACAAATGTCATACTATCTATACCCTCAACCTCGATAAGAATTCTGCTCAATGAAAACACTCTCATACTCCATGCATAAACAATTCGATTGTTGTTTCCTAATTTATGATTTAAAAAAAAAATGTAAACATACAATAATTCTACCCATTCCATGTCTTCGATTTAACTTCCCTTGACTAGTAATATACTAAGAGTTCTTGCAATATTTTTCTGAAATATCACAGCATCGTGAATGAAAACAAAAACAACTTTACCTAGGAATGGTATTAATACATAACTCATCATCTCATGAAGGTATGTGATGCATTCTTGAACCCAAATGGTATAATCTATCACCCATATAGTCCTTCCTTGTCTTGAATGTTGTCTTCTATTTGTTTCATTTTCTAGTTCTGCTATGGTGATGCCCACTCTTCAAATCGATCTTGGAAAATTATTGCGTGCCACTCAAATATTCTATAATATCTTATTTTATTGACAATGGAAAGTTGTACTTGATATTGATCTTGTTTATAGCCCTATTTTCTATATAAATTGATAGGGATTCATAGGCTTCACATATAATTAGGATTTTTAGTTCTTAGTATCTTATTATTGTCTTGCATGTGCGTATAGGAGAGTGTTATTATGGTTTGGGTGTAAAAAATCGTTTTGGTTTTCTATTTTCATGGAGTAGTTGAGATGTTTTCCTATTCTCATGGATAAATTGAGATTATATTTTTAACTGTTTCTATTATTGTATCTTTTTTGCTATTTCTTACGGCATTTTCTTCTTGTTTGTTAAGGTGGTTTTTTTTATGTGAATATATAAAATCTTGTTGTTTCTTAATGAAGAAGTGGTTAGACATTTTTGTTTCACACTCATTAGTGTTGAAATTTGCTTATGGGTGGATTAATCCCACATGAGAGTAAGTTTCCAATTTATTAGGGGTTTGTGTCTATGCTACTTGTTTCTTTGATTGTCATGGTTGTTTCTCATGGGATTTATTTTGTTTTGGTTGCTTGTTTTCCAATGAGAATGGATATAGATAATTGAGTGTTTCCACACAAACAAGTTCCAAATTTTTTATGGGTTTGGGTTTATGCTACTTGTTTTGTTTCTTTGATATTTGTGGTTGTTGTTCATGGAATTTCCTTTTTCTATGGTTATTTGTTTTCAAATGAGAATGGATATAGACATTTGAGTGTGTCGACACCAACTAATATAAGTTTTCATACCTGATCTTAACCCGGGAGCGATAAGTTTCCAATAATTGAATGTTTTTGTCACAACTTCAAAAGGGTCAATTATAGATCGTTTTACTTGAGCAATTGCAATTAAAGGTAAAGTTGAAGTATTATATGTTTGAATTTGAAGTGAATGAAAAACCTCTTTAGTTCTCCTTATGTGCGATATGTCATGCTTGGATTTCATATCCTATGTGCAGAAACTCATAGAAAAGAAACATAAGGATATAAGACACATAATGGATATGACACTTCCTTTGATAACGAAGTTCACCCTTGCAGTGGGCTACCTCTCTGGGTCATGCTCCAAAGCTTGACCGCTCTATTCTTCTCGATGTAATGATGTCTCTGATCTGGATTATTTTCGGCACGAAATGAGAGCGGAGATATAATAAATAAATGCACAGAGATATTGCAGATATTCAATAATATAACAGGAATGTATCAGAGATGCAACCATAAACACAAATATACAGTAATACACGATTTATATTAATTAGAGAAATGTACAGAGACTGTAAAAATACAGAGTGAAAGACTCGCTAGAATGGTGGCAACTTATCTATGAGAAGAGATGTGACGGCTACTCGCATTCGCAAGAAGATGATTACAATGAGGCTCTAGAGGCCTTTTTATAATAGATGAGAATGCCAAAAGTCATAGACATCCAAAAACCTAACTCTAGGAGATGAAGCGCCAAAATTCATGTGGGCCCCGTTTGGGTAAGTTAGTACATCAACTTCCCGGGGTCGTAACTTTTGCATACGATCTCCATTTTAGGCGTGTGATAGCTCGTTGGAAAGGTATCATCGAGGAGATTCATTTTGGGGGCTCAATATGCCTTTGGTTATCATTGAGAACCTCGATCTAAAAAATTATTCATTTAGGCCCTCAAAATGGCCCCAAAAGTTAAAACCTGCTAAAAATAGTAAATTGCCAAAATTGCCAAAATTGCCAGAAAATTGTTTTGAGCCAGTCGAAAAAGGTGGGTGGCCACCAATATCCACCTGGATCAGTCTCTCCTTTACAAGTTGTAAGGCCAAAGTCCCACTTCGGTGATGACAACAAGAGATCGGAATGTGATAAGGAATGTATGAGCTTCAGAAGTTCTACTCATGAGGCATTTATGATGCTGACATGGACATCATTCCCACACACTCAATACATAAAGATGAGGAATAAAATATGACCCCCATCAACATGGAGCCATCAAAAGCCTTAGATCTGCGACTTAGATCTAAAACATAAATATGCAGCCCATACAAAATATGTTGAAACCACGAGAATCAGAACTGCTTCATTGGCCACTTGTCATGCAAGTGCCACAATTTCTCTGTCACATATAACTAATTTATTTGATGTGAAAGAAGAGAAGAAAATAATATATACAAGGAATAAGCTAATGTTGCTTCCTTGATGCAACCTCTCTCTGCTCCTTTAGACCTATAACACGCATGCTATGCTGCAACATTTAATGACAAAACAACAAAATGAAAAGCATTCTTACATTGGCTTCTCCAGAACTTATCTTGCTTATCTCAAGCTCTGCTGCAAAAATAGACCTAGTCATTGAATCCACGTCGTTGAATTACCCAAAAATGTCTGTCTCCATGCCTCAATCCGAGTTGGGTACTTTATGGACCCAAGAGGCAACCTTGCCTCGGTTTGTGTGCCAAAATCCATACAGTCCATACTAGGAAGTATGGATGTGCTTAGTGCTTCGTGTGCTGGTGTGTTATTCTCTATCCCGAACTCTATCCAGAAGCCTTCTGTTATACTAATTCCGAGCGGTTATGCCATAATGAGGGTGGTTGGCCAAGCGGTTAGTAGAGCTATATTTAGGTGTTGGCTGGCGGAGGTCCTGTGGTCGAATCCCATGGGCCTCCCCATTTTGGAGAATGGTTAAAACCATTTTGGTGCCTTCCCCTACTAAATTTGGTTGGCGGCCACTAAACTGGCATAATCGGCTAAATACAGTGGAAGTGCCACTAAAATGGCGAATGGGCTATTAAACTTAGTGGAGATTCTGGCGGAAGGTTTGGCGGAGGCTACATATAGCGGATATTCTATATATATCATAACTTCTGCCATATTTGGTGGGGTTCCATAATATATATATATATATATATATATATATATATATATATATATATATATATTTCNATAATATATATATATATATATATATATATATATATATATATATATATATATATATATATATATATTTCATTCACAAAGGGTTATTATGCATTTTAGGGGTGCCACATGGTGCCTCCGTATTGGGCCATGTGGCATCCTCTGATTTGCCCACCTATCTATGATGGCGTCATGTTGGACATGTGGCACCTTCTGGGTGTACCACGTAGGCTGTACAGATGCTAACATCATCCATATTGATGCTGATGTTAGCAGTATGGATGCTGACTCATCCCTGCTCATTGAGTTGGGTTGAACATAACTTTGACTGCTTATAAATTTTGATCCGTAACTTCGTTTGACGAGTCATTTGTGTCGTTGGAAATCTTGTGACGCTCTCTTTGCGATCATTTTGTTTTAATTGATTTCGGAGAACTTTGATTTTTTCCCTTTTTTTGTCTATTGAAGCCATTCTAAGCATCCTGGTTCACTTCTGTGCATTCTGTGACACTTCTGAAACTTCAATGATGTTCCCTAGATCCATTCAGATCATGCCTCCCAACTAAAAATCCTTTTTGTCCCAAAAAGTCATTACATTAAGTTTCATTTCCATTGGATTTAAAATAAGAAACCCTTACCCAAATTACCTCACAAGGCCTAGCAATATCAACATGTGCGTGGAAAATAAGTGATATAAAAAATTATCGCTTTTACACAATACCTTTCCACGGGGTCTGAATCACAACATGTGATTTACAAAATATGGCCACTCTTGACTAACTCAAAAGGATTTTCCCCATTTGTTCAACCATTTTGCCAAACATGTCCTCTTTACCAAGTTGTCCTTTCTCTAGTAGTTGGTCTTCTCCTGGTGGTGGATTTTCCTGCAGCACTTCCCGACTGTCTCTCTCCTTTGGATATGTCTTCCTTGTCTTCTTGTCCCTCTTTGGATGTAAATTTGGATGTAAGGCCCAACAAGTGGCCTCATGATGCCCATCTCTCCTACAATGGCTGCAATAGCCTTTCTCCTTTAGAGGTGAATCCCCCGTGCTCTTTTCCGTGTGTGAAAAAAAATCTTCCATCCTCTTCCTTCTCTTGGTTTCCATAACCTTCATGCACAAGGATTTTCTCTTCCAACACTGGGAGACTACGTGGTTACTCAATCCACAAAAAGTGCATGGTCTTTGATGCCCAAAGCTCTGTTTTATATGATTAATATGCCTATAATCAAATGGCATTTTAGAGTTTCGAGATTTCTTATACCTTGGTGAGTTTCCTCTGCAGTCAGACTAGCAAGAATAGTTGGTCTGAACTCTATCATCATGATGCTCATCTCTCCCTGGAGATGTCTTGAATCCTCGATCATGAGAAGTTGTTCTCTCGGCCTGCACTGAATCAATTTCATCTCTTGATCAACTGTTGACCTCTAGAGTCTCAGTGACTGTCCTTGGGTCTTCTTCCCAAATGTTTTTGGATCTTTCTCTAGCATCCTTTAGGATATAGCCTATCCCAGCATATCGAGGCCAAATCATTGCCTCGATGGGATCTACAATACCTTGGCCATTTGTTCCAAGGCATCCTCCTTCGTATCCCATTTTTCTCATCAAATTTAAGCCGATGCAAGAAACATATTGTTCAAGGATTTCAGAAGAATCATTAGCATTAATCAATAAAGGAACTACACATGGTTTATTTACCTCCACATCAAACTGGGACCCTTGGTATGCTTCTTGAGATGTGTCCAATTGTTCCTGGTGAGAAGGATCAGTGGAAGATGCTTCTAGGAATCCTCCTTGGCTTCTGGATGCATGAAGCTCATCTTCATTTGTTTCACAAAGTGTGCATGCATTTTCACTGTCATGCTTGCACCCATAACTGGTGAAGTTTCCATGGTCACAAGATGGTCTTAACACAATTTCATTTGTAGAGCCTTTCTTTGTTTGCATCTTCATGGCTTGCAATTTCTCTTGCAACCTTTGGTTCTCTTCTTTTGCCATATGCAACAATGTCTTCAATCCAACATTCTTTGCTTGAAGCATTTGGTTGAGTTCTTGAATCTCATTGAACCGTGATTGATTTGGTGACCTTGTCATCCTTAACTTCAACACCTGCAATTGGTATCAAGCATGCTCTGATACCACATGATCTGAACCCGAGAGCGATAAGTTTCCAATAATTGAATGTTTCTGTCACTCCTTCAAAAGGATCAGTTATAGATCGTTTAACTTGAGCGATTGCAATTAAAGGTAAAGATGAAGTCTTATATGATTTAATTCAAAGTGAATGAAAAACCTCTTTAGTTTTCCTTATGTGTGATATGTCATGCTTGCATTTTATATCCTATGTGTGGAAATTCATAGAAAAGAAACATAAGGACACAAGACACATAATGGATATGACACTTCCCTTGATAACAGAGTTCACCCTTGCATTGGGCTACCTCTCTGGGTCATGCTCCAAATCCTAACCGCTTTATTCTTCTCGATGTAATGATATCTCTCCTTTACAAGTTGTAAGGCCAAAGTCCCTCTTGTAACAACCCCAAATGTTACAACTACGAGCGAAGCTAAACGTGCAATTTTGTTTTTGTTTTTAGGAAAGAAGGTGATGGCGGAAATAGTTGAACCACACAACCTGACCATGAACACACCCCAGCAAAGCAGAAAATAATCAACTACGACTCCACAACTAACACAAGAGAAACTGGGCGAATCATGTGTAAAGCAAGGATAGATAGAAACAACTACCTGCCCGACACAAGCACAACAATGCCGACATGCTATGGGCCAACATCCACAAACCTGACACAATGGCCTTGATGACCAGTAACTGGAAGCCTCTACGACGCACAAAACCCGACGCGTTAAGGTGATACAACCAAGCGCCAACCTCAATCACAATGAACGAATGCCCACATTAAAAAGAACAGGCTCCGACAGGTTTTTGTTCGCATCTAACCCTCAGGGTGCGCAATGATCCCCTCATCAGGAATCATGTCGTCTCAGGGTGATAGGCATGAAGGTAACCTTGGCACAACATAACCTACCTGGACCCTTAACCCAAACTGAAATCGACATGCTAGGAGACCCAAAAAAAACTGAAGAAGGCCGTGAAGACTATACCCACATACACAAGCAACCGTCAACAATATGCAAATTGACATTGCTCAAATTAAATTGCGCCAGCTATGAAACGAATCTACCATCCAACCATAACCCACTAACCGTTCAAAACGCTGTCAAGGTGTGAAGGAAAGAGCTATAAGGAAAGTTATCATTGTCATAAAGGTGTCCCAACTGTGACCAAGGATGTGAATTATTAAAGATGGTTACTGTTATCACAAGATATCATAAAGGTGAACTAAAGCACTTAACAAAACAACACGTCAACAATAATGCTGTCCAAAAACATTGTCCATTTAACATTGACAACTCTCGATCTATAAAAACATCTTACCTTATGCTTGTCTAAAATACACTGTCTGAAATAAACAAAACACAAGTCAACATTGTCTAGAGGAAAAAGGAACTAATACGCTTGACAACAAGCACGCCGATCATTAATACAACCCTGTTGTCTAAATAAAGAATGAATCGTTGCCCAATAATTACAGCAGGATCAAGAACCCAAGCTGACAAGACAATAAGATATACAAATATATGGCTGTCAAGGGAAGGCTGTTAGCACAGTAATCGCTACCCAACAAGGACTGGCTACCCAAACGGTTTTTCTGCAAAAAAATCATCGTCGAATGAATACATATCAAGCGAATTTAATGGATAATAAGCCAACCAAATTCGCAATGTAAATCATGAAGATTCGCACTCAAAAAGCATGTAATATCGCAACCTAAAAACGTGTGACCTCGTAGTCGATAAGACAGGAAAATCGCAGTCAAAACAATATTAAAATTAAACATTTAAAAATCACACTCAGCCAAAACGATAGGTCAGTTCGCGGTCATTAAGCATCACTGGGATATACTCCAGGGAATTGCTGTGTCATAAACTATCACAGCAGTAAAATAGCTGTTGGTGAAAGTAGAAAGGCTGAGAAGATGAAATGAATCTTTAAAATAATATATTAAATTTTATTATTTATTAACAAATAAATTATTGGGCTTCATTTATCTCGTGTTAATATTTTAATTTCTGTTAATCACTTATGTGGTAATCAGTTAACTATCAAAGTAATTTTTAAATATGATTAGGTAAATGTAAAAAAGTAAACATATAAACTGATGTCTTTATAATAGCTAGCTAGGAAGTTAATAATTGAAATCACAGCCATTTATTTTGTGTGACTACTAAGAATATTCCAGCCATATTTAATCTTGTCCATATAAAACTTATTAAGCACTAATTCCCTATTAAATCTACCCATTATCAATAGGTGTACGCCTTTAGAAGTAATTAAGAATAACATTAACAATATATAAAATATTGGGCGTATTTAAGGAAGTTTGAGTAACACTGTTTAAAAAAATATGTCTCTTTGCATATAATTAAAGAAAAACTTTAACCCTACATATTGTTGGGTGCAATAACTTGCCTATTATTCACTATAAAAGCCCACATGATTTCTAGTCATTACGGATAACCACTCTGTCGCGTCCACAATACTGTTATTGAAGTTGGGAGTATTTAAAGAAGTTACATTAACATGGTTTTAAGAAAATATGTCTCTGTGCATACAATTAAGAAAAACGTTAACCCTGCATACTGCTGGGTGAAAGCTAAATCAACTAAAACTCAATTAATTTACAACGCGGCTAAACACAAAAGGAAAACACAGTCTTTCAAGGAATTTTCACTATCATTGATGTCGTAAGTTTACTGCCATTAAATGTTAAAACAAACACAGTTATTCGACAGGTAAATTCACTGTCATTCCGGTTATAAAACTCGATGTCCAAAATCCAAATATGATCGATGTCCAACAAGAACGTCTCGGTACAATACCACACGATTTTCTATCTATAAAAAATATAACCATGTCTAAAAACTATAAAAGTTGGCTCCTTATATAAGTCGCTCATTATAAAATCGTACATGTATAAAAATCGAATTGTATATTGCAGTCACCATGTAAAATGGCAGTCAATAAGTAAGGAATCGAAGTCGGTAAAATAAAGAAATCGCAGTCCATACGGAGGATGAAATCGCAGAGATAATCAACCAAACACAGAGAGTAAAATTTTCCATCAAATACAATGACTCACACAGGGAAAAATTCTAGATTGAAAGCTTGCAAGGAGCCACGGATTTCGTAGTGATTGTGTATCCGAATCGCAGCTTAAATGAGGGAGTTGTTGTGCACACAATAAATACCGATCACTGGGTTTAAGATGCCAAGAAGAGGGGGTGGAATGTTGGGTAAAAGTGGGTGAAAACACAGAGATTAATTAAACATAGTGATCACAGGTCGGGATCATTTAGAACGCAAAAGGATATATCAAAATCTAGAGCCCAAGTAAAGAAAGAGATCAAACTTAGAGATTGGGCCTTCAACTCAAAGGTTATCAATCAAGGAAAAACAGGAATAATCCTTCAAGGAAACACAAGGTTTTTTGGAGTTTACGCAATCAGACGCAGAGGTACTCAATCGCCAGAAGGCGCAATAACCATCAATCAACCAAGAACAATCAACATGGGTAGATGACTAGGAAAACACATCCTTCGCTCATCATCCATGCATAGAAAAGCAGGGCGTTAGGATCTATAGGTCTATAAACACAAAAGTGACGATCGTCGATCCAACTCCTGGTCAACTGCTCAGGCGAGGAATGATGAGCTAGGGACGAGGGTGAAGTAAGGAGCACAAACTCATCACAAAATCAATAAAACCATAGTGTGGTCACAACATGCAGGGATCGAAAGCCAAGGGAATCAATCAACAACAAGCTTAACGATATGGGGAATTAATTTATCAATTAAAATGCTAAGTCAAACATTTTATTTACCCAATTAGAAATACATAATTGAAAGCGTGAGGTATAATAAGAATCTACCATGTAGAATCAAGTAAGCGTACCGTAGACCAAGTCATCCACTCTGAGTCGTTGTCCCATGCACTCTGTGCTGCTCCCGCTTTCTGACCCATCAGACTTCACCGACACTTCCTAGCCAATGCTAGGGGTACTCTTCTCCCCCCTTAGCTCTCTTAGCTACAAACAAACCACACACACTGAACCAAAGATCAGTTAGCTCCCAGCTCACCTCACAAGGCCAAGCTACCACTCCTCATCAAGCTGGGTATCCCAACTCCCACAAACTAAGTTAGTCAAGTCTAAAATTCTACAACGTAACGTTACGCATCACCCAAGAGATTCATCATCCTCCTCCTCCCTCCTTTATATAGAGTTTTTAAGTCATTTAATTTCCCAAAATCCCATTTAATTTATTGTTCAATAATTTAATTCATAAAAATCCTCCCCATACATTTGTCACCCATCCCCTTCATTGCACCATAAATTAATTTCATTAATTACTTAATTACTCCTATTTCCTTGACTCACCTAAAAGCATTCTTAGAAACGCTCATAGGTGTCCCCATATTCCCTTACACAATTTAATGATTTACCCCCTTACTAATTCACTAGCTATGTTCAATTTAGAAAATTCTTAAATGCAAAATACCTTACTAAGTTAGTCTTTCTGCTTTTTCCTTATGTTTCCCTTTCTCTTTATATTTCCCGTTTTTTCCTAGTTTCCTAATTCTTTTAAATTCCCTCTTTCCCTTTTCATTTAAAACTCAAATTGACAAGTGTAGAAAATTACCTTTTTCCATTTTTTATTTTTAATTAATAAAATTTTAATTAGCATATGTAACAAAACAATTATTTCCCCTTTTCCCCCCTTTTTAAATTTTATCCCCAAAAGATTTTTTTATAAATTAATTGAATCAATTACCCCCTTCTCGTCACATGATTAATTATGATTACTTATATATATATATATATATATATATAATCATAAGTATCACTTAGACCTAGACGTTGATTTCCTAGGCTGGGTGACATTTTATTATGGAAATTGTTTAAAATCTTTCTCATCACATTATTCGTTCTAAGGCCATATAGGTTTATTCATTTATTAATTAACAATGTGACGTGCCCTTCAGGACACACTAGGTGCTCCAAGGGTGCCACTCACCTTATTTTGTTTCCCTTGGGCGACGTGCCCTTCAGGACGCACTACGTGCTCCAAGGGTGCCACTCACCTATTTTCGTTTTTCTTGCGTGATGTGACCTTCAGGATGCACTCTATGCTCCAAGAGTGCCACTCGCCTCTTGAAGGACTTGGTAGACATAAAAAAATCCTGGAGTCAATAATCCGCCAGGTGATCTTGTGGGAGACTAAGGGCCTCTAAGGAATAAGGCCCTTGCCTTATTACGCGCCCCTTAGAATCATCATGTGAGACTGTCCCAGTCTTCCCTCATGCCATCATGGGTCTTCTCGAACTAGGTAGTGGTTAACCTATGGTTCGAGCCATGACGAGAGTGCTAGTAGGCTGTGGCAAGGATGTTGTCCACACCTCTCCCTCAATGTCTCTGGTTATCGTGCGTGACCCCTCTACTCCACATGTGAGTCTGGTCAGCAAGCTATTGCCAGCCTGCATCATCAACAAATCATGTCAGAAATAATATTCCTAATCATATCATCTAATTAGATGCATAAATTTCATATATGCACAACAATCAAACCCCAATAGTCCACTCCCTGACTCAATTTAGAGTCCAAGAGTTTCATTAATGCCTCAGCATCCTCGAGCTCCAAATCTTGCACACTCAGAAGAACTGAGTCAATAGAACCTGTCTATGTCAATATAGCAATATAACATATAATCACATCCATAATGCCTCATAAGAAAAATCAACGGTCAATGGTATAATAATCTGGATCACTTGCAAGCAAGTGTCTTCAAAGAATAAGTTCACTCAGTGTGTGCAAGAGATGGATGTTACACCTCTTCGGTGATGGCAACAAGAGATCATAATGTGATCAAGAATGTATCAGCTTCATAAGGTCTACTCATGAGGCATCCATGATCCTGACAAGGACATCATTCCCACATACTCAATACATAAAAATATAAAGAATAAAATATGACCCCCATAAACATGGAGCCATCAAAAGTCTTAGATCTACTACTCAGATCTAAAACATAAATATGCAGCCCATACAAAAGATCCCAAAACCACGAGAATCATAACTGCTTCATTGGCCACTTGTCATGCAAGTGCCACAATTTCTCTATCACATATAATTGATTGATTTGATGTGAAATAAGAGAAGAAAATAATAGATAGAAAGAATAAGTTGATCTTCCAGCCTTGTTGCAACCTCTCTCTACTCCTTCATACCTATAACATGCATGCTATGCTGCAACATTTAATGACAAAACAACAAAGTGAAAAGCATGCTTACATTGGATTCTTCAGAAGTTAGCTTTCTTATATCAAGATCTGCTGCAAAAACTGACCTCGTCATTGAATTTGCGTCATCAAATTATCCAAAAATGACTGTCAAATCATCTCCATCCGAGGAAGACACTTTCAGGCCCAAGAGACACCTCTGCCTCGGTTACCGTACCATTTCCTTTGTAATAAATGACTCATTATGGATTTAAGATGCTAAAGTTTTTTTTATATCATAAAACTAACACCACTGGCATCATTTTATCTAAAAATGTCTGTCTTCAGGCCTCGATCCGAGTTGGGCACTTTCTGGACCCAAGAGGCAAACTTGCCTTAGTTTGTGTGCCAAAGTCCATATAGGCCATACAGATTCTGTACAGGCCGTACCAGGACATACAGACATGCTTAGTGCTCCATATGCTGGTGTTTTCTTCTCTGTCCTGAGCTCTACCTAGAATCCTTCTTTTTATATTAATTCCGAGAGGTTATGCAATAATGAGGATGGTTGGCCATGTGGTTAGCATGGCTATGTTTAGGCATTGGTTGGTGGAGGTCCCATGGCCGAATCCCATGGGCCTCCCCATTTTTTCAAATGGTTAAAATTGGTTTGGCGAGCACCCCTACTAAATTTGGCAAGGGGGCACTAAATTGGCAGAATTGGCTAAATATAGTGGAACTGCCACTAAAATGGTCGATGGGCTGTTAAACTTAGCGGAGATTCTGGCGGAAGGTTTGGCAGAGGCTACATATAGAGGATATGCTATGTATAGCGAAACTTTTGCCATATTTGGTGGGGTTCCATAATATATATATATATATATATATATATATATATATATATATATTAATTTCATTCACAAAGGGTTATTGTGCATTTCAGGGGTCCCACGTGGCACCTCCCTATTGGGACACATGACATCCTCTGACTCACCCACCTGTCTATGATAACATCATGTTGGACACATGGCACCTTTTGGGTGTGCCACATAGGCTATATGGATTCTAACGTCATCCGTACTGATGCTCATGTCAGTAGTATGGATGCTGACTCGTCCTTGCTGAGTGGGCTAGGTTGACCAAAACTTTGATTGCTTATAATTTTTGATCCATAACTCCGTTTGACAAGTCGTTTTCAACGTTGGAAATATTTTGACACAATATTCAAGATCATGCCGTTTTAATTGAGTTTTTGGAACTTTGATTTTTTTCCTTTTTCTGTCTGTTGAAGCCATTCCGAGCGTCTTGGGTCGCTTTTGTGCAATATGGGACACTTCTGAAACTTCTGTGATGTTCCCTAGATCCATCCGAATTAATACCAAACTTTATAATCCTATTATGGATATGATCAACATCTGAAGAAAATGATGTTTTTATTTGTATTTCCACTCAATCTTTGGTATCCATGAATCTATTCACACCAAGGTTTCTACAAAGCAAAGTTATGAAAATATTTCTAGAATTGTGATAACAAATGGTTCTAATGGATTCATTATACCTTAACACTATATGAGAAACAAATTGAGTTCTAAGTTATATTGTAATATCCCTAGGCCGAACCTTGACTGTAAATCTAATATTGTACTTAAGATGGTGAGTTGTTTTATATCTTTTTGGCATGCATCTTCCATGGTATAGTGTGCACATGTACTACATAGTAAAATGATGAAATGGGCACATTCCAGGATACCGCGCATGATTTTAAGGCCAGGGAGCCTTTATGTATATGTTGTGTTTTATAGGCCGGTGAGCCAATTTATTATAAGCCAAAAGGATTATGTGATGATTAGGTTGGAGAGCCTAGATGTTAAGGTCGATGAACCTATTTTTGTATATGTCTCATCATTAATACAAAATACATTGTTGCACATAGAATGACCATGATAAAAGAGTATAGGGGATTAAACTCCACTAGTTAGGGAAAGGGGGGGAGAAAAGTTAAGGAAAATGGGCTAAGCTAGGGATGTTAAGTCAAAAAGGAATATTATATTAATATTCCTTAAAGTATAAAGTATGGATAGTTATTTTATCCTAAGTTCTAAAGATGGGGACAAGTGGGAAAAGGTAGATCCCAACATGACAAGTGTCAAGTTGGGGACATGCATACATATAGTTTGGGATTAGTTCATTTTCCCATAATCCATTCATCATTCAGTCATGCATTCAATCATTCCATGATCATTCACTCACTCAGTCAGTTGTCCTTCATACCTTCCTATCACTGTACCTGAACTTGTAGTTGTACCCATACCTGTTTGTGTACCTAGTTATCTTGGAAGATGGACTGAAGAAGTGGGTTGTCAGGCTCGTGGGATATTGAAGAGGCGGGTTGTTAGGCCCATGAGAAATTTCTCTCTGTGTGAGAGAATTGTTGGGAATTGATTTCCTAAAGGTGCTAAACTACAACTACAAGGCTCTGAGGCTTCCTATCTAGCCTGTTGTTGAAGCTCTGAAAGGGAAGTGGGGAAGATGAAGGTCTATTGAGTAAAGAAGGGGCACACTTCCTAGGGTGGGACAGACATGTGGGGACAAAGGGACTGTAGGCTGTTAGTTTGAGCGGGAACCTGTGACAAAGTATTTCCTGTTGTCTATGATCCATTAGCCTGGTTAGGAATCCCTTTACCCGAGTGGAGTTTAGTCCTAGCTCGACGATGACCCACTGTTGATATTGATGAGTAGTGTCGACTAAGGCTGGGAGGTTTGGGGAAGTTCTGCACGTAGTTGGTGATATTCTTACCAAGATAAGTGTCAATTGTGTAATAAATTACATGCTACATAATTATTTACGTGTTTATTTTTATGGGTTTATCCTATGTGTGGTTTATAACTATTTTTATATTTATGGGTATCGCCTGTATATGTTTCATGTATATGTTTACTATTATTTCAGTATGAATCCATGCATTTACACAATGTATTTGTCTATTTACGTTTTATATATAAAGTTATGTAAGATTTTTGTGTGTATATGTTTTAATTGCATGCAGTTCGAAAAATGTATGTGGCATAGCTCAGTGGGATGTTGGGTATGTTACAGTATGGTATCAGAGAATGAAAGCATTTTATGGAGTAGCATGACCTGACCTGGGTGGCCGACAATGTTACAATATGCTATCAGAGCTTCAGTTTTCAACACTGAGCCTAGATGGTCCGAGCAAGTTGAGTTGAATCGAAATTTCATGGAGGATTGATCTCAAAGTGGCCAAATTTTAGATTTGCAGAGTGTCCATGGTAAAAAGTAACAACAATTGCGTGGAATTGGGAAAAATCCCCAATTTTTGTCGTTAAAATCATGTGAAAATTGAGAAATTTGGTCATGTGGTGAGATATTCTTGATTTAATATCTGTTCTAGCAAATTCAGACTTGGAATTGGTCGAATTTAAAGAGACAATGAAGCCATGATAGATGGATCAAGATTAGTAATTAAAATTCTCAATTCCTGAATTGAGTTTGGGAAAAAATTGTTCCAAAAATGTCAAACCACATTGATTTTTTGTTGCAAAGGTTGAATTGGTGTTATTAGGGTGAAATTGAACAAATTTCATAGTTGCAGAATGTCTACGATAAAAATGGGGAAAAAGTTAAGCAAAAGCCCAAATTTCTGCAGCATAATTCATGAGGAATTGATGTGTGTAAAAATGAATGTGCACAGGTGGGCGCACTAAAAATGCATGATGCACAATGAAAATATTGTGATATGTAAAATTTGGCATTGTGCAGAAAAATGTTCATGTTCGGGTACGCACGCTAAAATTTGGCGAAGCGTAGAAAAACATTGGCATGCGGGTACGCACGCTAAAATTTGGTGGCGTGTAGAAAAATGTTGGTGTGTGGATGGACGCACTAAAATTTGGCACCATGCAGAGAAATATTGGTGTGTGGGTGCATGCACTAAAAGTTGGTGCTACGCGGAGAAATATTGGGATGTGGGTGCACACGCTAAATATAGCATTGCACAGTGCAGATTGAGTGATGCATGTGTAATACAGGTGCACGTGGTGTGCACACACATAATAATGGTGCGCGTTGTGTGCGCAATATTGGCAGAGCAAAAAGAAATTTTGATGGTTTGCATGCAATGTGGGTATATGTTGTCACGCGATAGTTTAGTTAATGGTGCACATAGAGTATTGGTGTGCGGTGGGGGTGTACTAAAGTTTTTCATGGTGCAACATGTAGAGTGAAACACACGCGGAATATTAGCGTGCGATGCAAAAATTGTGCGCAACGAATATTAGTGCAAGAACCACATTCGTGCATGGTGGATATTGGCGCGCGACAGAGAAGTAGTGCGCACTAGTTATTGGCATGAGAAAATTACCTTGTGGTGTTGGTGGGCATGGTAAATATGGGTGTATAGGTTAAAATTTTTGTGTGTGAAGTCATTTGGATGGTGAACAACAACAAAAAACCAAAGAATTTCTGCGACATTTTATATTGTTTGAATGTCATCTTTTTGCAGTGCATTTTTTAGGCCCTTAAACAACGCTTTTATCTACTCAAAAACCATGAGAACAAAGTGTACCAAGGCACACTTTGTCTCTACAACTCAAATAAAAGAGCCCCAAGATAGCTTCCTAATGATGTAAATTGTTCTTCAAGCAAAGCTTTTATGAGAAGGTTATAGCACAAATAATGGAGGGTAAATTTTAAGACCCAACTAACTTCGAAGAGCCATAACTTTCTTCTCTGAAATCAGATTGAGGCACAAAAGAATTCAGTGGAAAGATATTGAACCATAGAATACAGTCCTAGAATTGAATTTAATTTCTGGTCATGTTAAAAATGTTTAATATGGAAAAGAATATACATGTATCATTATAGACAAAAAACACGAATTGGCCTAGAACCTCAGCAGGCTGTAACTAGCAGGCCAGAATGCAGAAAGGGGTGAAACTTGGACAGACTGTCCAAACTATATATATGAAGAAACCTAATTGAGATAATATGAAAACTCCAATGGCCTAGGTAAAAAAATGCATAATTACAACGAAGAATTGCGCTAAGTTGTAGTGTGAACAGAAAAATTAATGGACAATTTTCAAATAACCATAACTTGTTGCTCAAGATTCAGAATTGAGAATGGGAGCAGGAGTTGGAAAGGTGTTGGACATTGTAATATAAATATTCACCCAAAAAATTGATCTGAGAATTCAATTGTTTCCAGAAATTAAAAGAAATAATTTTGATATATTATTGAACCAGAATGATTTATATTTTTTTTCATGAAATTGTTGAGTCAGTTAACTTGAAAAAGTTTTGTTGGTTGTACATTTTTGAAGAGTTAAATTTTTTTAGTTATTAACAAGTGATAAGGTTGAAATTTCATTAAATATAAGCTGAGGTACTAATGGAAAGAGTTCTATGACAAAATATTTCATAAGATTATCAAAAGCCAAGACTACAAATGTTAAGGTATGAATCTGAGTGCAACCATAAAATCTTGGGAAGCCACTAAAGGAAGTCCTCTCATGTTAGTCAAGTATTCAATGGAATCTACACAGAGGAATAGATCATGTAGTGAATTAATTAGTGAACACTCACAAATAAACTAATATACAAATTAAGCAATGCATTGGAGTCAGATCTATTATAAAAGGTATTGACTATCAACATGATAGTAATCAGATAAACAAAGTGGCTTAATTCATATATGTATAAAGAGTGCATCATATCCAGGGATTATCTATGCAATTATTTATGGTTATCAGAGTTCACAGTAAAAGCATGGTATGAAGGGCATCAATATGACATGATAGAAGTGGATTGTGCAAGGCAAGTTGAAATCAGATTGGTCAAGACAGGGGAAAGTAGTAGCCACCAAGAAAATCCAAGTGCTACTATGATCAGATAAGGAAGGGATAAATCAAGTACCTCAAGAAGGAAGTTGGTGTTAACTATCCAAGGTTAGTCAGAAAAAATTACTAGAAATATAATTGGGTCATGTAGGAGTTGGATAAGAGGAATCCAAATAATAGTGGAATGCTGAAAATTAATACTAGTATAATATGTACTTGAAAGTCCATGAATATGCTAAGATAATGGAAGAAGAATTCATGGGGTAGATATCAAGCTAATGGGAAAGAAAAAATATTAGTAGAGATTATTGATGCATTCCAAAGGTATTGAATTTATTTCCACAAAAGCATGGAGATGTCAAAGCCAAGAAAGATTTAAAAATGGAATTGAATCTTTGTAGAGAGTTAGTAAGGAACCATGAAGAAAAAAATGGTTCTATGCATGGTTTTGAATGCAAAAGAGATGATTCCTGAGAAGAATCCATGTCAAGTGGAATACAACCATAAGTGACATTTTTAGGGGGTGGAAGTATTCCTTGAAATTATGATGGTAAATTAAAAGTAGTATTAAGTGATTTTAATTAATTCTATGCAGCTAGAGAAGGAGGCATATGCACATCCCTATAGTATGATAAGATATTGGATATGCAAGACAAGTTTGAGGCTAGTTCACAAGTAGTGGAGAAGGATGGAAGAAAACACATTACTAAAGTATTCATTCTAGAAAGAGGTGAAGTAGTTCAGCCCGAAAAATAAATGGATGTTGAAGATCCAAAGTCTATAGACAACATGATTGGAATTGTAATTCATCCAAGTATGAGTTGGGATGAATGGATTCAGGAAATAAATAAAATTTGAAGGTTAATATCAGTTTAGTATTGGGATGGAAATTAAAAGGTAGCCAAGAGTGATTTGACTAGGAATTACTCAGGTCATAAATAATCATGCACAATGCTTACAATGAAGAGCACATGAAGATTCAGGAATTTGGAAGAATTGAAGATTTATGGAATAAACAAGGAAAGGTAATATAGGGAGAAAGAAGTTGATGCAATTACTGTAGCAACAAGTATTTTATGGCTTTTTTGGACAGTCATAAAGAGTGGGAATTATTGCATGTTTGCAAGTGTTGTTGAAAATGTTGTTGCATATGGAAGGAAGCAACAAAAATCTGAAATGTTGATTATAAGATTGATAAAGAAGCATGAGAACTTATAATATCGTCAACTAATTAGATAGCATTCAATTCGTTTAATGAAAGCCATGCAGGTAAATGTTTCTCTTTTGAAAATTATGTTTCATAATTTCCAAAGGGAAATTCAAATACAATTTTTTCCAAATTGAATTTTCATAATATGTTGTATGGTATTGTTTAAGCGCATTGATAGGATTAAGTTACCATTAGGTGTGGTAAAGGCTAGAGGCTCATTATAGTTATCAAATATTTTATCTTTTAAATACACACACTGACATAGTAGCATGTCATGTTAATTTGGTTATGAGGCAATAACCAAATAAAATAAAATATGAGAACTTGTTATAGGAATGATGTTAAGAAAGCTAGTCATGTATCAGACCAGGACATGGTTGGACATGACAAGGTATACTTATAGAAAGGTTATGTGGCACACAAATACTTAATGAGCTTCCTACCTTTAAATAAAACTTGTACTGTAAACTTTTTTCTAACACTAATAAACATGACATAATTGTATTCTTGGTGTAGTGTTCGGGTTGAAAAGGAAGGCATTCAAGTAATTGAGAAGACAACGAGAAGTGTGTGGACATGTGTCAAGACATTGACCATATTTCTAATTTATGGATGGTGAGATACATGACTTAGATAACGACCATTCTAAAAATCAATGCAAAGGTACATTGAATAAATAATCATTGAGAGTTGCACTCATGCCTAGTAAGTGGTAGAGTTTCACTCATACATGATGGAATTGTCTACTCAAATGCATTTTGTTGAATGCATTTTGTAAGTGCATGTATATACGTTTTTGCATGGAAATAATAATACTAATGGCTGAAATGTTGCTAACTCATGAAGTTGAGAACATTTCGGGAACTGTTAAACATTACAACAAGAAAGTTGCAAGTCAGGTAGTCACAAGAATAGTGACTACATAACATTTCTTGTTCAGAAAATAAAAGAAATCAATTTAATGTTATTACTTATGAACATACATATGCATAGAATGGTGAGTCATTCTATTTTGTTAAATTGCTTGGTAATTCTGATTGAATTGCTAGGTGCAGGAAATTCTAAGATCATTGCATAAGGTGTTGTACATGTTGAATTATAATGTACAAAAAATACTGACAATCTGTTGGTTGTATGCAATATATAATCATTGAATATATAATGTAATAATGTATATAATATTTTTTTTATATAGACATAGTAAATTATAATATATAGTATATAAATTGTAGTAGTATATGTAAATAAATATGTAATGGACCGTATATGTATAAAATTGAAAAAGATATATATATATATATATATATATATATATATATATATATATATAAGATGTAAGATGATGTAATCGAATATTAAAATGGTATCATCATATATATAAGACAAATGGTATTTAGCATGGTGTTGGCTGAAATCCATAAATAAAACTACATTATATTATTCCAACAACGATGAAAAATTATGAAATAGAATTTCATATTTTGGGAAAAGTCAAATTCCTTATGAAATTAATTTGTTTTCTAAAATGGAATTTTTATAATGATCTCTCATGATAACTGCATGTGTGTGATGCAGATGAGATGATATTGATTAAAGTTGGAACTGCTGGAGTCACAATGCTCTGAGACTTCCTGTCCAGCATATGCTGGAGCCTTGGAAGGGAAGTTGATGATGTAAAGTCTCTTCCAACAGAGCCTTATAAATCATAAAGTTAAATATAGACATGCTAACCTAACTTTAAACCATTCATTATTCATCATAATAATCCACTACATATTCATCATATCAATATTTATGAGAAGATTATAATAAAATTATCAAACACAACAAAAAATTGAAAATACATGCCTCTAACTGATGCTATCATTGTTCTGCAACTATGCCTGTTGCTCTTCTTGATGCACTACCCAAAACCGTCTAACCACCTAGCCAGTTAGCAACATAGCCTCTTTGGCTCCCTAGCTCCAGGATTCTGTAAGGATTCCTCGCCCCCGACCCCAAAACTCCCAACAACAGGTGCCCCCTTGTAACAATCCTTCCAATCTGAAAATAATTATCCATGCTAAAGTCCCCTTCTCCTTAATAGTTCCATCCTTCGATATGTTAAGTTTTCCTTTAATAAATTAAAATTTATTAAACTTAAATTCATTACCCAAATATTTAATGAGCTAATTAATTAATTAATATACATTAAACAATTAATAATTCAGGACAATTAATTAATTCATTAATTAAAATTAATATACTTTAAACAATTATTTAACTATGACAATTAGTTATTTAACTAGGGTTGTTACATACACCCACCCTTCAGGAAACTTCGTCGCAAAGTTAAAGTATTTTATGATATAAGGGAAAAGACACATGATTCACACATTTATAACAAATAACCAACATTATTAATAAGTAAGCCAAGAAAACTCATACATACTAGTGTACATGTGCAATAAATGCATGTGTAGCTAGTACATACAAGTCTCGTGTATGTACTAATAACAATAACTATCATCTCTATAGTAATTTTTGTATGCATCCAATCCATTCAACAAGACTATTAATTTTATAAAAGACAATAACCCAATCAAATGTTTGCGAAATCCTTTAATTACAATTATCTAGCTCAACAATGTTATTTAGACAATTGTAGTTTAGTTAAGTAATTATGAATATTCATATATATATATATATATATATATACTTTTCTTTTGAGAAGGAAAAACAATAAATTTGATCATAAGACAAATCTCCATACACTCTCAACTATTTATACTCATCCTTCCTCCCTAACTTACTTCCATCTTCCATTCCTATCCTTCCTCTGCTAGACTATCTTAGATCATCAACTATATTGACCTAACTCCAAATAGAACCTGTAAGAAGAAGTTTCACTATCTTGACCAAGCTTCCCCAACAGGCAACTAACAATCATCATTACACATCTAGGGGAGCGTGAGCTAACACCTTCCTCCCATGACTCCAGGTTTTGGAGGATACATGGTGGGAAATGCCTCCCCCCCTCCTAACAGGACTAGGATCCACACCCTACCACAGAATATACAGTGGCACCATGTTGTTGGGAGTTTTGTCATCGTTTATTTGGTTTTCGGTAGTTTCACCTCCTGAAATCCTGTACTGATCCACATATCATAGAAATGTATCCAAACCAATATAATTTCACATACAAAGATTCATACCATAATGTTTCTCAGCCAGTGGTCATGACATCCACTTTCATCATCATTATCCCTTGGCTATTTCATAGCCCAATAACCTGCAGATTAATTTGTAACACAAACTCATACATATCTATTAATTATCATCACGTAATTGCATACAACCATAATTTCAATTCGGTACTCGCGTACCAACAACTTTAACATCAAAGTTTTCAAGTTAGAAATAGATCTCATAATATTCCATAATTCAATTAATGACACCCATTCATAGAATTATCTTTTACATAATGGATTGCATCATATCCAACATCATTCAAATAACATTTAAATCTTCATAGGATTCACATTCACACAGTATATCGCATCATATCCTTCATCATCAATAACACTTAAACATTCATAGAATTTGCATTCACATAGTAGATCACATCATATCCATCATCATCAATAACATTTAAATATTCATAAAATTTACATTCTCACAATATATCACATCATATCCATCATCATCAATAACATTTAAATATTCAGAATATTTACATTCTCACAATATATTTCATCATATCCATCATTATTCAAATACGTTTAAACATTAATAAAGGTTCATACGTCATAAAAGTTCAAGTATATCATTTAATTGCTTCACTGTGAATAGAAAATAAAGGTGTTTAGGCCTCAGGTAATCCTAGTTGTCTAAGTAAAAAGGTGGTGTTACATACACCCAACCTTCGAGAACATATTCTCGTGGTGGTAAAAAAAGTGAGGGATAATCTCATCGTAACGTCTCGACATCATCACAAGTAGCAGATCCTAGACTAAAAATGTCCCATTGGACGTTAACTTGGTCTACCAGACGGTTCCTGAGCTATCAGAATCTAAAGTCCAATATGCATAACGGTTCTACCATGAGGGTTCCCACGTCGGATACCTGCAATTCCTTCCAATTTAGTTTATGTGATTCATCAACAACATAATGACATAGAACATATACATGAAAAACATTATGATTTTTATGCAAGTGGAGTGGCAGTACGAGACGATAGGCAATGGGTCCAATTTTCTCTTGGATTTTGAATGGTCCTATAAATTGAGGTGACAACTTTTTCACCTTCCTGAACCGAATGGTACTCTTATTAGGCCTGATACGAATGAAAACCTGATCTCCCACTTTATAACTTTGATAAATCCTGTGTGCATCCACATAACTTTTCTATCTATCCTATGCTTCCTTTAGTATCTGCCTAATCTGAATCACCTGTTCCCCCATCTATTGAATCAATTATGGACCAATTGTTACTCGGTCTTCTAATCTTTCCCAACTCAATGGTGTTATGCATGGCCTTCCATACAAATCTTCGTAGGGTGGAATTCTGATGGAGCTATGAAAACTATTATTGTAGGCGAACTCTACCAAAGGTAGGTACTTATCACAATGGGTTTGATTATCCATGACATACATCCTAAGAATGTATTCCATGACTTGATTTAATCTCTCAGTTTGCCCATCTATTTCAGGATGATAAGTTGTTCTTAAGTTGAATTGAGTCCCCAATGTTGACTGCAAACTTGTCCAAAACCTAGAAGTGAATATGGAGTCCCTATATGAAATGATCTTCTTAGGTATCCCATGGAAATGAATGACCTCACTTACAAACATGCGTGCCACATCAGTGACATCATAAGTGTCTCTAATTGAAATAAAATGAGCACTCTTGGTTAACTTATCAACTATCACAAGAGTGGCATTGTGTCTATGAGATGTGAGTAGAAACCCCACCACAAAATCCATAGAGATGACTTCCCACTTGGACATAGGGATATCATGTGGTTGTAGGAGACCTGTCGATTGATGGTGGTCGGCTTTCACTTGTTGACACTCTAGGCACTTGGTGATGAAATGAACTACATCGCATTTCATGCCTATCCAGAAGAAAAGCTTCCTCATCTCTGCATACATCTTCTTCACACCCAGATGCGCACAATAAAGTTCTCTAATAATGGGATTCCTTCAAAATGATGCTTCGAATATCCCCACCTTTGAGGATGTACATCCTTCCTCGATATCTTAATAGTCCATCTTCTTCTATACTATATCCTTCATACTTTGGATCTAATTGCCTCCCACTCTGGAGGTTTGAGGTAACCTTTAAATACCAATTGTCTCCATGGAGTTGCGCCAACACACATTCCCTCAGATTGACTTTTAAGGGTAACAAGGAGAATACACGTGGCCTCCTACTCAAGGCATCCATGACCACATTCTCTTTTCCCTTGATATATGAAATACCAAAATCATACTCACTCCTGAACTCACTCCATCGCCTTTGCTTGGCATTCAGATCCCTTTGAGTGAATAGATTTTTTAAACTTTGATGGTCCATCCTGATCTCAAAGTTTCGCCCCACTAGATAGTGACTCCAAATTTTTAGAGCTAGCATTCCAGATGCCAACTCTAAATCATGAATAGCATAAAGCTCCTCATGTTTCTTCAAATTCCTTGAGACATAAGCTATCACTCCTCCATCATGCATTAGCACGACCCGCAACCCTTTCTTCAAGGCATCCATGCAGACTGTGAATTCCTTTTTCATATCCAACACTCGTAGAATTGACACACTAGTTAGTAACCTCTTAATCTCGATGAATCCACTATCACATTCTTTTGTCCATTCATACCTGACCCCCTTGCGCTGCAAAGTGGTGATGGGTTTTGCTATTTTATAGAACCCTTCCACAAATATCTGATAGTAACATGCTAGCCCCATGAAGCTTCTTACCTCATGAGTATTTTTCAACACTAAACATTCCATAATGGTCTTTACCTTTTCTGGGTCCACAGATATTCCTTCGTCGAAAATGATATGACCTAAATAGTGGATTTCTTTCTGGAAGAAGGAACACTTCGAAAACTTCCCATTCAATTTGTTCTCCCTAAGGTAGGACAACACCACTCACAAGTGTTCCTCATGTTCTCTTTCGTTCTTAGAATAGATGAGGATATCATCTAAAAAGACTTGTACAAAGAGGTCTAAATGCTTCTAGAATACACCGTTCATGAGGCTCATGAATACTGATGGTGCATTGATCAATCCGAAAGGTACTACAACAAACTCGTAATGCCCAAATCGAGTTCTAAAGGAAGTTTTAGGAATATCGCCTTCCTTAATCCTTAATTGGTGATACCCTGATCACAAATCAATCTTTGAGAATACCACTATTCCTTTCATCTGATCAAAGAGATAATCTATCCGTGGAATTGGGTACCTATTTTTCACTGTAGCACGGTTCAAGTCTTTGTAATCTATACACAGTCATAAGGAACCATCCTTCTTCTTTACAAAAATTATTGGTGCACACCAAGGTGAGACACTAGGCCTTATTAATCCTAATTTGAGTAGCTCTTTCAACTGCATCTGCAACTCACAAAGTTATGGCACTGTCATCCTATATGAAATCTTGGAAATTGGTTCTTCACCAGGTTTTATCTTAATAGTAAAATCAAGCTCCCTCTCAGGAGGTAACCCTGGTAACTTGTTCAGAAAAAACATCCTTAAATTCTGACAATACCAGGTACTGATCCAAGGAGGGTCCTTTCCTTTCATTCACTGCTTCAACGACATAAAGTCAACACCCTTGCCTCATGCATCGCTTAAACTTCATAGTTGAAATAAGGCGTAGAGACACCTCCCTCCATACACCCTGGATCTCTACTGGCCTTCCTTCATCGTCAACACAAAGCACCCATGTCATGAAAAAATCTACCATAGCTCGATGGGCTTCTAACCAATCCATTCCAATTACCAGGTCATACACCCCTAGAGCAGTGACGTATACCTTCATTCTGGTAGTACACACTCCTATGTCTACTAGACAATTATCAACGCTAGGTCCTACCACCTGTTTTTCACCTGAGGCCATCTCGACTTGTTTAAATTTGTCGTGCTCGTAGGCTGTCAACCCACGTTTTTCTAATGCATATGGTGAAATGAAACTATATGTACCACTGGAATGAAATAAATTTTTAACATTGATATGGTTTAGCATACCTGACGATTCCACCACCATTGATTGATGTTCTTCTTGGAAATTATTAACTACTGCATAAATATGGTGGCTACCACTTTCTCTTCCCATCGGGGCCTTTCCTTCTCTTTGCACAAATCCTTATTGTAACTCTAGGAAGTCATGCTGGTAATGGGGTCCTCCACATCCCCAACATGTAACACAAAATTGAACCTGCGCACTGCTCTGTGACTACCTCTGAAATGAGTTCCTTCCCCTAGAACCCCTACCCCTACTAGTTTCTCTCTAAGATGGTCGTGGACCTCCATGCATCATTGGTGATGAACGGGATGCTCCACTCATTGCCATTGAAATACATGTGGCGACTGTCCTTGGTGTGACTCTATTATCATATGGAGGCGGCCTTGAGCTCCCTCCCCTGGAAAATGTCCTAGGGGTCATCCCCACGAATCCAGGACGATGCGAAAAGGTCAACCTCATACCTCCATTTAAGCTCATGTGTTCCTCAACATAACATGCATTTTTGACTACTTCTGCTACTGAAGACAGTTTCCACATCCGCACCATGGCCCTTATCTTAGGGTTTAACCCATAGACAAAATGTTCTTCTTGTCGTTGGTCATTATCCATGTATGAAACATATTTGACCAATTCCATAAACCTGATCTCGTATTCTTCTACTGTCCTGTTTCCCTGTACTAGAGCATGAAATTCTCCCACCTGTTGTTCCTCATAGTAAGCTGGTAGATATTTCCTTCAAAACCTCTCCTCAAAAAGTTCCCAAGAGACAGTGTCTGGGGTAAGGTGCAATTTCCTCTACAGTTTGTCCCAGCAGTTCAGGGCATTGTCTCTCAACTGAAAAATTGTTAATTTTTCCTTCGACGTGGACGCATAGTCTCTTAAGGTGAAACACCTTGTCATGCCTTCAAACCATGCATCAGAACGTTCACTGGCACAACCCCCCTCTGGAAGTTTGATCTTCTGCAGTTCTCTAGTGATGTATTTGGGTGGAGGTCCTCCCCCTGATTCCCTCGATGCTTCAAGATTACCCGTTCCAGATGGTGGGGGCTCCACTTATATCTCTACTGGTTGACACCCCTTTAAAGTCTCATTTATGGCCTCCAAAGAGCACAGAATGAGAGCTAATTCAGGCAATGGTGGTGGTGGCGCTGGCGGTCCCTGCAACGACGCCCCTCTACCTCGATTTCCTCTAGTCCTGAATATCTTGTATAATTGAATCTGCATCGACCAAAAGTTTGTCAGGGTGAGTCTGGGACAATTCACATTTTCTCAACTTAAACTAGAAAACAGGGTTAGGCGTAAGTTTTTTTTTACTTGTCTATAAACAAATGTTACTTTCTTTAGGGGAAGTGGTTAGGTTAGGGTTAAAGCATCTAATCTTGATGTCTTCGCCTAAGAAAACTATTGACCCTCTCGCCTGGTAGTTACACTAGCACTGTACCACACTCGCCACGATGCATCAGATCCCTTATATGGTGTTTTCTATTATACCCCTATTCTACCCTGACTATTTCCCATAACATGCATCAAACTCCCACTACTCTACAAGGACTTTTAACCTTTATAAATTATAAAGTTACACTATTACGTTCATTAATCATAAGGATATATATATGATTAATAACATAGGTTTCAAACCCATTATTAACATTAAAATTTTATAATGTTAATACGTTGTGCACATTTTTCTCTCTTGCGGGCTTGGTGCTTGGCTTTGGCTTGTGGAATGGAATGGAAAGGGCTTGGCACTTGGCTCGATGGTTGTGGGCATGGAACTCGGTGCTTGGTTAACTTGGATAATTGGATATTATACTTTAGGATAATACTTTATTACTATTGATAATTAATTTATTTATATATATGAATTTATTTTGTAAAGGCGTATACATGGAACATTGGTGTTAGGGCGCTTTGTCAAGGCGCTTGGGCTTGGTGGTGGTCGTGGGTTCAAAACCCATGAACCCCCAATTTTTTTTTTTTTATAACTTTATTATTATTATTATTATTATTTTAATAATTAAAAATTTTAAACAAATTTTAAACAATTTAAGATTTTTTTTTAAACCTAATTTAAAAGAAATTCAAAAGAATTAATAAAAAAAAATTAAATAAAAGAAATTTAAAAGAAATTAAAAATAATTAAAAATTTTCAATTGAAGTCGGGCATTGTGGGTGTATGAGGCCCACGTGGCCGCCTCCCCCATTTCCCGCCTGCACAAGCTAAATTGATAATAATAAAAAAGGATAACAATCACACAAACCTTAATCTGACCCAAGCCTCAAATTCACTCCCGCGTCTGCCAGTGGCCTCTCTCTCTTTCATGGTTTCTCCTTTGTTGTGCATTCTAGACTTGCGTCTTCCTCGTGGATCCTCTTTGGTGTCTTGGCGCTTTCCTGTACGCTACAGTCGATGATCGCCAACACAATAGCGAAGGGAAGAGCCCACAACCCTAGTTCCAGCCACCATCTCTTCTTCTTGGGGTAGTAGGCCCTATGTATCCAGTTGTCATGGAAGCTTTTTTCCTCTTCCATACCTCGTCCACGACCATGGCCATGTCCATGTCTAAATCCAAGCCCACGTCCCCATTTTCTCTGCACTTTTCCTGAGTGTTGGTGAAAGGGATCTCGTGCAACGTTGGGGTTCTTTGTCAAGGCTTGGCTTGTGCACTGGTTCGTATAGTATTTTGGTTCTGACCGACCTGTGTTGTGTTGTGTTGCTTGGTGCTAGAAAGCTTGCCCGCTTACTTGGTGTTTTATGATTTGTCATGCAACCTGTATGATTCTCGGGTGCTCGGATTTGACTAACTTATGTTGTATTGCAGGTGCTTGGCTCTGTGCTTTAACTGGATGTTGGGCCCATTTTGTTCCCCGTTATTTTTACTTCTTAATTTTATTTTTTTTGTTTTTATATTTATATTATATATGTAACAGTTAAAATTGATTTAATATAGATGGGCAAACCCCAATGTCATAAGATGGAATTATGAGACAACGTTGAGAGAGAACGTGCTTAGCTGAGTTCAATACGCGTTTTAGCACGAACCCTAGGATTTAGTATTATGGATGGTTGAAGAATGGCAGGTTTTTGCATATTGTTCCAACATAGGGTACTATGGGTTCCCCATTTATTTTATTTCTCACCCTCTGTTTTCTTTTTCGATTGAGCCCTAGGGACCATTTTATTTGCAAAGGTTAGGGTCGTGTCTTCATAGGGTAGGTCGTCTAGGGTTTTGGGCAAGTCATCTAAGGTTTTCTTAGAATGCGCCCATTCCGGGGCCTCGAACCTAGGTCTATTTCAACGAGAATGAATTTACACAGATATCTCAAGAACCCTAGGCTCCGCTGACTATTATCTTTATGGAAATGGTTTTTTTTTAAGTGAAATTGCAGGTTGAAGGAGAAAAGTACTCTAGAATTGTTTAACACAGGAAGGCATCAGGGAGGTTTCTTTGGAGTTAACTGTCTAAAAGCTTTACTTTCCCTCAAGAGGTTTATAGTTTTGAGAGGAATTTTGCTTGCATCTTCTTTTGGAAACAAGACTGTTGTCGTTGTACCAAGTTTCGGTCTGATTCTAATGAGAAGTGTTCAGTAGGTATGTAATTTAAAATTAAGGGATAGGGACATCATTTTATTGGGTGGACTATATTTTCTCTACAATGGTCTGCATTGTGAATCTATAGGAAATTTACTTGCATCTGCTCTATAAGGAAGTGGATATTTTCAATATTATATCTTTTTTTTTGTTTCTTTTTTTTTTTTTTTGAAGAGGAAAGAGTATGAGGACTTTTATTATAATATATATAATAGACAAAATAATTATATAAATAAGATTTTAGATTGAAAATGGGTATGATATTATATTATGGAGGATTTAGTAAAAAAAAAATCATCTTCCTTCATATGATTTAGATTCGATTATACATAAAAAAATGGTTCCTTATTCCTTTTCTTTCACATAATAATTTTTTTATGTTATCTAAGTTTTGAAGGTGAGGACTCTTATAGCTCTCATAGGTGTGTAAGTGGCTAAAAAAATACAGGTGGCTTCTACACTATCTCTTCTCTCTCTGGGTTCTTATAGGTAGTCTGCACACTCCTTCAAGGTTCTTCTGGGTAGCCTGCTTAGGGTTTCTAGGTTGTTTTGGTTATATCCAAGGGTTACAAGGGTCATTTATGGGTTACTTATGGTTGATTTAGGCTTCAATAAGGACTGTTTACTGGTTGTTTAAAATTCTGGTTATGCATGTCTAACTTTCTGTCTCAAGGGTGGGTAGGCCCTGGTCTAAGTTTTTAAACTTGGCTTTGATACCATGTGTAAGGTCTCTTCCAACAGAGCCTTATAAATCATAAAGTTAAATATAGACATGCTAACCTAACCTTAAACCATTCATTATTCATCATAACAATCCACTACATATTCAACATATTAATATTTACGAGCAGATTATAATAAAATTATCAAACACGACAGAAAAATGAAAATAGATACCTCTAATTGATGTTATCGTTGTTCTGCAATTCTGCCTGATGCTCTACTTGATGCATTGTCTTAAACCGTCTAACCACCCAGCCAGCTAGGAACAGAGCCTCTCCGGCTCCCTATCTTTAGGATTCTGTAAGGATTCCTAGCCCTCGAGCCCAAAACTCCCAGCAACAGGTGCCCCGTTGTAATAGTCCTTCCAATCTGAAAATAATTCTCCCTGCCAAAGTCCCCTTCTCCTTAATGGTTCCATCCTTCAATATGTTAAGTTTTCTTTTAATAAATTAAAATGTATTAAACTTAAATTCATTACCCAAATATTTAATGAGTTAATTAATTAATTAATCAATTAATTAATTAATCAATTAATTAATATACATTAAAAAATTAATAATTTAGGACAATTAATTAATTAAACTTAATATACTTTAAACAATTATTTAACTATGACAATTAATTATTTAACTAGGGTTATTACAGTTGAGAAGTCGATGAACTGTTGGACAATGAAGGTCCATACTACCTTGGGTTGTACAAGCATTTGTGGACGAGAGAACATTGGTTGGAGTGTTTTCAAGGTTTGGTACCTTTGCCTAGACTATGTTGATATTGATTATGGGTCATGGTTATCTTGAGAAGCCATTGCCCTGATGGAGTCATAGCCCATGCTCAGGGGTGGTACGTTGCTGAGAGTTTATCAACAGTGAGATATAAGGTTGGGTGGAACGTCGTGTGTCTACATCCAATTGTTGCTTCCATGAGGTTTAATTGAAGCATGTAATAAGGAACAATGGGCTGAATTATTTCCTAAAGAAACTCTATGGAGTAGAGGAATTGACTTCCAATTGAAATATGAGTACTAGACTTGGTGCTGGAAAGTAGAGCACCAGATGGATAACAAGCTTCCAATATCTAAATCTTGGATATTTTAAAGAATTTGAGTGTTAAATGGTATATAATGCACTGAGGACAGTGCATAAATAAGGGGAGGGGATTGTAATATCCCTAGGTGGAACCTCGACTATAAATGTAATAATGCACTTAAGATGGTGAGTTTTTTTATATCTTTTTTGGAATGCATCTTCCATGGTATAGGGCACACATGTACTATGTAGTAAAATGATGAAATACGCACATTCCATGATACCTCGTGCAACAAACTTAAGTGCGTGCAATTTTTAGGCCAAGGAGTCTTTATGTATATGTTGTCTTTAATAGGTTAGTGAGCTAGTTTATTATAAGCCAAAAGACTTATTTGATTATTAGGCTGAAGATCCTAGATATTAAAGGCCAACGAGCCTATTTTTGTATATGTCTAATTACTAATATAAAATGCATCACTGCGCTCAGACCGACCATGATAAAAGAGTACGAGAGACTAAACTCCACTAGTTAGGGAAAGGGGGGTGTAAAAGTTATGGAAAAGGGGCTAAGCTAGGGAGCTTAAGACAAAAAATAATATTATATTTTTATTCCTTAAAGTATGGGTAATTATTCTATCCTAAGTTCTAATAATGGGGACAAGTGGGCAAACATAGCGCCCAACATGAAAAGTGTCAAGTTGGGGGCATGCATACATATAGTTTGGGATTAGTTAATTTTCCCATCATCCATTTATCATTCAGTCATCCATTCAATCATTCCATGATCATTCACTCAGTCAGTCAGTTGTCCTTCGTACCTTCCTGTGACTGTACCTGGACCTGTATCTGTACCCATACATGTTTGTGTACTTGGTTAGCTTGGGAGATGTACCGAATAAGCAGGTTGTCAGGCACATGGTATATTGAAGAGGCGGGTTGTTAGGCTTGTGGGATATTGAAGAGGTGGGTTGTCAGGTCCACTAGCAATTTCTCTCCGGGTGAGATAATTGTTGGGAATTGATTTCTTGAAGGTGATAAACTACAACTACAGGGCTTTGAGACTTCTTATCCGACCTGTTGTTGAAGCCTTGGAAGGGAAGTGGGGAAGTCGAAGGACTATTGAGTAGAGAAGGGGCACACTTCCTGGGGTGGGACATGCATGTGGGAAAATAGGGACTGTAGGTTGTTAGTTTGAGTGGGCACCTATGACAGAGTCTTTCCTGTTGTCTATGATCCATTAGCCTGGTTAGGAATCCCTTTACCTGGGTGGAGTTTAGTTCCAGCTCGGGGGTGACCCACTGCTTAGATTGATGAGCAGTGTGGACTAAGGCTGAGAGGTTTGTGGAAGGTCTGCATGCAGTTGGTGATATTCTTACCAAGATAAGTGTCAATTGTGTGATAAATTACATGTTCCATAATTATTTACATGTTTATTTTTATGGGTTTATCCTATGTGTGGTTTATAACTATCTTTATATTTATAGGTATCTCTTGTATATGTCACATGTATACGTTTACTTTTATTTCAATATGAATCTGTGCATTTAAAGAATGTATTTGTCTATTTACGTTTTATATATAAAGTTCCACAAGAATTCTTTGTGTATATGTTTTAATTGCATGCAGTTCAAAAAAAAATTGTGATATAGCTCAGTAGGATACTAGGTATCTTACAGTATGGTATCAGAAAATGAAAATGTTTTCTCGAATAACGTGGCCCGACTTGGGTGGTTGTGGATGTTACATATCTTCATAATAATCAACATAATGTTAATATTTACATAATGAGAATTTTGACTAAAAATTATATCTCCATATGCCTTTTTGCATATAAAAAAAAATAGATTCAATTCAATTGCACCGAGTGTTCCATAACAAATGCAAAAATTCCACAAAGTTGGAAATCCATCAAAAATTACCTAAACAAATTAATACAACTTCAAGACTATTCTACACAATTAAGTTATGAAGTCTTTTTTAATCCAATACGAACCATCTATTTGTTGTGAAATCTTTTTAATGTAATAAGAGCCATCTATTTATATTTGATGCAAACAGATATGCTAAATAATGAAGAATTCTTTGAACTATGTGTTGTAATGAAGATAATGAGTAAACTAGTAAAAATATTACAGACCATTTGCATAATGATAGATATTTTCCATTCCCAATCATAATAATTATAAAGTAGGGAAACTTAATGGATCGAATCATTTCTAAGTTTAATTCTTTTCATAGTGTTGTCTCTTTCTCTCACATCAGTTATGAAAAACTATTTTGTTGGGTGAGATTTGGTTTAGAACCATGGCACATTCATGGTTAAGGAAAATCTGCCTTAGTTTCATTCCGTAAATCCTTGATGATTAATTCACTTTTCTTGCAATCACTCCGTAGTAATTTTTAAAGCATTTTCCTTATTGTTTTTCTTATTAACAAATGTTTTATATAGCCCTTAAATAATATCTTTTCTTAGTAACAAATGTTTTATATAACCCTTAAATATTAGCAATTATTTCAATACAAACTTTGTAACCTTATGTAATTCCCTTTTTCTATAAAGAGAAGCAAAACAATGAGTTTCGTATCTCAGAGATAAGAGCAGTTTCTTATTTGGGATAAGAACATTATTTAATGGTTTTTCTTAATATTAAATATGTTATATAATTTTTTTAAGCCGTTTTTCTATTTTTTTTAACAATAAATATTTTACAAGTATCTAGATTTTTACATTTGATCATATTGTTTGAATTTTTTGAATAAAATTTAGGTAAACATTTTATCTCCATTTTTTTTCTAATAAACACTCTACTTATCATCTATATTTTTAAATACAAATTTTGGGATTATTATTATTATTATTATTATTATTTTAAATTTATTTTTATACAAATTATTAATATTGTTTTTATATTTATAAAAAATTATAAAGTTGATTTAAGTTAATAATTTAGATGTTAATTAAAATTTCATATAGTTATATAGTTATGTGGCTTAAACTTAAGAATAAAGTTCTTACTTGAAATATTATGTGAAATATTAGATGTAATGGTTTAAATTGGTGTACATTGTGTAAGTAATATGATGTTAGATGTTGATTAAAATCTCATATAATTATATAGTTATGTGCCTTGATTTTAAGAATAAAGTTCTTACTTCAAATATTATGTAAAAAATGAGATGTAATGGTTTAAATTGGTATACATCATGTAAGCAATATGTTGAAGTTATTGACCATATACTTATGTTTCATCCTTAAGTCATTTGAGTTTGGTAGAAGGATATAGAATCTGAGTTGGTGAGTAGGAATGTGTTGAGTTTATTTATTTGGTAGAAGGAGATATAACACTTTTATTTAGTGTATACTTATGTAAGAAATGTGTTGAATCTATTTATCATCTATTTAGAATTTATTTAGATTTTATCTATATGGTATTTTAGTTTAAAAGATATTGGAAATATTATTTAATTTGGTAGAAATTGGAAAGAGAAGAATTTAAATTGCTATTATTATTCATAAAAGTCTAAATAAATGGTATAAGTTCGTTCCTCCTATGAAAGTATCACTAATTTCGATAAAACTCGAACGGTCATTTATGAATAATGCACGAGATTTATTTGATAGTTAAAGCCATGGTATCCTTACTATTATTAGTCACTCATTCACTTGCATAAATAAAAGTTGTTCACACCATTTAAATATTTGGTGATTCCCTACTTATGGTAACAATGTTTATTTTGTTCACGTTTTTGGGAAAGAAACAAAGATGCAAATTCCTTGTCAAAAAGTGTAATGCATTCAAGTTTTATAGGTGGTCTAATGTGTGAATATTTTAATAATTCATATTTTAATAAAAAAAATTTGTTATATAGTTAATATTATAATTTTTATATTGACTATGACATGAATGTATGGAAATATGGTTACCCGATTTATTTTAGGGGACAAAAACACTAGGCAGAACGAAAGGAAGGAAACAATTGATGAAGGCCGGATGAAAAGGAGTTTATTATTTTAAAAATTTGAATTTTTGAAATGGAAACCAATATTATATGAATTTTTAATTGCCAAATAAGATATTAGGAATTTTGATTGATAGTGTAATTGATATTATAGTGATTGGTTTATTGGGTATCTTTTTTTATAGTTGATATTCGGGATCACGGTCATCCCTATAGTAGGGGAAATTCACTTAATAAAAAGAAAAAATCAAATTTACAACAAATTGTTTATAAATTGTTTGAGATCCTATTTTGATATTGTGGATATTTTGTATGTTAAAAGTAATAAAGTTAGATAATAAAATTCAATTTTAATATAAATGTAAGTATAAGTGAAACGATAAATATAATAAAAGAAATTAAATAGATTCTTATAAAGAGAAAATAATGAATAAATGATTATATAATTCTTAAAATTTAAAGATTATGGGATGCATTTGTTGTAAGCATGAACACAAGGAAAGAGTACCCGACATTTGAAGAATTTTGGACTTGTTGTGCTCAAGAAGAATCAAGGATCAATGCAAAAGAGAAACCTCAAAAGAAGCACGATGATCAAGCCTTCACAACAAGATTCAAGAACTTCAGGGACAAAAGAAAGTTCGATTCAAGAAGGAAGCCAAAACAAAGAAAAGATGTTTTAGAAATACAATGCTTCAATTGTCAAAAGTACGGTCACTACAAGAACCAGTGTCCCGAGCTAAATAAAAGGAAAGAGAAACATGAAGCATCGATTGCCGAAGAAAAGGAACCTGCAAAGAAGACTAAATAGGATGGAAGAGACTTCTTCTACTAAAAGGTAACAACACTCTTCTTATTTTCTTGTACATATCTTGGTTGCATCGTCTCTGTAGATATCTTGTATATCTATCTCTTGGAAGATAATGTGTTCCAAGAAGAACTATACCTATGAAAGAACAACACGACAAGGATGGATATCATTAGATAATACATATGAAAGGATGAAATGGAAATCATGTGGAAGACATTAAAAAATAAATCTTGAAGAGACTTGGAAAAAGAAAAGACAGAAAGAAGTCAACAATCGAAAGGAAACTGGAAAAAGACTCATGACATTCTATAGAAGACAACAAGACGGAAGCGTGGATTTTATTAGACAAGAAAGACAATTATATATATTGCAGAAGACAACAAGGATGCAGATGGAAGCATGGACTCTATTATATATTGTAGAAGACAATAAGGACAATGTTAGAAAAACAGGACCGTGGAGCAATAAAATAAAACAAATGCAGAAAAAAACACAGAAGACACACAATACAAGAGAGACACAGATTTACGTGGTTAACCCAGTGTGGGCTACATCCACCAGAGAAATTGATAGGTCCTTCCTTTATTATTATCCAGCAAATGAAGGGATACAACCTACAACAAAACCCATTGTAACTTCCTCTTCTTTCTCTCACAGTCTCCTCTCTTAGAATACAATATTCACCATCATCCATAGCTACAATACATTTCCCTCATAAAAGAGGGTTTCCTTCAAGGGAAAAAAACCCTAACATAATCTATACCGTTAGATCTGCGACCTTATAATGAATGGTCCAGATTTACAATGAAATTACAATATACTTTTACAAGGCAATTTTTGCTTCGGGGGCTTCACCCTCGAAACCCCGCTGGGGGCCTGCTGGCCCCCAGACCCCCCAGCTGAGCGGATAGCCCCCCCGAACCCCGTAGAGGGGGTACCCCCCCTCAGCACTCCCCTGCATGGAAGAGTGTACATACTTCTGGGGTGTAAATACTTCATGGGGTATAAACACGACTGAAAGTAAGGACCTCTGAATCAGGAAGATAATCAGGCTCCACAAAAAACAATCTCCCACTTGGAGACTGATCTCAACAACTCCACCGTTGCTGTATATGATGGAATCTGAACCTTCTTGGACATGGAAAATTTCTCATCTTCATCCTCATTCTTGAAGACCAACTGAAACTGAGCAAGAACACAGTTTCTCCCTGGTTACTCCCTTTGTTAACATGTCTGCAGGATTCTGGCTAGTGTGTATCTTTTCCAGCTTCAATTGTCCATCTT
>ML784864.1:173709-197926 GCA_009831015.1 Picea engelmannii | reverse complement strand
AGTCTCCTCTCTCATAATACAATATTCACCATCATCCATAGCCGCAATACATTTCCCTCATAAATGAGGCTTTCCTTCTAGGGAAAAAAACCCTAACATAATCTCTATTGTTAGATCTGCGACCTTATAATGAACGGTCTAGATTTACAATGAAATTACAATATACTTTTACAAGGCAATTTTTTCTTTGGGGGATTTTCCCCCAAAACCCCACTGGGGGCCTGCTTGCCCCTAGACCCTGCAGAGGGGGTACCCCCCCTCGACACTCCCCCGCGTGGAAGAGTGTACATACTTCTGGGGTGTAAATACTTGATGGGGTATAAACACAACTGAAATAAAGGACCTCTAAATTAGGAAGATAATCAGGCTCCACAACCAACAGACCGGAGACGGAAGCATTGACTCAGTCAAACGAAGGGAGAAGATTATATGCACTTATACGTGAAGCAAGGATCAGGAGGGAGCTAATCCTATGATCCATTGAAGATGATGAAATATATATATATCCATGGTAGTAGTCATGAAAGACAGTACATGTTCAACTCAACTGTAGAAGAAGACTTCCTCAGAAGCCTCAAAGTATTCCTGGTTATCCATCCATATCCGTGATCCTATGATGAAAGGAAGAAGTAGAATCTCTAGAACATGGAATCTATAAGAAACTCCATGGACCCAAGAGCCAATGAAAAACATGAAAAAGAACATGAAGATTCCAAGAAAGAAGAATCATAACAAACAATCATTGTATCAAGAATCACAAGATTACTAGCCTAATATGAACTCACTAAAAGAAATCAAGCAGAAAAATCGAAAGTCGTGATGAAGAACAGTGTATGGAAAACCTATGAATGAAAGCATTGAAAGATCCAAAACCAGAGGCTCTCCTAGATGGAGGGATACGACTATGATGATTGATTTTTCCAGTACACCAGACATATCACTGCATGAGTCATTATATCATTTGCAACATCCATGAGTTGGAATTCTACATCAAATAAATGCAAAGAATGTTCTCCAGAAGAAATTGAGTAAAAAGAGTGTGCATGGCAATCTCAAGACTTTGAGACATACCAGAAAGAGACTCCTTTATGCAGATAAGAAGAAGACAACTTGGTGGAGAACCTCCAACGCACAACAAAAGCATGGTGAAAATTTCCTATAACATCAAGATGACTACTCAGAAGATCAGATCTCATGATGACAGAAGAAGTGCCACATGGATATCTTCCAGTTCTCCAACTATACTCTATTGTTCAGATATACATGAAGCCTTCACAGTGTTCCAAATTACATTACAAGCATTACACTATCCATGATGAAGTCCAAAAAGGAGAAAATGATTTTTGAAATACATATCTCCACAGATGAGTAGATAAGCATACATTTTGGTAAAGCCTCTATTCAATATGAAAGAACTTGCATACTCAAGCTAGAGCTCGTGGAAATGAATCCCTTAGCTGGAAGGGAAGACTCTCCAAACTAGAAGAAGTTACGCAAACATTTATTTTTGTAATTGAAATAACTCTCCATTTAGGAGGGAGCATTGAAAATATTATTTATCTTTGTAATTGAAAAATTGTCCAGATTGGACAAATGCTTTCCTGTTCGGAAAGTGGATTGATATTTCTGACGGACAATGACTTCCCATTGTAGTTAACATGGGAGGCAGACTGATTGCTGATGTATCATAGACAACGAATTCCCATTATGGGGAGTGGTCTAGGATAGTCATTCTTCTTGGCAGTCACTCTGAGTAGTGGTCAAGTAGAATGGTCCGCCTCACCAGGCAGTCATTCTTTCGAATTTCATAGTTGTGAGCAGTTTCGAAGAATCGTCCATTTTGGAGGTTGATGCAGGAAAAACATTCCTTGAGGGTTATACATTCTCTCTAGGTTACACTTTAGTGTCAGAGGAATGGCCCAGGGTGGGGAATGGTTTGGACAGTTATTCCTTGAGGGAAGACTTATTCTCTCCAGGGTACACTTTGTTTAGTGTTGGAGGAATGGCCCAGGGTGGGGAATAGTCAAGGCTCAGCAATCATGTATAGTTATTCCTCGAGGGCAGAGTCATTCTCTCTAGGTTACACTTTGTTTAGTGTCGGAAGAATGGCCTAGGGTGGGGAATAGTCCAGGACAGTCATTCCTTAGGGAAGTCTCATTCCCTCTAGGTTACACATTGTTTAGTGTCAGAGGAATGGCACAGGATAAGGAATGGTGCAAACATTTCTCGAAGGCAGATTCATTCTCTCCAGGTTACACTTTGTTTATTTTCGGAGGAATGGCCCAAGCTGAGAAATGGTCCAGGTTCAGAAATCAGAAATAATCTTTCTTCCTTACTTGTGAAGAATAGGGAAGATAACCCATTTCTATTGAGGGCAGATATTCTTTCAGATCTCACAGACGTGAGTGAAAGATTGGCCCAGATGATTATTATTGATGTTCTATACTGAGGGAAGACACTCTTTTAGATCTCATAGACGTGAGTGAAAGATTGGCCGAGATGATTCAGTTTTTATCATAACATTGTTTCTATGCAGATGAAGACTATTGTGGTGGCATACATTCTTTCAGATCTCACAGACGTGAGTGAAAGACTGGCCCAGATGATACAGTTTTTATCATAACATTGTTTCTATGCAAGATACTCTCAGATGTTTGTTATGAAGACTATATGACAATAGACAAGGACTACTATGGTGAATATGTTTCACCGTTCGCAACCATACATTGTTGATCAAGTACTTATGTATTACTTGATGTGGTAGTGAACCACTGGATTGTAGACATAGGTGTTTTCTATCCTCGTTCTAATTGACTTGAAGACTATCAGTAGTTTATTGGAGATAATGATCATTCAGATGAATGATGAACAGAGATTTTCCAGATGGAAAATAGTTTAGAGCCTTTACTGCTCTTGTATCACTCTATGGTGAGAGTGACTTATCCAACATCATATCTAACTACTCAGATGAAGTATGGTTTCAAGAGATGATGCAACTGATGGTGATGGTGATGCTCATGATCTAGTCATGAAATAGTCTAGATGATTGTATTGATGCTACCGGGTAAATGGTATGTTTTGTGCTCAAGTCCATTACCTGTAAATACCTATCTAGCTAGGAGGGAGTGTTAATATTGTGGTAGTTGTAGGAGGTATTTACCTCCATGTGTGAACCTGACGAGAATAGAAGACTTCGGGAAGAAAGAGAAACCCTAATGATTTGGCTAATAACCCTGAAAGCCTTGTCGGCTCAAGAAGATAATTTATATTAGGCTATTAGCCTCCAAGAGAAGAAGTTGGCCATAATTAATAATAATATACTAAACAGACACATACCCAAAAGGAAAATTCAGCCCCAGTAAATTGGCAGGATTACTATAAATACAGGGCACCACTTCTCATTTGTAGCATCTCAGAATTGCAGTTCTGTAGTTTGGTGCGCATTGCAGTTGCAGTTTGGTGTGCAGGTTTGGAGGAAGAGATGGTGCAATAGAAGTAGCAACAGGATCTTAGTTTTGTCTTGAATATCTCTTGGCTAGGGTTTGGAACATCTGATCAGCTTCTTGTGGTGCGTTATCCTTGGGGATTGATGCACTACTCTTTGTTTGGCTATCTAGCCTAGGGTTTGCTTCCGGAGGAATTCTCAGTCAAGGTTAAGGTGCTCAGAGGGAGTCTTAAGCCTATGCTTGGGTGAAAAAGGTATTACCAATGGTAAAATGAGCACACCATCTTCTATATTATAACAGTGCGATATGGATCCTCCAACCTAGGATTCTCCCACTAAATCCTGACAAGAAAACATATGTAGAAGTGGAGATAACATAATGCTACAAACATGGAAAATGTTGGAAACAACTCTAACACTGTAATCTTGGCGGAATTAGTTGTTCCTTGGGAGCACATACATTAGTGCCATGTGTCCATCAACTCCAAATTTCCTCCAACCATTTATTCTAAGCCCCATATTCCACTTGGTGATTGTTCAGTCCCTCAAAATCCATCAAAACTAGAAAGGGTAGCGAGTCCAGAAATGATGATTGTATCATCCAGTTCATAGGAAATTTCGTAGTGCATTTTCTAGCAAATTTCATAGTCCCCACCTGTGTAAACTGTTCTACAATGGATTTCGTAGAGAACTGCAAATTTGTGTCTCACTAGGTGATTTCACAAAATATTTCATAGCGACTGTGCAACTCTGTATGTGAAAATGATTTCGCAACACTTTCTATAGTGAATACTGCAACTTTGTCTGTGTGGATGATTTTGTAGTGTCAGGCACTACAAAATGTTCTATATCTTTCTGTGTAATGCAATTTGACCCCAAAAAACCCAAAAATCTTAGCATAAGGTGTATAAGCCTCTAGATGCCTCCAGTAGGGATAATTATGATACTTTCCATAATAATTCAAGATGCAATGATAATCCTTATAAAAATGGGAACTTCTAGCCTTTCCACTTTATCTCCTTAATATAGCACTTCTCCTTGTTGCACCTTGAGCAAGCACATTAATATTTCTCTGGTCTAAATCATCCTTGAAGGGATGGAACTCCTCTTTAAGATTTTTTTGCTGAGACTGTAAGTCTTTGTTCTACCTGTACAAGTTTCCAAGCTACCTATGAAGGGGAAGAAATCTTCTTGTTCTGAACTTAGCTAGCTCAAGATTTTCCTTATACATATCCATGAGCTCCTTCATCTTTTTCCTCTTAGCCAATCTTTCTCCCTTAAGGTGGAAAATTTTATTTCTTTCATCTCTAAGTTGTTTGGTGAGCCTCTTGAAGGTGGGGTTATCAGGGAGAGTGGTGATGTCTATGATTTCAATTGGCTTCTCAACATTTTCACTTTTAACCTTATATTTCATCTTGACATGAGATTTTGTTATTACTTCTTGTTTAATAGTTTCTTTATGGGATGATGTCCTGCTAAAGAGCCTCCTAGCTCTCATCTCAATTGTTGCATTAGGTGAGGGAAAGTGTAACTTTATCCCCTTTTTGGCTAAAATTTTTGTTGAGGGAACCTCTTCTAATTTAGGTGTATATTGAGGTGAAAGTTCCCTTTGTGGAGAGTGATGTTCTCCGCCTTCTTCTTCTCAACTTATTTAGGAACCTATTTATCTTTGGAAATATGTTTTCCCTTTCTCTTTTTTCTTGTTTTTATGTGGGAAACACTATCATTTGGAAAAGGGATTTTTCTTTGGATCGAGGATTAGGGGCCGCATTTAGCTTCATATTGGCAGAGGCAATGGATTACTCCCAATATATGTTTATTTTCTTCAATTCGTCCATTACAAGCATCCTGATCATCCCTGAGTGGAAAACATTAGTTTCCACATACTTGGACTTGGCTTGGACCCTATCAACCATTTTTCACATAGTCCTAAATAGATAGAAAGGGATGTTCATTAAATCCTTGCATGTGAGGTGCAACAAAAGCCTAATGTGATATTGGTAGATCATATTGAGTCTTCCCTCGTAGGTAAAATATATTTGGATGACTTTCAACATCTTGTCAAAACCCTCAATGAAGTAGCTCATAGGCACTCCCTTAGATAGATTATCCCCCTGGTGTTCTGGTTTGAGGTAATCTTTAGAAAAGGATGCATTAAGAGTTGTAGATTTGAACAACCTTTCAATAGTTTTGGGTATCTTAGTGGTTTCTATGATGGTGGCATTAAAAACCTCCATTTCAAGGGTTCCCACCTTGGTTTTAGTGCCATAAAATTTTAAGGAAAATTCTCTGTCTACCTCATGGTGTCCCCTCTGCATATTTTGAGAGAAATTTCGGCAACCAACCCTCTAGAAGACCTCTTTGATCATAGATTCAACATCAAACAAGTGCATATCATAAGGCTCAGTCCTGACTACACTCCCACCCTTGTGAGACTTATTTTGTTGATGTGTATCCATTTTCTATAAACAAAAGACAAAACACCATAATGATCTGAGAGGTATGGGAGGCCAAACAAGGACATAAGTATTTAGGTTTTGAATGATGGTCTTTTAAAAACTTGATTCTTTAAGTCTTTAATATTTTTCTTCAATTTGGCTTATGAGCTAATGAAAAAACAATCTGATGGCTTAAGAAGAGGAAGAAAAACCCTACAGAGAAAATATATGGAAGGAGGCAACATTGTCAAGGTTTTTAAGCTAATATTAAACCACCATGCATGGTCATCATCACTTTAATGGAAAGGGTTCCTAAAGTTTCCAATGTAAACATATTTTGAATGGGAAATATCCAATGAAATTGTAAAGGAAAAGGGTTGATGTGGGCTATGTGAATAGAGGATGTTGATACTGAGTTCATGCACAATTCCCAACGTTGGAACAAGGGATCTATAGTGCAATTTGTAGCAGTTTTTGTAGCGTAGACAACAAGGGCCAAAAAATAGATAGGCATGACAACTCTGATAGCAAGGTTTGTTAAATTTTAGTTGAAGAGGATGACAATACTACAAATATTTAATAATTTAGTGATAGTAGAGGTAAAGGGGCTGATAGGTAAAAGAGACCACAATTTGCAGTGTCAAGTGATGCGAAAAATTGGCAGATCCTTAGATAAACTTCAATAGAGCTCAGATGACTCAAGGAGTACCTAAACATCATGGCTTGACTATAAATGAGCTTCATAAAGTACAAATTCGCCTGCAACCATCGTAATATTCAATTCACTTCTCCCAACCGGTCTGTAGCATAATCTGCAGCACTGTCTCGACTAAGATTTTTTGCAACACTAAGATGGGAGTAGAATTCAAACTTTGATAAAATAGTTAGAAATATTTTAATGACCAAATCTCAATTATCCCCTTTTAAAACATGGATTTTGAAAAAAATGAGATTAGTTCATCCAATAAGTTGGTTTTGAAAAATATTGTATTTGTAGGTTGGTCCCTATAGGTGTTGCTGAGTTAGAGTTCAGACAAAGGGATCGGTGTATCTTTTAGGTGGATTCCTATAAACAGTGTAATAGATTGTTTTTTGTAACAGTTTGTTTCTTGTGACAATATTTGAATAAAATATTTTTGTGGTTTTCTCCCAATTGTGTTTCCATGTTAATTCTTGAGTATTGTGCATTGCATTTTTTTGTATGTTTCTTATTCTTGATATAGTAATAAATTGATAAATTCATTATAGTAAGAAAAATAAAAAGTTGTGTTATATTGATTCATATGCCCCCCCCTCTTAGTATAAGTGAATGTGCTAACAATGCAAGTTGTGGAACAAAAGGATGGGGCACCTAGACCATGGGGAATTTTGTATTTGAGGGGAATAGTGACTAGTGTTCCAAAGTTCAATTTTAAGTAGCATGGACTATGTCGAGGGAGCATTCTTGGAAAGCATGTCAAGGCTTATTTCCCAAATAGCGTGAATAGGTATAAACATATTCTATAACTAGTGCATTTGGATGTTGTTGACTCTTAACCCTAACCCTAGGAGATGAAGAACCAAAAGGATTATTGGTAGGAATGGGTAGGTCGAGCCAGCCCAAGCCCCTGAATGGACAAAAAACATATTTTAATGCCTCAAAATGGCCCCAAAAGTTTAGATAAAAAAAACTTCCAATATGGAGAAATTTGTTGATTTTTGAGTCAACGGAAGAGGTGGGTGACCACACATGTTCATTTGTATCATTGGGAGGCATTGAGAATTGGGTCCAAGGGAATAAAATCCAAATAGAGTATCATAATTGAGTTTCGTAAGCTCCCACAAGTTTTTTTCCAGGATCCACATCAACATTCTATGCATGATCACCTAAAATAGTATTTTGAAAAATCGACTCCTTTGACAAAATATTGTATTGTGTCTTCTTAAGAAAACCCTAGTTTCAAATATCATCAAATAAAACAATTTTTAAGCAATGAAATTACAGGATAAGTGTTCCCATAGATATTTATGAATGTTAGGGGTCAAAATAAATTGATCGTTCATTTATCCAAGTCTTGGTTACATTTTTATGGAAAGTTGCAACTTGGTTCCTCAAACCACTCAGGAACACATTTAGAATTTCATCTGCGGGCATAAAATATAAACCAAGTTTTACAATCAAGTTTCATAAGCTCTCATAAGTGTTCTTAGTCAAGGTTCAGGTGAGAAAAATATCCTCAATTACTCGAGATGGTGTTTTTTAAAATCAAACCCTTTCCACAAAAATTGTATCATTTCTTACTAAGAAACACCCTTGTTTTTTAGATCGTCAAATAAAATAATGTGTAGGCTATAATCCATTGTTAGGAGTCTAATTCAATCAACAGTTTTCCAATATGACTCCTAGTTGGAGTTTTATGAGGAGTTTTAACTCACTTCCTGAAGGCATTTAGTGACACATTGATAATTTGGTTTGGATGAATAAAATCCAAATGAAGAAACATAATTGATTTTTGTACAATCCTCCAACTACGTTTGGCGATGGCCCACATGAGCATGCTACCCATAATAATCCAAGCTATTTTTTTATAAAATCAACCTATTTGTGAAAATGTTTCATTATTCCATACTGAGCAAAATTGTAGTTCTAGAGATTGTTAGATAAAATTATTTGTTGGCAATCAATTCATAGGGTACATGCCCTCTAGTTGCAAATTGGTGGTTGAAATCTAACAGAATCAATGGTTCATAGATATGAGTCCCAATTAGTCTTACATGGTGAGTCTCGTTTTAGTTTTGAATGCATAAATGGATTCAATACCCTAAAAAACACAAGTGCAATCTCAACAATTAATATTTTCTATTCAAGTGATTCTTCTAAATTTTTAGTCTCATTTTGGAGAAAAATATGGCCAAAAAAATAAACAAATTAACCATTTTTAGATTACACTATAGTCTAGTTGATAAAAAATATTAAAAGTTAACATAAATTGTTTACTTAAGAATATGAAGTATTGATATTGTTAACATTTATGACACATTGTATTAATACTAAAGATGTGTTGGTACACATAGTCATATTAGACATTCATTGGTCCACAAATTTCCATTCAAGGTGGATGTTTAGTTGTTAAATCCGTAGTCTAAATATGCTATGTTTTTTCCTTTTTCTCGGCCTATTTTCCCTAAATTCGGTGAGATGTTGTTGGGTCTATAGATTTGAGTGGTTAAATATGTATAATCCAAGTGCTATAGGGTTTTTTTGCAAGCTAAATCTATTTCTACATTTAGAATTGCAATTAAACAATAGAAAGTTGCGATTTCATGTGGATTTATGTTGTCAGATTCCAACAAGGAGGGAGAAAATGTAGAATAGTTAGATAACGTCGTTGTTAAATTTATAAGTTATTTTGTGAAAACAAATTATGGTGGATATATATAAATATTTTTTGGTGTAAAATATGAAAAAAATAAAGTAAAACAAAAATATTGAAATAGTTGTTAAAAAGTAAAATATAATAATTAAAATAACTTTTAAATATTAAGAGTGAATAATTAATAGAATAATTATATAATATATTATAAATAAACATGAGGCATAATCAATGTAAACCATATTCTTTTATATAGAATGTTCTTATATAAATAACAAAGTTACCAACTTAACAAGAACTCTCCATAATTCTCATTTTTTTAGAGGTCACATTTAGTGGCCATTTTTACTTGTAATTTATAAAATGGTGTTACCAGTAACACCCCTTTTTTGCAAAGTGATTAAAATTGTGACTTGCTTAAAACAATTACCTTGAAAACCAATACCATTCTATAAAATTGACTCTCAAATCAAAATTAATGTTATCAATAGAACCTTGTTTTTATTTTTGGAGTTAAAATTATGACTTATTTGAAAGAATGGTCCTAATGATTGGTATTATCATGAACAAAAAACTTCAAATTATCTTGTAAATTGAAAAGTGGTATTTTATTTATTTATTAATCAATTTTTTTTTTTTTAAATTTATATTAAAATAAATAAACTAAGAAGAGAAACTCCGTGCACATGTTTTAAATTTTTCATTAAAGAAAAAAAAAACACATTTTCTTGTATAATTGTCTTAAGCAAAAAATATTTTTTTAGATAGAAAACACATTTTAATGAAAAAAACCCATTCTTGAAATGAAAAATCATATTCTTGAATGAATTACACATTTTTAAAATGAAAATCATATTTTTTTTTAATGGAAAAATGCCATTTAAGGAAAAAAAAATGTAAATGTTTTTTTGAAAATGTTTAAAAATCAATTAAAAAACATAATCAAATTTAAAATAAAAAAAATCAAGGTTTTGTATCCACGGGGAGCACCAATCGTCTTTGTTAAAAGGAAGGATGGAACCTTTAGGTTGTGCATATATTACAGGTAGCTAAATAAGATGATGATTAAAAAAAATTATTCTTTACCCCTCATTGATGACTTGCTTGACCAGGTAAGGGAGGCTAAAATATTTTTGAAAATAGACTTGTGGTTAGGATACCATCAAGTTAGGATTAAAGAAGAAGATATTCATTAGGTTTCTTTCCGAACCAAATATGGAAACTATAATTTTGTAGTTGTACCCTTTGGTTTGACTAAAGCACCTACAACATTTATGTTCTTAATGAATAGTGTGTTAAGGAAATTTTTAAACAAGTTTGTGATTGTTTTCATCGATGACATACTAATTTATTGAAATACCAGAGAAGAACATGAAGAACAATTAAGACTAGTTTTACAAACACTTAGAGAACATCTATTGTACACAAAGTTCAACAAATGTGAATTTTACGAGGATAAAGTGCAATATTTAGGACATGTGATTTGAGGAGAAGGGATTTCAATTGACCTTGAAAAGGTCAAATCCATTTTAGATTGGCCAGTTTCAAAGGATGTTTCAGATTTTCGATCCTTTATGGATATCACGAGATATTATTGTATATTCATTGAAGGTTTTTCAAAACTTTCCTATCTAATAACCTCTTTACAAAAAAACAAGATCATATTTAAATGGACTAAGAAGTGTCAACAAAGATTCAAGAAGTTAAAACAATTATTGATGAAATTTTCTATCTTGAAGATAGAACATCCACATAAGGAATTTATGATTTGTATTGATTCTTCAAAAGAAGGACTGGGGGGAGTGTTAATGCAAGATGATTATGTAATTCCCTACGAATTACGGAAGTGAAAACCTCGTGAAAAATTATTCACAACATGATATTGAATTTACTATTATTGTACATGATTTAAAGACATCATAACACTACTTGTTGGTTTAGGATATCCTTCTTAAGTACTTATTTAATCAGCCAAATCTAAATGCAAGACAAGAAATATGCTTAGATTTCCTAGGCAAGTATGATTTTGAGATAAAACATATTAAAATAAAGAAAAATAAAATAGGAGATGCACTTAGAAAAAAATGAAATGCAATTTTTAGCACCAATGTACAATCTTATCCGAAATGGAAAATTCTAGTAGCGGTAAAAAATATGAGAATTATAAGGAAATTCAACAAAAATGTAAAAAATAATAAGTGAGTTGAGGAAGAATCAAAGTTTGGTTGCAATCAGGAAGGTTTAGTCATGTATAAGAATAGAGTTTATGTTTCCAATCACATAGAATTGAAAATTTTCATATTATTGGAAGTAAATAAGAAACCTTATTTTGGTCATCCATGTTATCAAAATACAATAACAATTTTAGATAAAGAACCTTTTTGGAAAATAATGAAAACAAAGGCAGTTGAAAATCTTTCCAAGTGTTTGGAGTGTTAGGAAGGTAAGGACGAGCATCATCACCCAACTAGCTCATTGCAACTCATACCCATTCCATAATGGAAATGGGAAGTAATTAGGATGAGCTTCATTACAGGACTACCTACAACTAGGAAACATAATGAGTCTTTAATGGTAGTAATAGACAAACTTACAAAACTTGCACATTTTATTCTGTTAAAATCTATTCACAAGGCCATAAACATTGCAGAGATTTTCATGAAAGAGGTTTTTAGAATGCATGGCTTACCTAAAAATATCATGTCAAATAGGGATATAAAGTTTACCTCCAATTTATGAAAGATATTATTCAATGGTTTGGAGACATAGTTGAGTTTATCACTGCATATCATTCTTAAACCAACGGTCAGACCGAAAAGACTAATTGTATTGTTGAGGATATGTTATGAATGTATGTAATGGAATGCCCCACAAAATGGGAAGGTTACCTTCATCTAGTTTATTTTGCATACAATAATGGTTGTAAATGTTCCTTAAAAATGAGTCCTTTTGAAGTAATGTATGTCAAAATATGTCGAACTATGATCATCTAGGACAAGCCAATTGACATAATCATTCTAGAACAAAATATCCTAAAAGAAATGGAAACAACTGTCCAGAAATAAAAAACAGAACTTGAAAAGTGCATAAGATAGACAAAAGAGTTATGCAGACTTAAAGAGGACACACATAGAATTCAATTTTCGAGACCATGTTTACTTAAAACTAAAACCTAAAAATAGTTGATTTAAAATCGGGAAAATGTCTAAGTTTTCACCGCGTGTAACAACCCCATCATTACGACTACATGTGACACAATGCAAAATAATTTATTTATTTTATTGTAGGACGACAACGACGAAAACCATGACTCAACATACTAGCACATCATGCAACTGGGTGAAACATGTGATAATTAAGGATGAAAAAGTTGGCTACGCACCCAACACAAGTAAGACAATGCTTACAAGCTAAAGGATAACATCAACAAGATGACTCATCGGCTTCGACGACCAATAAATAGAACATTCCTCGTGAGCGAGAGACAACAAAAGACTTACAAAACAAGTACCACCATAAAAACAATAGTGTCAACCACATTTGTGTGGTGTACGATCCTAAGTTGGGTTGTCGTATGTGCTTATTGATCCACATGCGCAATGATTCAACTCAAGAAATCATGTTTCGATAGTGCAATGGGTGCACTAGGGACCCATGTGCAACTAGACTAATTCCAACCCTTCGTCCCAACAAAAATCCAGCAATGCAACAACCTTACAAAAATACAATTAATAAATCAATAGGTCCTTATCTAGTTCATTGTTGGGAGAACATTTAAGGCTTCTATAAGGAGATAATCCTAGTACTTAATGAAACAATTAAGATTAATGTAACAAAAAAACCATTAGGCGATAAGCATATTAAACATCCTTAAACCATTGATCTAAACGCAAAAGTAGTTGTTAATCCAATCGAAGGGGTAAATTCTTTACTCATAATCAAATCAGAAATAACCAGTTATATTGTGAACAAAACTGAAACAATATGAAATCGTGCAGTGAATCTGAGACTATATATCGAAAATAATTGTCTCAGTGCAACCGAAGCACCAAATTATTCACATAACAATACATCGAATTCATTTGTAATTGTTGTGATTTATCAATGAAATATGTCGTTGTGGTTGGGGTAATTGTTGTGATTTAACTATTAAATATATCATTTTCCTTAAATAAAATCGATCATCAAACAATTTGATGTCCTTTACACAATAGTTCGTTGTCCTTTAAAAGGAATCACAACCTATGATGTTGTTGTCCTTAAAAAGGAATTTATCATAATAAAAGAAATAACCAGGAGTTAACAGTAATCAATAAGGATGACCATCATGAATCTATGTTTAACAAATACCATCTGCAGAAATATCATTGAGATAAAGTCGTAGTCTTGTCTATAATGTACCCCAAATTTACCCATTTAAAATAAAATTTCATTAGGGTCATTAGAATTATTCAAACGATTCCAATACCCCTCAAACATTTCTTAACTATAACTATAAGGAGATTTTATTACTTCTTATACTTTCCACCATTTAAACTTACCATTTCCTTGAACAAATGTAAATGAAAGACTCTATTTCAATCCTATTCTCAAGGAATTTGGAATGTAGCTTAATTACTTATATATATATATATATATATATATATATATATATATATATATATATATATATATATATATATATCATAGAATTTTCATTTTAATCGTACAAATTATAGACATACTATGGAAACACATCACTGCATATAACAAACCTAGTCCAAATGTATTGATTAATCCCTCGGTCATATGTGTGAGTTATTTATTGAATGAGTTATTACCAACACAACATTCAGTACGTGAAAGTGTTAAAAATCATAAAAGTGGTAACTAGATGGTTAGTACATTGTGCTTGTTCCTAGTTATTTACCACTCTCATTAAAACTAACCCTGGCACAAGGGCTAACATATTCGACAGTAAGAGTAGAACTCTAACTAAACTAGAAGAAAAGGCTAAGCTATAGCCTAAACTAATTATCATTACAATTTCCATATGTTTGATGCAAGGTCGACATAGATACGACTGTCATGGTTTAAATGAACCTTGCCAAAGACATTTATGGTGTTTTGTAATGCACTTCCTTGGGACCATCACTTGTTTATTGTACCCATTTTAATTCCTCCACCTTTCCCTAATCACATGGCCTAGGTACGGCTCGTCACTAACACCATTAATCTACTTGACGAAGGGTTTCCTAAGGCTATTGCTTCACTCTTCACCTTGGCTCTGTGTATTTTTCAAACACATTACCATGTTAACCCTATTATTGTTCTTCTCTATGGAATGGCCAATGTTTGTGAAGTTGGGCTCTCTCTGGCGGAGAGAAATTTTTGGAGGACCACACTAGTCGGACACCACCTTAATCGAGGTAAGAACCTTTGTTTATTTTTATCCAAACTCTGTTTGTTATGAAAATCTTATTGCATTCATATGTACCTTCAAGAATTTCCTCTTGGTGCGAATGGCCTATATTCTGTGGTATGATGTAGATTTTTAGGCATTGACACTATACCCAATAACTCTTAGGGTTTTACCGTGGCTTCACCGTTACCCTCTTTATCAGTTTTTCTAGGAACGCTTGTTCTTTGTGACAGAAATTTCCTTTGTGTAAAACCCGTAGACAGTTCTGGGTTAAAAGTGTCAAAGGGAGCAAGGATGTCCACTTCACTAGTTCGATCATAAGTATAATGATGGATTTAATGTATGCCTTGGTTTCTTGCTTTGTGTTCTTAGTGTTTATCCACCCTGTTATAGATGCGAGTCCTTTATTTGAGATTTCGAAGATCCCGCTGCTTTGGCATAACTCTACCCTAGCACATGGCCCAACATCCTTCAAAATTTACTCTAGTAGTACACCCTTGATGTAGACCCCCGACCGTTAGGATGAGATCCGCATAGGATCGTTCTTCTCTAAATCCACAGAACTGAAATAGTTCTTTCGGTCCCTCATTGGAATCCCATGAATCTAATCCAAAGGTCCTTCAGAAACCCCGCCTATGCAAGCAAGCACTAGGAATGAGCTTCACCTCCACATGACCATGACATTGTGGCTATATCGGGATTTCGGTAAATGAGAGTTTGAAACACAATGACCCAAACCACTGGTCACTCCATTCCCCGAATTCTCGAAATGGATCAATGCCAAAATGGGCTTAGATATTTTTGGGATTTCGTGAACCAAGATTTCACGATGCAGTCACTCCAAAATCTCACCTCCTCTACTTCCCGAACCCAGAAATGTCAAAATGCCGAAATGGGCTCAATAGCACTGGCTTGTGATATTTCCTCTGAATGTTTTCCAGGCTTTGCAATTTCATGAGCTGGGACTCCACATCTCCTAAATCCTGGCCTCTTGACCACCCGGGTCCCGAAATTTCAAAATATACCCTACCACGGTCCACTTTTTCTGGATTTCAGAATTCACGATCTCGTAATTTCGACTGCAGACGGTTCTCGGTCCTTTGATCTCCCGAACCCCAAAATGTTGAAATGCCAAAATGGATGCTTCCTCTGAGACCACAACCCTACTCCAAAGGCACGTCGCATTTTGCGACTTTGGGGTTTTCAATGAAAAGTGCCCCAACTCCTTGTCATTGGGATTGTTGAAAGGTCGAACCCTGAAATGCCGAAATCCCACTCCAAAGGGTTTCAACAGCTCCTGCTACTTCTCATCGAATGGCTCACGACATTTCCTACTTCTTCCACGAAGTGTCTCCATGATCCGTTTCAGCTCTTCTACTACGTCACCTCTACGGGTGTAATCTCCACGTAGTTTTCCCTGATCTTGTGATCCACAGTTATCTACGCTACTGATCCAATGGTAGTTGTTACTCCTTCCCGAGCATGCGCTTCTTCCCTTCCTCTTGGAAGATTTTCAAAGTTTCAAAGGCCTCGGCATTTGCTTCCTCTGCGAGCTCAATTACTTTGGATATCGCCTATATTCTAGGAACACTATCCCTCTTGAGATTTGTTCACTCTCAAACCTAAAAAGGTTTCATGACCTATGCACTCCTTGCAGGGTTCCTGCACACAACTGTGTTATCCATCCAGAGATTTATTTACAGGAGCCTCTAGGTAATTCTCACTTCTGTGTCCTCAAAGGGAAATCTGGTATCCCCCTGATGACCTTCTACTAAAGCCCTCCTTGCTGAGCTTAACTGAGTATTTAGTAACTCTGTGAGTATCTATCCTTGACATTTTTCTTATCTCAAAACTCGAAAGAGATTTCTTCTTGGTGCACTCTATGCAACTGCTCAATGCCCTCCTGGCAGAGTTTCCACAGAACCTTCAGTGATTATGTTTTCTCTGAGCTCGACATAGATTTCCTCTTGTGCACTCCTTGCACTCATTCAATGCCCTCTTGGCAGAGCTCTATAGAACCTCAGATGTTATGTTATCTCTGTTCCTTCCTCTACACAGTCTCACCTCCAAGGTATTTCGAAACCTTGAGGTTTCTCCCTGGGTCTAATACTTCCTCTGGCATGCCCTCCTGGCACAACTCTGTCCAAATTCTACAAAATTTAGAAGTGCATTCTATGCACTGGCTCAATGCATCCTATGCATTTTCTCAATGCCCTCCTGGTAGAGCCTTTATAGAATTCACAACAATTCTGCTTCTCCTCTCTGTGCTCTCCTTTGCACTTTTTCTCCTTCAAGGTGTTCAACAACCTCGAGGCTTCCTCCTTGAGTCAATGACTTCAGTTGGTCCACCCTCCTGGCATGTATTTGTCTGAAATTTCATAGAATTTATAAGTGCACTCCTGCACTGGTTTTCAGAGATCGTAGTACTCTGTCATGCACTCTTTCATGAAACCACAAATAACCCAAACCTGAAAATCAAAGAACTCAACAGATAGGGAAATCTATCTATCCCTGCAAATGCACATATAACATACATATACAACATATCATCAACACATAGGGACGTTGATTCATGAACTCATAAACACATGAACAACAACATCCAGGAAATACTACTCTGTTTGTATTAATCAAGAATGCCTGATTACAATGTATTCGAGCTTGGACTGCAACAGAGTCTTGGCTCTTCTCTTCTCTCTATTCTCTCTTCTCTACCTCTCTACTGACTAACTGCCTATAGATACAAAGGTTATTTTTACAAAAGGGGGCTCCTCGAGCACTTCCCTCCATCCTCACCAACTCTCATTAATTTACATTCAATTACATTGAATGGTTGTCTAGTCTGAATTGGATCTAGATCTCATCCTTACAACTATTTAAGGCAACCTTTATCTAAAGCTTGTGCAGATGCATGGATTTTGTCTCCTCGGCCTTACAACATTTAATACAATTTCAAAATTTGAAAAATGAGAGGGTTGTGCCTCTCTCCATCCATTGAAGATGTGCTTTGATGTGTTGGCTAGCTGGTGCGTAGCTGGCTTGGAGTGATGCTCATGCATCATACACCTCTTCTGTGAAAAATTCATGAGCTCCTGCTCATGAGCTTCCTAGCATCGTTGTTGAAATCCACCTTGATCCCAAACAGTTCTTTGGATTTGCCCATCCACTCCATCGCTTTGTTGTTGTTGTCACTCCTGCTGCTATGGCAGGTTCTCCTCTGCTCAGCTTCCCTTTGTTGACTGCTTCTGTTGATATGATCATCAGCCTTCTGATCTCCTCAAACTCCTCTTCTGGCTACTCCCATGGATATCTCTCTCTATGCAGTCTTTCCGACTGCATTCTCTCTTTGCAAATGGGTAGATCAGTTAGATCCCCCTTGCTATCTTCTTCCTCTGTGGCCTCAACTTTCCACCCTGCTACAAAATTCAGATCTATAGTCTTATCTTCTTGTTGTTCAGTCACCTTCTCTGACAAACTTGATTTTTCCATTTCTCCTTATTCTAGTTGAATTCCATCTTCCTCCAGCTTCTCCTCAGACTGGAATTTTGATTCACCTTTTGTTTCATGCCTTGACATTGTAGTCATCATCAACTGTTCATCTCCCTCGTTGAAATTTTTGAGCAATTCCTCAGAATGCTCCTCTACTGACATATACATGACTGTCTTCTCATGTCATTCATCTACTGTCTCTAGATGGTTCAACCAATCCTCCAACATATCCAACTACATCTCCCATGGAGTGAGCATCTTATCTCCATGCTCTTCTTCTATTTCCAACTTTAGTGTTGCAGGTGTCCTTGTTTCAGCTACCTGGCTAAAATCTTTGAGCCATTCTTCCAAATGCTCATCTTCTTCTCCTTCTGTTGGGGCATCTCCTGATGTTTTCCCCAATTCTTCATTCGTGATAGTTTCTACTAGTTTTCCTTCTTCCTCTGCTGCACCTTCATCCTGTGCATCGGCCTCCACACTGTTGCTTGGTAGGAATACTCTTATCCCTCCAATCATCAGAATTCTCTTATGATCTTCCTTCTTTATTAGATGTCCTTGATTATATGAACTCACCCCTGAGCTCATCTTCTCTGTCAAATCCTCTCTCTAATCCAAACTCATCCCTAAGTTCATGAGACTTTCAGTCAATCTCATCTGCTCTCCCTTGCCCACCTGGAAATATGGGATTTTTCTGTTTTGTTGCCCACCTGGTAGTCTATGAGATCAATTTATCCCATCTCCATTAGCACTCCTAGCTAACATGAACTCACATTTGAGCTCCCAAGACTTTCAAACAGTCTCATCTCCTTTTCCCTACCCACCTAATAAATTGGGAATTTTCTACTACCCACTTGGTAGTCTATGAGATCAGTTGATCCCATCTCAGTGCCCTCCTGACAATTTGAACTTTCAACACCACCCTCCTGGAAATATATGAGACCTTCACTTGATCTCTTTATATTTCCCTCCTGGCAATTTGAAATTCCATCTCTACCCACTTGGAAGTCTATGAGATCTCTACTTGATCTCCCCTCTGCATCATCACTGAGATTTCCCCAGCTTCTGGTTCACAGGCATGAACCATCTCTTTTGTGGCCTTGAGGCTTTTCACATACCTCAGCCACCTCCTCAAAAACCTTTTCTTTCTTCTGGCCAAAAATTTCTTGACTGTCCACTTTGCTTTCCTCCTTAGAGGGAATTCATACACCCAATGTGTCTTTGCATTCTATTGCACCCGCAGTGCAACCTCCTCTATTCTTTCCCTCACCTCAACGAGTTCTTTATCCATCTCATATTTTCTCTAATATTGGTGATTCTTATTTTGACCATGTCCATGGCCTTCAATAGCCATCTTCCTATTTTTGTCTACCCTCTTGAAAAACTTGTTGTTGTCACTCGACAACCGTGAGTGATTCCATCATCTCCTACAACCCTCTTGACTGTCTATTGACTGATGTGCACCATGCAACAATCATCACAAAGATTCAACACTCTGTCTTCTTCTTCTTCTGTCTATAATCAAATCTCAACACTCCTTACCTCTGTCACCTACATAAGTCAAATCCCGCTCTGATACCACTTGGTGGTGTGTATCAGAGTATTTTCTTTATCTACTCTGCCTCCCTCGGCCTGTAGTCTACAGACATAAAGTGGCTCTGATACCACTTGATGGTATCAGATTGTATCCCTTCGCATCCCTCCTCTTGTCTATGATATGCAAACAAAAAATCTGTTGGCTCTGATACCACTTGATGTAGACCCCTGACCCTCAGGCCAAGATCCGCATAGGATCGTTCTTCTCTGAATATGCAAAACTGAAATAGTTCTTTTGAGACCTCACTGGAAACCAACAAATCCGATCCACAGGTCCTTCAGAAACTCCACCTATACGAACAAGCACTAGGGGTGAGCTTCACCTCCATGTGACCACGACGTTGTGGTTGTATTGGGATTTCGTTAACCGAGAGTTTGAAATGTAGCAGCCCAAACCACTGGTCACTCTATTCCCCGAATTCCCGAAATGGCTCAATGCAAAAATGGTCTCATATATTTTAGGGATTTTGTGAACCAGGAGTTCATGATGAAATGACTTCAAAATATCTCCTCCTCTGGTTCCTGAACCCCGAATTGCTGAAATCTTGAAACAGGCTCAACGACTCTAGCTCGCGCTATTTCCTCTGAATGTTTTCGGGGCTTCGCGATTTCACAAGATGGGACTCCATGTCTCTCGAATCTTGGCCTCTCAATGACCTGAGGCCCAAAATGCCGAAATCTACTCGACCACGGTCCACTTTTTCAGGATTTCAGAATTCACAATCTTGCAATTCTAACTGGAAACGATTCTTGATCCTTTGATCTCCCAGACCCTGAAATGCCAAAATATCGAAATGGCTGCTTCCTCCGGGACCATAGCCCTACTCCAAAGGAATGTCACATTTCTCTACTTCATGGTTTTCAATGAAAAGTGCCCCAGCTCCTTGTCGAAATCACACTCCAAATAGTTTCAGTGGCTCCTGCTGCTTCTCATCCAATGGCTCACTGCATTTCGCACTTCTTCCATGAAGTGTCTCCACCATCCGTTTCATCTCTTCCACTACGTCACCTCTACGGCTGTAACCTCCACATAGTTTTCCCTAATCTTTTGATCCACGGTTATCTTTGCTATTGATCCAATGGTAGTTGTTACTCCTTCCTAATCATGCTCTTCTTCCCTTCCTCTTGGAATATTTTCAAAGTTTCAAAGGCCTCAGTCTTTGCTTCCTCTGCGAGCTTAATTACTTTGCATATCGCCTGCATTCTAGGAATACTATCCCTCTTGAGTTTTGTTCACTCTGAAACATCAAAAGGTTTCACAACCTCTACACTCCTTGCAGGGTCCCTGCACACAACTGTGTTATCTATCCTGAGATTTATTTACCCGAGCCTCAAGGGTACTCACCCTTATGTGTCCTCAAAGGGAAATCTGGTGTCCTCCTAATGACCTTCTACTCAAGCCCTCCTTGTTGAGCTTAATAGAGTATTTAGTAACTCTGTGAATGTCTCTCCTTGACACTTCTCTTATCTCATAACTTGAAAGAGATTTATTCTCGGTGCACTCTATGCAACTGCTCAATGACCTCTTGGAAGAGTTTCCATAGGACCTTCAATGATTCTGTTTTCTCTGAAGTTGAAACAGAGTTCCTCCTGTGCACTCCTTGCACTCGTTCGATGGCCTCTTGACATATCTCTACATAACCTCTTTGTGCTTTCCTCTACACAGTCTCACCTCCAAGGTATTCAACAACCTTGAGGTTTCTTCCTGGGTCTAATACTTCCTCTGGTGCACCCTCCTGGCACAACTCTGTCCAAATTCCACAGAATTCAAAAGTGCATTCTACGCACTGGCTCAATGCATCCTATGCATTTTCTCAATGACCTCGTGGCAGAGCCTTTACAAAATTCACAACAATTCTTCCTCTCCTCTCTGTGCTCTCCTCTACATTGTTTCTCCTTCAAGGTGTTCATCAACCTTGAGGCTTCCTACTTGAGTCAATGAATTTAGTTGGTGTGCCCTCCTGGCACGTCTTTGTCTGAAATTCTGTAGAATTCAGAAGTTCACTCCTACACTAGTTTTCAGAGACCGCAGTACTCTGTCATGCACTCTTGCATGAAACAAAAAAGAACCCAAACCTGAAAATCAAAGAACTCAATAGATAAGGAAATCTATCTATCCCTACAAATGCACATCTAACATACATCTATAGAATATCATCAACACATATAGATGTTCATTTATGAACTCATAAACACATGAACAACAACATGCAGGAAAAACTTCTCTGTTTGTATTAATCAAGAATGCCTGATTAGAATGTGTTCAAGCTCGAACTGCAACAGAGTCTTGGCTCTTCTCTTCTCTCTATTCTCTCTTCCCTACCTCTCTACCGACTAACAACCTACATATACAAAGGTTATTTTTACAAAAGGGGGCTCCTTCAGCACTTCCCTCCATCCTCAATAACTCTCATTAATTTACATTCAATTACATTGAATGACTGTCTTGTCCAAATCAGATCTAAATCTCAGCCTTACAACTATTTAAGGAAACCTTTATCTAAAGCCTACACACATGCATGGCTTTTGGCTCTTCGTCCTTACAACATTTAATACAATTTCAAAATTTTAAAAACGAGAGGGTTGTGCCTCTCTCCTTTAAAAACGAGAGGGTGCGTAGCTGGCTTGGAACGATGCTCCTGCATCAACCCTCCACTTAGAGTTTAGGCGAGCTCCTTCCTTGTCATTGTGACTCTTCAAGAGAACAAACACTGGCTCTGTGTGGGGTTCTTTTGGATGAAGGGAAAATGTACACGAGAGGTTGTTATTTAGTATTCTAATCGACCTGGCCCATTTCGCTGGTAAGTTTTTATATCACGCTATCGTAACATTAAACCAGAGGCCTAGAGATCTAGCATTTCAAGTCAATGAAGGTCCTTTTATTTGTATTTCTTATCATAGATTTACGTGTACTTCTTTTTTTGTATATTGAGAGTTTCAACACTCCATATCCTCTCTTTCAAAGTTCAGTGAATTGTCGGTTTAGACTTATGGTAGATAGTTGAGGGTTTCGATAAGCCAAGGTTACACCACTTCACTCTCTTACCCGGTGGTTATAAGATGAGGTCATGATTGGATACATGCGGGTTTTATTTTTGTGTTAAAAGGGCTAGGGTACCCTGTGTGTGACCACTCTTTCTCCCTCCATGTTTCCTTTGCAAAGGTTGAGTCCCTCCGTCGACATTACATTCAGACCCTTATCTGTCCTTTCAATGGAACCCGTAGCTATTCTTATTTGATATAAAGGTAAATCCTACTTAATATGTTCACTCCCAATTCTTGGAAAATTCCTTACGGTATGTGTCTCTTGAATATAAGGTTTTGTGAGTATTTTATAAGGGTGTTTCTTTCGTCGACTAAAATTTTCATCAACAATTTTCTTGTATTGGTGACGCTAACTATTGCAAGGCGACCTCGTAGGGATCTGTTCCTGACATGGCCTGTGGTGACTGCTTATTCTCATTACCCTCTATAGTCTTTATTTTAGGAGGGTTTTAGAGTCCAACGTTTGGGGGTAAGGTTTCGGTTTGAAACCTATCTTTGTCACAATTCGACTTATAATTGTGTGTGTATTATGGAAGCCAATACTGTCGTCTATTTTACTATGTTTAAATTCGTTCTTCACTATAACTGTGCTTTTGTTCAATTAAATTTGTTTCATTCTGAGTACTGGTATAAACACTAATGATGGGCTTTGTTGGTGTGAGGACCCATCAGATATTTGTTGCGCACTTCTCCCATGGCCCAAACATCCATCCAGGGGACAAGCGGCAAGGAGAGAAAAGGACGAGACCACCAAATCAGACGTTAAGTATTCTCTGGTTATTCTGTTAATAATAATTACCACTCTGCTGGTGTTCTCTTGTTTCTTGTAAATAACTTACTGATTCTCATGATTGATAATTCTTCCAGGCTTTTGTACATGCAAGGACTTCGAAGCTCCCTCTTCGTCTATGATATAAAAGGTATTTGAGTTTCTTTTTTTGGTAACCACTCAGGAGACCCAACAAACAAGGTTACAAGCTTTTAGATTGTAAACGTTCGATAAAGGCGCTTGGTTTCCCATAATGGCTTGGAAAGAGGGGAAAAATTCCCAACTGTATTCTTAAGTTTAAGGTTCGGTAGTCATGAGTAATTGAAAATTCTAAAGATCTTCCTACAGGAATTTCTTTCCGGTTTAATTGAACACTGTAATGGCTATTGTATTAATCAACTCATTTCATTGTTTGGATGTATCCTAGACTCGCACATGGTTATTAAGGTCGTCGGTTAAGTAGTATTTAGGTTTTTCTTTGAATCTTTTTATAAAAATGTTTTCAGAAGGAATATCTATGGTCTTTGTTCTTTAAAAGATTTTTCTTTCTTTTTCTCAGATATTTTGTATTACCTCAGTGAGACTCTAGTGTCTTGTTACTTTGATGTATTCCTATTTTTCTTTACTGCTGGAAAAGATTTAGGATCGAGGTTTATCCGAGTCAAGTGCTAAGATTTGACCCTG
>ML784864.1:160980-173640 GCA_009831015.1 Picea engelmannii | reverse complement strand
GTGTGTGTGTGTGTGTGTGTGTGTGTGTGTGTGTGTGTGTGTACAGACTTACACATATATGTTCGTTTATATCATCTTTGACAGTTTTACCTTGTAGGGTAATTCTATCTTACTGGTAATAGTTTGCACTTTCAATTTTAGGATGAGTATACCGAGACTTGATAAATGTATGATGCCATTTCTAATCCTCAATGCTGTAGAGATTTAATTGCCATTCTAATGCGTATAGTTTAGTTCCAGTGGTAATACATAAGAGTATATCTGTATATATGTTTGACCATGATTCAATTTACTTCGAAATCATAGGTCTATAATTAAAACCTCAAACCAAACCCTGTATATGACTTCTTACTGGAAAATATAAAGACTTACACAAGTATGAAGACTTATAAAAATATATAACGACCCCAATTTGTCATAAGAAAAATAAAAAAAAAACAATTCTAGTATTCAATCAGTCTTTAACTCAACCGTAAACGTTGCTCTGCATTATATTCGTAAGGCATGCTATCAGATTGATATATCACTCATTTGGATAGATTTTCGCCCAGGACTATTATATCTATATCGGATTTAATAGTCACACTACAACTGTGACTAAATCATTCAACAGAAATGGGAAATAATTCAATTAAGATTTAATAAATACATTACATCAGAATTAAGATCATTCACACGGAGAAGGAAAGGGTACATATCTGAACCAGTTTGCGGGGAGACAAAGGGAACAACCATGCTCCTCCTAACCATAGAACAGGGTAGCCAAAATCACTTGCCCAATTCACCCCCTAGCCTGACCATGAACCCATGAGGGAAAACCTGGAAAACTCCTCCTCAGCAATGTCTTTCAATTCCCTCTGATTCCTCTTGCCTCACACTCACTAAGTAGTGTTCATAACAACAAGAAAAAAATAAAAAATCAATCATCTCTTTCTCCAGCATACTTAGCAGCGTCCTGCCTCCTGGCATATGTTATTTATCAATAAAAAATCTTTTTGCCCAGGTGTTTTTCCCTCCCTTGGGTATTTTCATGGCTTTCTAAATACCTGATTTTCAGGGGCTTCTAATGGAAAAATCTCTGATTTTCCACTTGTAACAATCAACCTAGAGGTAGTTCCAACATGTTCCCCACTCATGGAGTCATTGTCAGCTGATTTTAACATGGTTGTTCCATTTGTCCTCCTTCAATCAATATAAAATATTTTGTTTTCATACAAGTGTCATAGTCAATTAATTAGTTGGGTCAAATCAGATCTCTGCCCAAGAGTCATAATAATTACTTACAATTATTAAATTCAAAATTCAGAATTTCCATAAATGGCAAAAATATTCCAAATTCGAATTTACTAAAAACAAAATAATTTCCCAACAAATTTAAATTTCAAAAATAATTTATTTTTGGGGATGGCACACCAATTCTATCAGCCATAAAACACTAGGACATCCACCCAGGGAAAAGTATACTACCAACTATTTAATCAACAAAAATTCAACCAGAGAAGAGTAGAGTAACATACTTGAACCAAACGTTGAAACAAAAAATGGAACAACTAAGTTCCACCCAACCATAGAACAAAGAAGCCAATCTACTTGCTCCATTCACCCCCTAGACCGACCATGAATCCATGAGGGTGAACTCTTGAACTCCTCCTTATATACATTACTTCTTCAGTTACATAAAATTATCCTTGCCTATGACTCAGAAAGCAATGCTCATAATAGGAAGTCATACTATTTTCCCAACATACTAGGCAGCGTCCTGCCTCCTCCCATATGCTACATATGCCAAAAGAATTTGTGCCTAGGTATTTTTCCCTTGGGAATTTTTGCAACTTTACAAATACCTGGTTTTCAGGGGCTGCGAATGGCCAAATTCCTAATTTTCCACTTGTAACATTCATCCCTGAGGTAGTTCCAACATGCTCCCCACTCATGGAGTCATGGTCAGCTGATTTCAACTTGGATGTTCCATTTGTTTCTCAGCAATAAATATAAAAATATTTGTTTCTTACAAGTGTCATAGTCAAATAGTTGGTTGGGAAAATCAAATATTTTACCAACAATCATAATAATAATTACAATCAACTAAATTTGAAATTCGAAATTGCCATAAATGGCAATAATTTTCCAATTTCGAATTTACCAAAAACGCAAACAAATTCCTAAGTATTTCCAGACTTAATAATAATTTATTTTTGGGAGATATTACATCCTTTCCCCCTTCAATGCAACAGTGTCCTCAGTGTTTGTTCCTTTCTCGAAACAGGGTTGGATGATATTTTTGCAAATCTCCCTCCAATTCCCAAGTGGCCTCCTTAGGACTAAAATGCTTCCATTGCACTTTTACCTATGTGACGGTTCTGTTCCGTAGTGTTATTTCTCTCCTATATAGAATGCACAAAGGTTCCACTTGGAACTGGACTTATCATTCCACCTTCACCATGTTCCAATCAATCATGTGAGTAGGATCATGAACATAATTCTTTAGCAAAGACACATGAAATACATTAGGAATTTTTAGATTTGCAGGAAGTGCAAGTTGATATGCCAAGGGTTCAATTTGAGATAAGATATCGAAAGGGCCACCAAACTTGGGCGCCAACTTGGAACAATTTCCTAGCTTTAGTGAACCTCTTCTGGCTTTAAATTTTAAATAAACATGGACTCCCACTTGGAATTCCTGGTGTCTTCTTTTCAGGTTTGCGTAACTTTTATGTCTATCCTATACTTATTTTAAATTCTGTTGTAGTTTTCTTACCATACTCTCCATTTCTTGGAGCATATTTGACCCCACCATGATTCTTTCTACTGGATTATCCCAGCTAATCGGAGTTGTACACTTTTTGTCATATAATACTTCGAAGGGGATCATGTTAGTCGATGTCTGGTAACCATTGTTGTATGCAAATTCCACCAAGTGAAGGTAGTCTTCCCACTTACTTGATTTCGTCCTTACATACATTCGTAGCATATCTTCCACGATTTGGTTTGTTTGTTCGGTTTGCCAATCCATTTGTAGATGGTATCTTGTGCTGAAATTCAAGTTAGTATTTAACCCTACAACCAATTCTTTCCAAAATGTAGATGTGAATTTTACATCTCTATCTGAAATCACCATTTTAAGAATACCATGTAGTCTAAAAAAAAAATCATGAATATTTCAGCAATGTTAATGGCTTCAAAAGTAGAATTTATAGGAATAAAGCCTGTAGAACTACTAAGATTATCAATTACTACCATAATTGAATCATTTAGTTTTTGAGTTCTAGGCAAACCTGTGATAAAATCCAGTGATATAATCTCCCATTTCCATTCTATCACTGGTAGAGGCTACAATAGGATGGTTGGGTGTTGGTGTTCACCTTTCACCTATTGATAATCTTGCAACTTAGATGAGTATTCTCCTATTTTGCCCTTCATATTAGGCCAATAAAATGACTTCCTTAGTGTTGTTACCGTTTTCTGGTATCTCTGATGACCAGAATATGGTTTCTTGTGCACTTCGTCCTAAACTGTTAACTTTAATTCTGTAGAATCTGGTATGTATAATCTATTTTTGAATCTTAGTAGACCATTTATGTTCAAACTTAGATCTGTTCTATCTAAATTTTTTGCATTATTTCATAAATTTGCCACTGTTTTAATGTAATTTTCATAATTATTACTTGTAGCCTTTATCCTTTGCTCAAAATCGCTTTCATCCCTGCTAATGTTCATCTCAAACAACCCATGAATTCTTCTACATAAAGAATCTTACACCTTATTTTCCTTACCTTTGATGTGTATTACCTTGAAGTCAAATTTGCTCAATAAGGCCAGCCATATTGCTTGCCTTGCGTTAAGGTTTGGTTGACTATAATAAAAATTCACACCACTGTTATCAATCAACAACATAAATTTTTTGCCCATTATATAGTGTCGCCACATATTTAAAGCATGGATGAGAGCTGATAACTCTATGTCATGAGTGACATAGTTTCGTTCTTGCCCTTTTAGTTTTCAAGACTCATAACAAATAGTGTGCCCTTCTTGAGTTAGGACACCTCCCAAACCTTCTTTACTCGCATCAACACAGACTGTGAATTCTTTATCCGGGTCTACTACTCTTAAAGTTTGCAATAATATCCTTAGATGTTCTTCATTTTCTTCTTCTATTTTAGAATACACTACGATATTGTCAATAAATACCAAAACAAACTTATCCAAGTACTGACTGAAAATGTTTTTCATTAAACACATAAAAGTTGTTAGTGCATTAGTGAGGCCAAACGATATAACAAAAAATTTGTAGTGTCCATATCTTGTTCTGAATGTTGTTTTAATTATGTCCTCATCTTTTATTCTAACCTAGTGATAACCATATCTTAAATCCAATTTAGAAAAATTATTTTCCCCACCTACTTGATCGAACAGATCATTGATTCTAGGTAAGGGGTATTTGTTCTTAACAATTATTTTGTTTAACCATCTGTAATCAATGCATAATCTTAGAGTTTTGTCTTTCTTTTTAAAAAAATGAACCAGTGCTCCCCATGGCAATACACTCGGTTTGATATATTCCTTGTCCAATAGCTCCTATAGTTTAATATTTAACTTTGTTAATTCGGGTAAACTCATTCAGTAGGGTGCCTTCGATATAGGAGTTGAACCAGGTAGTAGATTGATAGAAAAGTCTATATCTCTCCTTGGGGGTAATTCAGGTATCTCGTCAACAAACACATCGCTAAAATCATGCAAGACGACAAAATCCTCTAAGCTAGGTTTATTTTCTTTTTCCAATAGATTTGTCACTTGGATAGAATAAATCTGACAACCTTTTCTCTTTCACTTCTTAAATGGCATTGCTAAGATCTGCCTAAGTGAGACCGGTTTTTGTATGCCTTTTATTGTCCTAATAATGTTGTTTTCATCTTTATACTTGAGTGTTTTTTCATAACAATCTAAAATTGATTTATGCCTTTATAACGAGTCCATTATGATAATTATATCATAATATCCTAATGGTAGAATATTGAGATTTATATTTGTGTTTTGACAACCTAAACTGAACTCACAGTCAGAAATAAAATCAGATACTTTTCTTTTTGTTTTTGTTGCTGGTTGTACTAGCCAATATTTTGCATGTATTGTTTTGTAAATTTTATTTGAATCCACTACACCAAGAGAAATATAACTCAAAGTAGCTCCTGGATCAATTAAAATAGAAACACGAGTATCGTTAACTTTACCTTCAACTTCCACTACAATGGATTAGTGATGATCTTGTCGGACGCCCACTGTTGCATCGATCCGATGAAAGATTATGCCCACATATCCCACTGTATAGGCTTCCTATAGTTTGTGACCCGTAGTCCTGTCTGTTGATGTTAAACATGGAAAGTTCCTCCTTAAGTGGGGTTCTCCACATTCCCATCATTTTAACGGTTCTCTAGGGTTGTCTCCAAACTTCTTTGTTCCTAGATTAACTAGTTTACCACCTCCTGGGGTGTTCTGGTTATTGGAGTGAAAATATTTCCTTGGAAAACTCTTGGTTTTGTTTCAGAAAGGGGCTAGTTAATATCTCTTCTTCCGTTGGTTCATTTGGTCTTGTTTCTTGTCTTTCCAAGCCTTGGAAAATTCTGACCATTGTTTGTATTGGTCGTAACACATTCGATCCTTCCTGAAAAATTAACTTAAGGACTTAGGGTTCTTGAATTCGATTATGTCCTTATAGGAATCTAGTAAAAAACTTAGGAATCGTTGGATTTTTACTTTATCCTCTTAGATATAAGGTACAAACCTTAATAATTCTAGTAATTTGTTTATGAGGTCATCCATAGACATTTGACCAAGTCGTAGTTCAGAAAACGCCTTGGTTTTTATTTCATAGTAACGTTTATATAAATATTGTTTTTTTAATTATTTATTAAAATATGACCACTCCATCTGTTTTTCCTTTAGGACCTTGGCCAAATTTAGGTCCTGCCACCATATTCTAGCTTTTACTTTCATATTATAGATGGCCATTCTAACCTTCATATTGCTAGAATAGTTGTAGATTTGGAAATACTATTTTATGTCTAGTAACCATGCTTCAGCCTCCTCTCCTATCTCAGATTCCCTATCAAAGGTGGACAGTTTGATTTTATTAAACTCTCCCTCAACATGGTCCACATGTTTCCTTTTTATTCCTATGGTTGTTTTATCTTCTACTGATGGCATACCTTGAAAAGAGTTGTCCCCTTTTTCTCCTTCAGGACCAGAATTTTTGGAGGCCCTTTTACTGACCTCTTTTTCCTCATTATTGTCCTTCGGTCTCTTCTTTGTTACTATTCTATGCATAAGTACTTCAATTATTTCCTCCTATTCTGGTTATGCCTTTTTCAGTTTCTCAGTGTCTTCTTTGAAAACTTGTAGTTCCACAATGAGATCTCTCATGGTTTCTATGACCTCGATAGGTGAACTTCCATCACTGTTATTCCTTTGTTCTTCAGGGGGTATTTTCTCAGGATTATCCTCGAGTCTGATCTCAGCTTCATTATGTGCTACCATGATCACAAAAAATTTATTTTTTTTGTTTATAATAGTAATTGTTTTGTTAGTTTTTCATAAACCAGAAAGCATATGTTAAGCAAACATTTTTAGCCCTTTTTAAGGTCCAAGTGTTGTAACCTTTGCTATGTTACCATATGCAATGTACCCCAAATTTACCCACTTAATTTTTTTTTATTAGGGTCATTATAATTATTCAAACGCTTCCAATACCCTTCAAACATTTCTTAACTATAACTATAAGGTGATTTTATTACTTCTTATACTTTTCACCATTTACACTTACCATTTCCTTGAACAAATGTAAATGAAAGACAATTTCAATTCTATTCTCAAGGAAGGTGGAATGTAGATTAATTACTTAAGCATATATATATATATATATATATATATATATATATATATATATATACCATAGAATTTTCATTCTAATCACACAAATTATAGGCATACTATGGGAACACATCACTTCATATAACAACCCTAGTCTGAATGTATTGATTAATCCCTTGGTCGTATGTGAAAGGTATTTATTGAATAATTTATTAATAACACGACATTCAGTAATTGAAAGTGTTAAAACTCAATAAAATTGTAATAAGACAATCGGTACATGCTCCTTGTTCCTGGTTATTTACCATTCACATTAAAACTAACCCTAGAACAAGGGCTAATGGATCCGACAGTAAGAGTAGAAATCTAACTAAACTGGAAGAAAAGGATAAGATATAGATTAAACTAACTTTCATTACAATTTCCATAAGTCTGATCCGAGGTCAGCATAGATATGGATGTCAAGGTTTAAATGAACCCTTGCAAAGACATTTATGGCGTTCTGTAATGCACTTCACTTATTTAAGCTTTCAGAGATCCTGTTGCTTTTTCATAACACATATGTTCATGGTTTGACTATATACTTCATGAATTTTCTTGGCTTTTCTACCCTAGTTAGGAAGTTGGTTTTCATCTGTGTGGAAGGGCATTTAAATTATGTGGCGTAAATTTTTTATTTCCCTTCCTTTCAGTTTTTCAATTACAGTTATGAAGATATGATGTTGCTATGTATTTTTGTTTAATGAAGTATCCTGGTCCTTCGATCTCTTAATTTATTCAGGGTACATATTTCATTGCTTGCCAAGGTTCCGATTCGTTTTATAGGTGGCACAACACATATTTTTTTTTCTATTTTGTAACCCTGGCCACTATAAGCATAGAGTGTTTTCTTGCCTACGTATATACTGGTAACACTCAACCTGTAACATTCTCATTTTATTCCAAACAGTTACACTGTAAAAGGGTTTAAGAATCATGAGACAGTTCTCTACGGATATAATGAGTCCCGCAACCACCTTACCCTTGATACTTTTAAATGAATTGTCCCCTCCAGATATGTAAGTATGGTTTTATCAAAAGTTACTCTACTTACTCTACAATGCATGTAAACAAGCATGGATACATTTTAAGATTCTCATCATGTATCTTTATTTCAGAGCCTTGGACATAACCAAGGAGTTACCCTCATTTGTTGTCCTGCAGATTTGGATGTCTATCCGTTTTATTTTATTTAATTCGCATCAAGGAAAGAAACTCTAATTTGTCCAAGACTCTGTTCACGATTACATTTTATTCATTTTAAAAGGTTGTTTTAACTAACTATAAAAATAAAAACATAACCTTATTCTGTGATCCAATCAGGTAATCCTGTAGGTCAAGTTTTATACTATACATTCCTTATTATTTTTGTTTTTAGAATTTATTTACACTCTTTATGGAATGATTTATTAAGGTTTGATTACTATAATCTAATGATGGGACCCCTGTTTAGCTGCGAGGGTACCCATCAGGCAATCCTTAGCCCACTCCATCCCTTCGGGTCTATGGATTACTTTCTCATTGATGCAAAGAGGAAAGACGACATTTTCTCCCAGAACCACAAGTTATGTGTAGTCTTTATATTCATCTGCGTTATTACTTTTTGTAAACATTTTTCCCTCGTAATTATTCTACATTGAGTATTTAAATTTTTTTTACTTCCAACTTAATGCTAATTTACTCTTCTTGGTCTCCTTAGAGGACTAGGTTCATTCAAATTCTTCAGATTCCAGGACAACATCCTATGCAAAAGGAACTCAGATTCCATTTTACAGCGCTCTTAAAAAAATATTAACCTGGGTTCTATCAAATTAAATGGTTATGTCCTAGAATATAGTTATCATGGGAATTTAGATGAGATTCCTACTGGTATATTCAATTTTTAAAGAAAATAGATAGGGGAAACCCCATATTGAAATAAGATTTCATTATTTGAGGGTTATAAACGCAATTTTAAGTAGAGTTGAAGACTCATTTAAGTATTGGGATGACTCTGGGATATGAACATGCTTTATGTATTTACAATACCAAACCTTTTCCTCTGTGTTGTTGTAATGAAACAAGAGTGTTACTATTTGTTTCAATTATATGGTTAGTTCACATGGAAAAACTTGAATTCTAATCTATGAAACCGTCAATAATTAGTTTCTGTGTATTAGATATTTTATAATTCAGAAACTCTGTGTTCTCCAGCAACATGTATTCATATACAAAATTCTATTTTATATTCCTTCTGCGTCTACGTTAGTACAAGAAAAAATCGAATTTCCCCTAGTTATTTATATATTTTTGCATATTCCAATCCATAGAAACATGTATACACGTATATGCTTTTATTATATTTCCAAAATTATGTCTAGCATTTCACAATTTAATATTACTTAAATTTGAACGTCTATAAGTATGTGTTCACGTGCCTGGTAGAGATTAAAATAACCCTGTAACAATTCTATTTTATTTAACTTAGAGGTATACCCTATGTACCTACCATAACTAACACACCATAGTTTTCATCACGTTATTCATTAAAAAATAATCTGCATCTACAGTAGCTAACATACAGTAGATTTATTACTCTATTCATTAACAAAATCAAATTGTACCTACAAGAAGCCCCATACACAGTGGCTCTCCAATTCTATTAGCCATAAAACACTAGGACATCCACTCAGGAAAAATTATACTACCAACTATTTAATCAACAAAAATTCAACCAGAGAAGAGTAGAGGAACATATATGAACCAAACGCTGAAACAACAATTGGAAAAACCATGTTCCACCCAACCATACAATAGAGAAGCCAAACTACTTTCTTCATTCACCCCCTAGCCTGACCATGAACCCTCAGTCTATCAGCTGCTAATACATTGGATTCCACCTCTATGGCTGCATCTTTCATTTGAGCTAAGGAGGTGGCTCTTCTTTCTCTCAATAAAAGACAAAAATCGGGGCCAAACGCACTAGCATAAGAAATCTTGGCCGAGGCCTTTGAGGGTTTGATTTCGGCAGGAATTTTATTATACATCTTATTGAATCTCTTGAAGAAGTCAAAGACAGACTCTCCATCCATCTTCTACAAAGAACAGAACTCTATCATGTAATAAATGAAATCCTTCCTATCTCCCCAGTGCCTCAAGAAAGCGCCATCCAGGGCTTCGATCCCAGCAATAGATCAGGGGGCCCGTCCTCTAAACCATTTTTTCACCTCACCATCCAGGCTCTGGATGAAGACTCTCATCCAGACATCTTCATTTTCAATTTTTAGGTTGTCTGCATAACTATAGAAAGCAACCAGGTGCTCTTCTTCAGTTATGTCCCCTTCTCCAATGAACTTGGGCATATACTTCAAGTAATCTCCAGCAGGGAGACGATTCATAGGATGGGGTAGGACTAAGGGAGAATATCTATCTGGGACTATGGAATCCATTCTATTTAGAGGGGGATTAGCAACAACCATAGGAATATTAGGTGGAGGAGAACTTGGAGGAGAAGGAGTCCATGCAGGGGTTACTGGGAATGAGTCTCGAAGTGGAATGAGAAACAAAAGGGGATTTAAGGAGAAAGCTAACGGTATCAAGTCAGCAGATGCTCCTCTTTGTGTAGGAGTGGGGAAATATTCTGTAGTCCTGGGTCTACGCCAAGGTACAACTTCAGAGGAGAGGGGAGTGACAAGGATTTCTCCCTCCAATCCCAGACCATGAGGGGAAAAATCAGCAGGAACACTCCCAAAATTCAGGAAACGGGAAACCTCAGAAAGAGGTCTATTGAGAAACTAAGGAGGAGAAAATGGAGTTCCTACAGAAGGAGATGGTGGATTTCCTGGTTCGGTGGTGGAAGTTTCTCCTTCAGAGGATTTTCCATTTCTGAGAACCACCTCTGGATCAGTCTCAGGGGTAGCTAGCGGCAGTTGTGGATGAGACCGTGTGTGTCTACCTATGAAAGCCACAATTAACATGGTAGGTTCACCACAATGGAGTTGTCACAATGGAGTCGCCAGGTGCACATTAGCAATCTTCGAAGGCTCTAATACCCGAGGCACCTTCAGAATCAGAGGCTCAATGTCGTTCAATTCCAGGGAAAATTTTCAACTTCGTCCCCAACAACGGTGCCAGAAATGTTGGCGACGGAAGTCACCCCTAGATTGCAGTAGGAGCAGAGCCCGATGCGCATCAGTTTATGTCATGATTTGTTTAATGGGGTGATCAGATGGAGGTTAACTCAAAACGATGTGATTCTAACTTCGAAACTAGGCCAGGCATGCATGGGCAAGTGAGGTCTTAGATAACTTCAGACAATGAGTTGTAGTAAGGGTGGGTAGGGGGAAGACTTGTATAGGATAACTGCGAAGGTCTACCATAACATCAGGTTTCAAACAGACTGTAGGGAAAGGCGTCTAAACGCAAGATCTTCTTGTATTTAAATGCTAAAAACCAGAGAATACAATAATGCAACAATAAATCCTTTATCATAGAATAATTGCAACAATTCGCACGAATCAGTCGTTCATGAACTCTCTCAGTATGAGATGAAAATTAGATGGAGTGAGAAGACTGTCTGTCATTAAACAAGAAATCTCACATACAGATGCATAATCGGAAATCTAGAATATCTGTTAAAACCTTACAGTCGGGAGCTTTGCTCTACCATCGATAGATTACAAAATAAAAAAACTGAGTCTATATACTCAGAAAATTTGCCTAATAGCGGTGTGCTTAGTCATCCAAGGCTTGGTGTCCTTTCAGCCGAATTCGGACAGATATCCTTCGTCAAACGCCATCTTAACTGCGTATGGCTCCTGTAAGGGGAGTAGATAAGCCATTAAGAGCCAAGTTAGCGTGCGCAGGCCTCCTCTGGCTAGTTGAGGACTGGGCATGGCCTCTTTGGAAGGATTGGTACACAGGACCCTCTCGAGTAGACCACTGGCCAGACTCTCCATACCTTGCACTTAATGCATGAAGAGAGGTTTCAACCACTCTTTCTCACCTTCATTTACTTCAAGCGAAAATGAGTCTTGAGGTCAGATCAAAAGGCACCCAGAGAACGTGATGAACCTTTCGGTGACTGAACCCAACACCTTTGGCCCCCTTTGCGTAGCTCTTTTATTTCCCAGGCGACCACGGGCTGTGACCTTGCGTTTACTCTCAAGGATATTTCAGCATTCGTGAATAGGAAGGGGCTGATCCTTGCTTATCATAATCATGATGAGTGAAACGTCGAGATGGATTAATCGTGCGCCACGCATCCTTCTCGGATCTGACGGTCCTGAACTCACTCAGCAATACTGTGGTCCTAGGTCTGGGCGCTTTCGGCACTTCAGGGTTTAGGGTTTCGAGGTGCAGAATGATAGGGAACTTTCACCTTTCGAACTCGCGACTGCCGAAAAAGTCGATGTGACGAGATCACACACCACGTATCCTTTGGATGGACGACTTCTATCCTTTCGTTCATGCAATATGGGCACTATCCATTGCGCTAACCTTGGCGCAACTTCACTAACTGCGATGTCCCTCCAACCGTTGATCTACCCCTATAGATGGATCCTGACAGTCGATAATATAATCTTTCCTGCTTACTTCCCTGGAGGCCCAAGACGAGATTTTTCCGTGCTGCGCTTGGGCACTTCCCATGCGACTTGCAGACCTGAATACTCTCGTGCCTAGGACAAGGAATGTTGCTAACAATTTACACTTACTATTTCCTTGAACAAATGTAAATGAAAGACTATTTCAATTCTATTCTCAAGGAAGGTGGAATGT
>ML784864.1:146808-160956 GCA_009831015.1 Picea engelmannii | reverse complement strand
TATATATATATATATATATATACCACATAGAATTTTCATTCTAATCACACAAATTATAGGCATACTATGGAAACACATCACTTCATATAACGACCCTAGTCTGAATGTATTGATTAATCCCTTGGTCGTATGTGAAAGGTATTTATTGAAAAATTTATTAACAACACAACATTCAATATGTGAAAGTGTTAAAACTCAATAAAATTGTAATAAGATAGTCGGTACATGCTCCTTGTTCCTGGTTACTTACCATTCTCATTAAAACTAACCTTGGCACAAGGGCTAATGGATCTGACAGTAAGAGTAGAAATCTAACTAAACTGGAAGAAAAGGATAAGATATAGCCTAAACTAACTTTCATTACAATTGCCATAAGTCTGATGTGAGGTCAGCATAGATACGACTGTCAAGGTTTAAATGAACCCTTTCAAAGACATTTATGGCATTCTGTAACGTACTTCACTTATTTGAGCTTTCAGAGATCCCATTGCTTTGTCATAACTCATATGTTCATGGTTTGACTATATACTTCGTGAATTTTCTTATCTTTTCTACCCTAGTTAGGAAGTGGATTTTCATCTGTGTGGAAGGGAATTTCAATTATGTGGTGTAAATTTTTTATTTTCGTTCCTTTGAGTTTTTCAATTACAGTGATGAAGATATGATGTAGCTCTGTATTTTTGTTTAATGAAGTATCCTAATCCTTCAATCTCTTAATTTATTCAAGGCACAAATTTCAGTGCTTGCCAAGGTTCCGATTCGTTTTAGACGTGGCACAACACGTATTTTGTTTTTGTTTTGTAACCCTGCCCAGTATAAGCATAGAGTGTTTTCTTGCCTAAGTATATGCTGGTAACACTCATCCTGTAACATTCTCATTGTATTCCAAACAGTTACACAGTAAAAGGGTGTAAGAATCGTGAGACAGTTCTCTACGGATATAATGAGTCCCGCAACAACCTTACCCTTGATACATTTAAATGAATTGTCCCCTCCAGATCTGTAAGTATGGTTTTATCAAAAGTTACCCTACTTACTCTACAACGCATGTAAACAAACATGGAAACATTTTAAGACTCTCGTCATGTATCTTTATTTCAGAGCCTTGGACATAACCAAGGAGTTACCCTCACTTGTTGTCCTGTAGATTTGGATGTCTATCCGTTTTATTTTATTTAATTCGCATCAAGGAAAGAAACTCTAATTTGTCCGGGACTCTGTTCACGATTACATTTTATTCATTTTTGTTTTCAAAGGTTGTTTTAACTAACTATAAAAATAAAATCGTAACCTTATTCTGTGATCCAATCAGGTAACCCTATAGGTCACATTTTATACTATACATTCTTTATTATTCTTGTTTTTATAATTTATTTACACTCTTTATGGAGTGATTTATTAAAGTTTGATTACTATAATATAATGATGGGACCCATGTTTAGCTGCGAGGGTACCCATCAGGCAATCCTTAGCCCACTCCATCCCTTCAGGTCTATGGATTACTTTCTCATTGTTGCAAAGAGGAAAGACGACATTTTCTCCCAGAAACACAAGCTATGTGCAGTCTTTATATTCATCTGCGTTATTACTTTTTGTAAACATTTTTCCCTCGTAATTATTCTACATTCAGTATTTGATTTTTTTTTACTTCCAACTTAACGCTAATTATATTCTTCTTGGTCTCCTTAGAGGATTGGGTGCATTCAAATTCTTCAGATTCTAGGACAACATCCTATGCAAAAGGAACTCGGATTCCATTTTACAGCGCTCTTAAAAAAATATTAACCCAGGTTCTATCAAATTAAACGGATATGTCCTAGAATATAGTTATCATGGGAATTTAGACGAGATTCCTATTTGTATATTCAATTTTTAAAGAAAATACATAGGGGAAACCCCATATTGAAATAAGATTTCATTATTTGAGGGTTATAAATGTAGTTTTATGTAGAGTTGAAGACTCATTTAAGTATTGCTCTGACTCTGGGATATGAACATGCTTTATGTATTTACAATACCAAACCTTTTCCTCTATGTTGTTGTAATGAAACAAGAGTGTAACTATTTGTTTCAATTATATGGTCAGTTCACATGGAAAAACTCGAATTATAATCTATGAAACCATGAATAATTAGTTTATGTGTATTAGATATTTTATAATTCAAAAACTCTGTGTTCGCCAACAACATGTATTCATATATGAAATTCTATTTTATATTCCTTCTGGGTCTACGTTAGTACATGAAAAAATCGAATGTCCCCTAGTTATTTATATATTTTTGCATATTCCAATCCATAGAAACATGTATACACGTATATGCTTATATATTTCCATAATTATGTCTAGCATTTCACAGTTTAATATTACTTAAATTTGAACGTCTATAATTATGTGTTCACGTGCCTGGTAGAGATTAAAATAACCCTATAACAATTCTATTTTATTTAAATTAGAGGTATACCCTATGTACCTACCATAACTAACACACCATAGTTTTCATCACGTTATTCATTAAAAAATAATTTGCATCTACAGTAGCTAACATACAGTAGATTTATTACTCTATTCATTAACAAAATCAAACTGTACCTACAAGAAGTCCCATACATAGTGGTTCTCCAATTCTATTAGCCATAAAACACTAGGACATCCACCCAGGAAAAATTATACTACCAACTATTTAATCAACAAAAATTCAACCAGAGAAGAGTAGAAGAACATATATGAACCAAACGTTGAAACAACAAATGGAAAAACCATGTTCCACCCAACCATACAACAGAGAAGCCAATCTACTTTCTTCGTTCACCCCCTAGCCTGACCATGAACCCATGAGGGGGAACTCAATAACTCCTCTTTAACTATATTCCTTCTTCAGTTAAAGAAACATCTCCTTGCCCCACACTCATAAAGGAGTGCTCATGACAACAAGTGATACTATTTTCCTAGCATAATAGGCAGAATCCTGCCTCCTCCCATATGCTACATATGCCAAAATAATTTGTGCCTAGGTCTTTTCCCATTGGGAATTTTTGCCACTTTACAAATACCTGATTTTCAGGGGCTACCAATGGCCAAATTCCTGATTTTCCACTTGTAACATTCAGCCATGAGGTAGTTCCAACAAGTTCCCCACTCATGGAGTCATGACAACGTGGTTGTTCCATTTGTCTCTGAGCAATAAATATAAAAATATTTGTTTCTTACAAGTGTCATAGTCAAAAAGTTGGTTGAGCAAATCAAATCTTTTCCTAACAATAATACTAATAATTACAATTAACTAAATTCAAAATTTGAAATTGCCATAAATGGCAATAATTTTCAAATTTTAAATTTACCAAAAATGAAAATAAATTCCTAACAATTTTCAGGCTTAATAATAATTTATTTTTGGAGTATATTACATTGTCATTCCTTATTATTATAAAAATAAACCGTTGTCATACACAACAACCAAAGCTTCACTATCATACAGATAAAAATCGCTACTATTCACATAGAGACACGCTGGAAACAGTCGTTGTCATACATAAATATCAGATCGTTGCCTAATAATGTACAGAGGGTTGTCTAAATTACAAGATCTCTATTCGTTTTAAGGGATTTAATAATTATAAGGGAATTAAGCAGGAGTAAGCGATATATTCGTTAGAGTTGTCTAACGACAATTCTGACGAGTAATAATAATAATTACTGCATCTATTGGCAATAGTTGTCAACGATACAAATAAAATCGTTGGTCCAATATATACATAATAAATTCACTTCCATTCACATGTATAATTTCATTGTATAAACATCTATGTGTAGATTAAATTCGCAGTACATATATCTATGTGCATATTAGTGCATAAAATCGATATTATTCCATCAAAATTTAAATTGATATCCATTAAATCAAATTGCTATCCATTAAATACAATTGCTATCCATTAAAATCAAATTGTTGTGTAATACATATAAAAAACGCCATCATGCAATTAAGCTTTATTTTCATAAACACAGTCATTTCATTGTCCTTTAAATGATACAGTTATAATAAGTTCGTTATCGTGTAATACATCTCAAAACACCATTATGCAATTAAGTTTTAATGTCATAAGCGCAGTCATTTAATTATGCAGACAATGATTAAATAATTCGTTGTAAACATTAATAACTTTGTTGTCAACTGCTATTCTAATGTAATCAACACAGGGGTGATGGTTGAGCGTATTCGCCATGTCAGAACTGGGTAATTCGCCCAGAATTCGTGGTGTAAAAAGTAGTTAATATGCCAAGATCACGGTGTAATAAATGATATGATTTCGTTGTATAAAATATATGATATGGTAGAAATCGCATTGATAAAGTTGTAAAGAAAAGCATTGATAGAAGTCGTTGTTTCAACAATTATATTTCAGGGAAGCGGAGTTTTAAAAACACACAGAATTAATTATCATTATTGCAACGTTATTACAGATATCCATTAAAAATTCAAACAAATCATTATATATCTATTATCTAGATATGTATTAGATATCACCATGTTACTATCGCAATAGATAACGCTTATATGACAAACAAATAAATCAGACGATTACCATTCCTCAATGCTGGAATCATCAAAAACTTAGGGATTTTCCATTTACAATGCTCGGAAAATCGTAGAGTAAAAGATGTTCTTTATGCCAATAAAATCGAGTAAAAGCTGTGTAGGGTGGAGTAAAGTTGTTTATAAATGATAATCGTAGAGAAAACTTGGGGAGGAAGCAAGGATTAGCATAAAGGAGACGCATAGATTAGATGTCAATCAATCATAGACGAATCAATCAACGCATAGATACTCAACAGAAAGACGCAATGATAGATCATTTTGTAATAAATCAATCAAAATGAAAGGATGCTCATTCTCATAAACACGGGGATTTGAGACTGATCGTAAGAGAAAAACGCAGAGTTATTCGTTCACAAGAGGGTGCAAAGACAAATAATTCAGCGATGAATCAATCAACGTAGAGATAAGTAAGGGATAGGAAGTTGGGAAATGTATCCTGCACTCATCATCCATGCACAAAAAATAAGGGCATTTGAATCTATGGGTCTTTAAACACTGAAGTGATGACCGTCAATTCGACTATTGGCCGACTGCTCAGGAACATACTGATAATTGAAGGGATAAGAGAAAAACACAAAATTCTTCGTAATAATCAATAAAGCAAAAACAAAACAATCATATCAATCAGGGTTTGGGTTGCCAAGGAAATCAATTCAAAATGCAGCAAGGGTAAGGCTATGATGACTTTAAGTTCTTTGATTAAAAAAGTTGAGTAAAACACATTTCTTTACACAATAAAAGTTCGGTCATGAAAGAGCAAGAACAATATTAATCTACCATTAAAAAATAAACACATGCTTACCATAGCCCAATGCAACAGCTCTGAATCGTTGTCGCGCGTGCGCTCCATCCAGCTCTTGCTTGTCGACTGAACTGACCTCACCGATACCCCCCAACCAACGCTAGGGGTACTCTTCTTCCCCCTGAGCCCCCCAAGCCACAAAGGGGCCATGCAAACAATACCAGAGAATCGTTAACACCCATCTCACCTTGCAAGGTCGAGCTACCACTCGTTACCCAAGCTAGGCATCTCAACTCCCAAAAGTTAAGTTCAGTCAAGCCAAAAATTCAACAGTGTAACGTTACGCATAAATACCATACCCATACTCCTCCTCTTCCATCATTTTTATAGATTTTTTAAGTGATTTTTTTCCCAAATTCTCATTTAATTTCTTTTTTTATTAATTTAATCATAAAAGACCTCCACCGTACACATATCACCCATCCCCCTAGTTGGACCAGAAATTAATTTAATTAATTATTTAATTATTTATATTTCCTTCACTCACCTAAAAACATTCCTAAAAACGCTTCGTTGTGTCCCAATATTCCCTTACACATCTTAAATGACTTACACCTTTACTAATTCCTAGTTGATTTCATAATTAGAAACTTCTTAAAGGCAAAATTCCTTACTAAGATAGACATTCAACCTTTTCCTTATGTTTCCATTTTTCTTTGTGTTTCCCCTTTTTCCTTTAGTTTCCTATTTCTTTTAAGTTTCCCTCTTTTCCCTTTTTAACTAAAACTCAATTTAGCAAGTGTAGAAAACAACATTTACCCCTTTTATTTTCAATTAAAAATTAAATTAGCATATATAGATAAAACAATCATTTCCCTTTTAAAATTTTAATCCTCCATTGTAATTTGATTTTAATAATTTAATTGAATTTCTTACCCCCTTCTTGTTACATGTTTAATTATGATTATTATTTTTGACCACATGTGTTACTTAGGATTAGATTTTAATTTCACTAGGTTAGGAAATTTTTTTATTAGGGAAATTGTTTTTAAATCTTACTTATCATGTCATTCATTTTAAGGCCAACTAGGTTTATTCACTTACCCGTTGAAAACACGACGTTTCCTTCACGACACACTTAGTGGCTCCAAGGGTGCCACTCGTCTTTTTTCATTTTCCCTGAGAGATGTGACCTTTATGATGCACTACGTGCTCCAAGGGTGCCACTCACCTCTTTCCATTTTCCTTGTGTGACGTGCCCTTCAGGACGCACTATGTGCTCCAAGGGTTCCACTCACCTCTTGAGTGACTTGGTAGACAGAAAAACCCCTTGGATTCAATACTTCGCCAAGTGATCTTGTGGAAGACTAAGGGTCTCTAAGGAATAAGGCCCTTTCCTTATTGCACGACCCTTAGAATCGTTGTGAGTGACTATCATAAGCTTCCCTCATGACATCGTGGGTATTCTTGAACTAGGTAATCATTAACGTATAGTTCGAGCCATGACGAGAGTGCTAGTTGGTTGTGGCAGGCCTATTGTCCACACTTCTCCCTCAAAGTCTCTGGTTTTTTTGCATGACCCCTCTACTCCACATGTGAGTCTATTCGGCAAGCTATTGTCAACGTTCATCGTCAACAAATCATGTTACTAATAATAATCAATCATCATAATATCTAATGAGATGTACATATGTTATAAAAAAAAAAAAACAACCCAACAATCCACTCCCTGACTTGATCCGAAGTCAAAGGGGTTTCATCGATGCCTCTGCATCCTCAAGGTCAAAGTCTTGCACACTGAGGAGAACCTAGTAAATATCACTTGTTTAGGTAAATAAAGAAAAATAAAATATCAGCACATCCATAATATCTCATAATCATAATCAAAACACCAATAGTATAATAATCTGGATCACTTGCAAGCAAGTGTCCTCAAAGAATAAGTTCGCTCAGTGCACATAGGAGTGGGATGTTACATACACCTTATATTGGTTTAAAATTTGTCCTGAAGTTTCATAGTATGTAAGTTTCGATAAAAGTGTATCACAATACCATAAGTCTTTTTATCAACAAAAATGCAAAATGTTGGCACATATCATATTCGTATTCCGAGGTCGTCGAGTGCAAATAATAGTTGTCCCACTAGACCTTGACCTGATCTATTGTTCGACGCCGTAGCTATCAAATGTGATGGTCCAGGATGTGGATTTTCTCATCCATGAGTGCACCCTCATCCGATACCTGCAAGGTACTCAAGTGAAAACATGTGTAATATCATTAACATAATGTCTCAAACAGAGTCATGAATGACATCGTGCATATGCCTCAAACACCTCAAGGATCAGGTAAGGCTAGTCAATAGGCCACAACCCTCTCTTTTCCACAATCTTGCAGGATCCCATGAACCTATGAGAGAGTTTGTCACCCTTTTCAAACTTGATTGAACTCTTATGCGGTTTCACCCGCAAGAAGACTCAATCGCTAGCTTCGTAACTACGGTCGACACGACGCATATCGACATAACTCTTCTACTAATCCTACACTTCCTTGATCCCTTTTCTTATAGTTTTCATTTAATATTAAATTTCTTGGATCGCTTCAAGTCCCACTAGGACCCTATCCTCAAGATGATCCCAACTCGAGGTGTCCAACACAGTCGCTCGTAAAGAAAATCGAAAGGCGACATCTTAATGGCACTTTGATAACTGTTGTTATATGAGATTTCTACCAGTTGCAAGAATTCTTCCCAACGCTTTTGTTGGTCCATAAAGAATATACACAACATCTCCTCCATGATTTGGTTTGCTCATTTGGTCTTTTCGTCTGTCTCAGGGTGATACGCAGTACTAAATTTTAGTTGGGTTCCCAATGCCTCTTGGAAACTAGTCCAAATAGTCCAATAAACATTGATCCTTGATCGAGTATAATCCTCTTAGGCACGCCATGCAGTCTTAGAATATGAATGAGTAAAATCTAGCTATGTCAGGTGCTTGATACTTCATACACACAGGAATAAAACGAGCACTCTTCATCAGAGTTTCGACTACCACAAATATTGAGTCATGTCGCCTTGCCATCGGTGGAAATCCAACAATGAAATCCATCAAAATGACCTCCCATTTCGATTCTGGAATAGCATGTGGTTGTAGTAATCTTGTTAGATGTCTATGTTCAACCTTCACCTCCTAATATTCTAGACATATTTCCATGTAGTTGACTATGTCTACCTTCATTCATTTCAATAAGAATAAGGGTTTAAGGTCTTCCCTCATCTTCGTGACTCTCGATGAGCCATGTACACTTCTCTGTGTGCCTTGTTTAAGATCAAACTCCTCAATTCGTCATTGGGCAGTATGTAAATTCAAATTTTAAATCTCATAATTCCTCATTGTCCATAGTAAATCCTTGAAATTTGGTACCATCATTGTGGTTTGTGTGATAAAATCCTTGACCTCCTTATATTAGTCATCGTCGTGCTATAAAGTTATAATATTTTCATGTAGATCTGTATGAAGATGAAATCACCCAAAATATGCGAGGTATCTAACTCAACACATCCACCACTCTGTTCATTGTCCCTTTCATGTAATAAATATTGAAATCATACTCTCTAAGAAATTCTAACCAGCGTCGTTATCGCACGTTCAAGTCAGTTGTGTAAAGATGTGGTATAGTCCACAATGGTCCATTTTTAGTTCAATTTCCATCCAATAAGGTAATGTCTCTAAACTCTCAAGGCATAAGCAATGGATAGCAACTCCAAATCATGCATCACATAGTTCTCCTCATGCCTTCTCAACTTTCTTGAGATGTAAGTGATCACTCGACCATCTTGCATCAAGACTTAGCCTAAGCCTTCCTTGGATACGTCAATGCATAACAAGAATTTTGCATCCATCTCAGGGACCTTTAGTATCGATGTTGTTTTCAATAGATCTTTGAGCCTATGAAATGCTTATGTGCATTTGTCGGTCCAAACAAAATTCTTGTTCTACTTCTGTAATTTTGTAATCGGATTTTCTATCTTCGCAAAACCTTCGACGAACCATCAATAATATCCCACTACAACCATGAAGCTACACACTTTGGGGATATTCATTGGCACAGTCCATTCCATAATATTCTCGACCTTTTCTGGATCCACGATGATACTTTCACTAGAGATGACATGGCCTAAGTAGTGGATCTTTGAATTGATAAAACGAGCATTTAGACAAATTCCCACAGAATTTGTTCTCTCGTAGACATTGTAGTACTAGGCGAAAGTGTGCATCATGCTACTCCATTGTCTGAGAGTAAATCAAAATATCGTCAATGATTACTTGGACGAAATTTTCCAAGTACTCATGAACACCTCGTTCATCAAACTCATAAATACCCTTGGAGAGTTCGTCAGTCCAAACGGAAAAAAATAAACACGCAATGTTCAAACCTAGTCTTTAAGGTGGTATTAGGGATGTCGTCCTCCTTGACCCACCAAGGTGATACCCTAATCTGAATTCGATCTTTGAGAACATCATCGCACCCTTCATCTGGTCAAACAAATCATCAATCCTTGGCAAGAGATATTGATTCCTGATCATTGCTTTGTTCAATTAACGATAGTCAATGCAGAGTCTCCATGACCCTTCCTTATTTTGTATGAATATAACCAACTCACCCCACAGTGACACACTTGGATGTAAAGTCTCGTTTCCAACAACTCCTTTAGTTGCATTCTCAACTCTTGAATTATGGGGTCGACATCCAATAAGGCGTTCTTGCTATTAGTTTAGTCCCCGATTTTAGGTCTATGGTAAATTCCAATTCCCTCTCTAGTGACATCCCATGTAACTCCTCAGGGAAGATGTTTACAAACTCTCTCACCACCAGAAGGTGTTATATACCTTCCATTACTCCCTTCTCATTTAACGCAAGGATTGCATAAATCTTACATCCCGTTCACATGCTCTTCCGTATCTCCAAGGGAAAGATGAACCTCAAGGAAAATCCTTAGTTTCAACCTACAATTACATGTCTTTGTCCTTGTTACACATTATTTTTTTCACCCCGATGATGACTTTACAAGCATGTGATCGGGCTCTCAAAATGATTTTTTCCCTAAGAAAAGTGACTTCTTTTTTCCTCTACAAGAATTCTTTTTGGGAGGACGTTGTAGGATGCATATGGTACATAGCACGGAAATCCATGATTTCCATAGGCTTCTCTATAGTTGGCTCATGGGTTTCCACAAGTTTCTATATAGGCAGGGTGCGGTGACATTTGAGAGCTAAAATAAGAAATAGGTTCATGAAGTTTCTAGAATAGGAATCTTCTGGAATGTGAGGTGGCATCAGTATGATTAAGATCCTACTGGCTTATTTGATATGATGATATCATCCTCAACCCTTTAACCACTTCAGCTTCTCCTATATAATGATAGGCTTCTTGTAATGAACCTCAAATTAACCATAAAAAAAAAATTCTATGATGTAATTCAACTTTGTTTAAGCTTAGAGTTTAAGAGAAGGTAAGATTCAATTCGATCCATAATGGCATTATTACACCAATCTAGTTTACTTCGAACAGAAATTTGTCAAAGTAATCAGTTCTGGACATTTAATTATGCTTGTGATTGCAAGTATGGATCTTCATGACTGCTAGAACAGTAGGTAACTTGACTGTCTTCTATGTGCACGCGTAAAGGCGAATATTATCGTTTTTACTGTAGAAAATTCGGTGTAACTCTTTATTAACATCTGTACTTAATTCCACCTACAAGTAAGTATATACCTATATCATGTCCATATAAGAATTTAGGTACTTGTCATGCCCCGTACACAGTGGCCTGTAATATGAACTATTATTATTATACTTCTAACCCGGATGAAGTTCCTCCAACATTATCTACCAGTCCATTCATTACAGTATTTGAGTTGTTCCTATAACAATAGTTTCTACTATGTTCCTACAGTTTTGTGAAGGAACAGAGGTCAATCAGGTTTTCGGTGATTACAAATGTTGAATAAACAAAGGACCTCGATGTTTGCCAAAATCTGAAATATGGAACGACTGTGGGCCAGAACTTTGGGGTTTCGGGATTCGGGGTTTCACGAGTACAAAAGATAGACATCAACCACTATTTCATATGGGAGGATTATTCCACAAAAAATTTCCACGCTTCCACTAGTCTAATATTTTTTCTAAACAGGGTCGGATTTTCATCGCTATTGCCATGAAAGTTCATCACAATATCGACGCAAATCTTAATTTAACCTAGTTGGGATTTCCATCACTATAGCAACAAATTTTCGTGGCAATAGCGACAAAAATTTTGTTTATCTCATTGGTCGGTGTTAACGGCTAGTTTACTATTTTATCTATATATACGTAACTTTAAGAGACTTTGTGACATAGTTGCTATAGTTGTGACACTGTTCTTGGCTTTTATTTGAGCAGTTTATTTTTTCCGCCACCCACCTGTTGAACAAATCCAATTCTCGATCTACATAGCTTTGATTTTGAGCCTGCAAGGTTAGTATGTTATCTTTTATTGATGTACTCATTTAACTTGTAATTGTTTTTTTAAATGTCCAATTTGCATTTAGCTTATTTTTTCCTTGATAATATATTTATATAATATGTGTATTTATACCATATTTCATGTCTTTGGTTTTTGGATATAGTTAGTATATTTTATGGAAAAGGGTATGTCGATTCCATAATATTCTAGGTTTATGGAATCCACATACCCTTTTCCCTTCAATTGTAGCTATAATCTCTCTCTCTTTTCATTGATAAAGATATGGAATTGCTCTTGAAACTCAACCCTAATCGGTGAAATGATAGTAATTGATTGCTATATTCCCTACTTTAGCAGGGACTAATAAGATACATAAATACTAACCCTAAACTTATGTTAGGTGTATATGTCGTTATTATATAAAGAAAACATTTGTACACATATGACCTTATTATAAAGATGTTATATATGTCATCATGATGTTGATCCTCTACACATATGATCACCTTATTATAAGCATGTTGAACTTATTATAAAGATGTAGGTCACTGTAAATAAACATATCATAATCGAAAGGAGCAGCCAAAATATAAAAAATTGACAACTTAATGTTTGGTATGGTGTAGGTAAGACAATTACTTGTTAGGACAAGGATTTGTCACAATGAATGAAAATGACAGAAATCTTGTTCGGTTAAAAGTGGCATTAGAGGCGAGGGGCGATGGAAAATGTTATTGCCCTTGCTATGATTGTAGAGGCTTGCAAAATATAAGACTTTTATTAACAACAGCCCAAAAAAATTGTAGGGAGAAGGGGCATGACGAAGGGGGTTATGAATATCGTCCCTTGGTAAGAGGATTCAATATTTAATGTATTCTCTGTAATAATCAGTATGTCATGAATTTTAGTAATATTTATTATCGTGATTTTTATATTTTCTATACACAGTAACTTTTATATGTTTTTTTTTAAATATATAGATGATGCCCCCAAAGTGTCGACCTCCAGAGAGTTATTTGTCAAGTACTAGAAGAAATACTATTCTACATGGAGATGAACTTCGAGATCAGAATATTGAAGTTGTTGATCAAGTTATTAATGATGATATGGATGGATATAACGTTAGTGATTCAAATCAGGAAGATGAGATACATAGATTGATCCAAGACACGTTTTCTCCAATGGATGAGGACAACCATGATGATAGTCATGATGTTGATCCTCTATTCGAGAAGTCATGTCAACCTCTTTATGAAGGCTCAACAATAAATATTTTATCTACTATATTGTTTTTGGTGAACCTAAAGGTTTTGAATGGTTTATCAAACACATGTCTCACACAGATACTAAGGTATTTAATTTGTTAATTATTTATGCTTGCATGTTCACAAATACTTAAAAGGTTCAATTTATTCCTATATTTCTACTATTTTCTAATTTGTAAATTAGTATATTGGATGATATATTGATGATAAGTATTGTTTACATTGAATTATTGTTTAGAATTTTGTAGATTGTTAGGTGATTTTCTATTACCGACGTCAAATATTTTACCACGTACATATCAAGAAATATCCATAATTATGAAAGAAATTGGAATGGACAATCAGGCTATTGATGCATGTCCTAATGATCATATCATATACTATGGACAATATGCATTAGAAAATTAATGCCCAAAATGTCAAATAAGTAGATATCGAACCGATAAAGCGTCAAAAAAGGTGTCTCTCAAAGTTCTTTGTTATATTCCTATAATTCCATGTTTTCAGTAGTTGTTCAGGTGCCAAAGTATAGCACAGTTTATGGATTTCCATGAAAAGAATAGAAGTTGAGATGATGTTCTTCGAATGCCTGCAGATGGTTCTACATTGAACTACATCGAAGAAAAGTGGCCAATTTTTAAATAAGAACATCATAATGTTAGACTTTCGTTGGTAGCTAATGGTGTCAATCCATTTGGAGAGCTTCGTTCTATGTACTCAGTGTGGCCTGTTTTTGTTAGAAACAATAACCTTCCTCCTTGGATGTCGATCAAGAGAGAGCACACAATGTTGGCAATGTTTGTTCCAGGTATTTAATTATCTTTTATTTGCTTTAAAGCATGACACAATATTTCATTTATTTGTTTAGTGCATGGTAATTATTTCTTTTATATATCACGACATCTAGATAAGTATAATTAATCATGCATTAGGTTGAACCAATCACGTAGGTACCAGGTTAAAGATATGAACATATATATTGAGCCTCTCATCGATGAGTTGTTGAAGTTATGGGTTGGCATCACTATGTATGACATCTCT
>ML784864.1:116991-140613 GCA_009831015.1 Picea engelmannii | reverse complement strand
ACCAATGGTTCCAAATGCAACTATATTGCAACTATATTCTCAAATATTGGTGAGTGGTCAAATGCAACTATATTGCAACTTATGCAACTATATGCAACTATATTGCAACTTATTCAACTATATTGCAACAATTTCATATGCAAATATATGAAACTATGCAACTATGCAACATGCAACTTATGCAACTTCAACAACTTTATGGAACTTATGCAGCTTTACGCAACTTTATGTAACTATATTGCAACTATATGCAACTATCAAAAAACTTATATTGGCACGATAACTTATCTTCTTGTTTCAACGAGTGTAGGTACCACCAAATAGGTATCTGTTAGATCTATTTTCCTCGAATGATGATCAAGATATAGTAAGAGAGGTTGAAAGTGAGTCGTGTTGTACTAGATCTACCCGTTCTAGATCAACTAGGTTGGAAAAGGTAAGGAAAAGATTTTGTACCCACATGCACTTTTTTATTGCCAATGGAAGGTCATGTAATTATGATGCTGAGAGCATAGGTGACATTGAGTTTTGCTTGAGGTATAAGCATCTAGTGAAATTATGGGCACTTAAGGAGCTACCTGAAGTGGACACATATTTCTTCATCGGTGGGAGGATGTATCGCATTGCTCCTTTGTCCTTACATGGATTGTGGTTATTTTCCATGGATGGAATAAAGGTCAGCTATGGCATTGTAACTGAATTGATGGAGTATGTCGGACCATTATACAAATACAATCACTGGTTGATGTTGGTCTGATATACGCAAAGTATGCGGAGATACAAAGTTGCTGCAAATTATATACAACTACTAGATAACAATCAAAATAAAGGGGCAACTATGTATATTGATGGAAGGCCAAAAGCTACTAGAAACATTGTGGGCTTTATAAATAGTACACGACTAGTGGAAACAACTAAGAAACCAAATTGCATATTTGAGGCATGTGAAGGAAATCGTATATTTGTATGTGCAACAAAAACAATAGTTCCAAATGAAGAGTTGTTGATCGATTACAACTTAAATCGAATAGATGGAGAGGGTGACCATGGAAAGGCACCCACTTTTCCTCAGTAGGTAAATATTAAATACAGTAAAAAATTATGAATGCAACAACTAAATTTAATAAATTTCAATTTTTATTTTTTTTTCTGTTATTATTGCAATATTTCATTTTCTTAATGTTACAGGTGAATTTCCTAAATTTTATTGATTGATTTATTCTGTCAACATCTGTCCAAGGTGAACGTGTCTGAGTTTCACCCGATACATCTCTCCAAGGTGACTGTGGCAAGGCACCCGCAATGCCTCAACAGGTAAATGTTAAATACAGTAACAACTTATGACTACAACAACTAAATTTATGACATTTCATTATTTTTTTCTGATATTACTCCAATATTTCATTTTTTAAATGTTACAGGTGAATTTCATAACTTTTGTTGATTGATTTATTGTGTCAAAATCTGTCCAGGGTGAACGTGTCCAAGATTCACCCGATACATCTCTCCAGGGTGACCGTGGCAAGGCAACTGCAGTGCCTCACCAGGTAAATTTTAAATAGAGTAACAACTTATGACTAGAACAACTAAATTTCAGAAATTTCATTATTTGTTTTCTGATATTACTCCAATATTTCATTTTTTAAATGTTACAGGTGAATTTCATAACTTTTGTTGATTGATTTATTATGTCAAGTTCTGTCCAGGGTGAACGTGTCTGAGTTTCACCCATTACATCTCTCCAGGGTCACCGTGGAAAGGCACTCGCAGTGCCTCACCAGGTAAATGTTAAATACATTAACAACTTATGACTACAACAACTAAATTTCTGAAATTTTGTTATTTTTTTTCTGATATTACTGCAATATTTCATTTTTTTAATGTTAGAGGTGAATTTCATAACTTTTGTTGATTGATTTATTGTGTCAACTTCTGTCCAGGGTGAACGTGTCTGAGTTTCACCCGTTACATCTCTCCAAGGTGACCATGGAAAGGCAACCACAATGCCTCACCAGGTAAATTTTAAATACAATAAGAACTTATGACTACAACAACTAAATTTCTGAAATTTGTTTATTGTTTTTCTGATATTACTACAATATTTCATTTTTTTAATGTTAGAGGTGAATTTCATAACTTTTGTTGATTGATTTATTTTGTAAACATCGGTCCAGGCTCCCACAGAGGATATTGATGAGGATGAAATATTTTATTCGATAAACCCAATGAAAACTGTAACGAAGGCCTTGAAGAAGTCTAATATGGAATATCTAGGTTTGATTACCAAAAGACCCCTGACATAGGAGGACAAAGAAAGAATTGTAGAGCTACAAACTACAATAACTAATTATGTGGTAAGTGGCATCTTTACATATTTTTATTAGCTATGAATATTTCATATATGTTTTTTAGTTTTATATTTTGTATATAATCTGATAAAGAAATTTTTTTTTTTGTAGGAGTTTTTAAACCCCGTGCCTGGGGAACCTATTGATCTTGCAACTACTATAGGTAGAAGTGACGGTCCAATGAAAAAAAAAGGTTGACATAGAAAAGTGCAAGTGAGGCTTTTTGAGTGTCCTGAGGTTCCCCTCAAATCCATTGATGAGCGGAGTGATTTTGACCAGCAGGACATGCCAGAGCATGATGAGTCGAAGCCTGGGACTCCACATGATGACTTCGGAGAGGAACATAGTGTAGGTGCACATGATAATATTTTGCATGGAGAAAAACAAATTAAAAGCACTGGTTCACTAGATGTCACCTTTCTGGTGAATGACGCATGTGTTCCGATAAAGATTAAGAAGATTACAGGTAATTGTCCCATTAATTGATTCATTATTTTAATGAAATTGAAACAGACATTTGTTGATATTATTAATTGATTAATGGATAACACATTACTGCAAGAAACAATGTTTTCTATAGAAACTTACATGACAAAGCACTGGAGTTGTTTGGCCCCACCATTTACACACAATGGAATGGCCAAGATAGAAAAAAAAAAGATGATTTAATAGATCACATGGTGAACTTGTTCGGCAACACATTCAACATGAAAGTGGTTTCAAAGTTAGCCAGAGAGAATTTAAAATACACCAGGGCCCATTATAGGGATAAATTGCAAATAGACCTAAAGCATGAGCGCCCTCCCATGGTTTCCGAGAAAGAGTGGACGACGCTAATAGAGGATGAAAAGGAGAACTTGTTTAAAAAACAAGGATGAAAACCATGAGCTGGTCAAGCAAGGTACAACACATGTCATATTGTCAGTGAAATATGAGCATTTATATTTTTCTTTCCTGTTTTAAGTAACAGATCCGATATCTATTTTTTTTCAAAAATTCCATATATAGGCTACCAGACACATCCAAAGCAGCAAAGGCCAGAGTGGAAAAACACGGCTAGCATAAACTAGGCCAGAGCGGCTAGGGAAAACTCAAAGTGTGAATAGTAATATTTAAATGATTAACTGTGGTTAATATTTATTTAATAGTAGCGAACAAATATATGTTTTTTTTATTGGTATTTTTAATTGTGTTATGCATTGCAGTTAAATATGTTTGACACTACTGCCACTGAGGAGGACCTGAAGCTTGGTTACAAGCATGGTTTTAAAAGTGTCATTGAATATAGAAAAATCTTGGGCCAGACTCCTATCTCCCCAGCCACGTAGGTAAATCAAATGAATAAGGAAACTGCAATAGCATGCTTGTAAAGTCTTTTCATATTTTATTATATCACCCTAAACTAAGTATTTATGTTTTTTTTCAAGCAACAGTGCTACCGCAGTAGTGAATCAAGCGGTATTCAGCAAACACTGCGCCATACAAGGGTCCACATGTCCAATGATAGTGTAGAGCATAGTACCCATTCCGGTTATGCTTCAGAATTATAAATATTTATTGTGATGGAAGATATTTATTTCCTAATGCATACTTATATATTATCTTCTCAAAATTGAAGAGCATGTAGCTCAGGAGGGTGAAATGCGAGAGCAACCAAGTGGATAGGAAATTAATGCACCAATTGTCCCAGCTACAGAGATAGGTAAAGAGAAATACTGTAATGTTAATCAAAACAATGAATTAGTTATTTCAATTATATTTCAACATATCGATATGATCATTTTTGTTGTTTCAGTTCACATCCTTGAACAGATGCCAGCTAACCCTTCTCAGTGACGTACAAGAACTATGGTACCTGAGTGCACACAAACAATAGAAGGACAGGGCACACTAAATGCAATGTCCTTGGATGATGATGATATCCCAATTGTCAGTTATATGAATGTAAAAAAATGTAAATCAAAGAAAAAATAGATGTATAATTCCATGACCTTTTTTTGGATCTTTATCGATGTTTATATGTTCATGACCTTGACTATCCTAGCTATGCATTAATGTATATATGTTTTTTATATAGAGAAAATCATTTGTTGGGTATGGGAAATTGAGAGCGATGTGAGGGGGGGGGAGGGGCCATATGAGCTTCCACCTTCACGTGGTTGGCCCTGTTTAGTAGAGAATAACCTATTCTTGAAACAAATAGAAGCTCATTAAGGTATGCAACAACTTGATTTTTTTCTAGAGTATTTTACATAACTAAATGCATTCTTATTTGTTTATTATAAATTATTTACTCATATAAAAAAATTGTCTTTTATGATTCATGCAGGTCTTGGTGATCGAAATGCATCTTGTTGACAACTCTTATCAAGTTGTATGGGCTAATGGATCTAGCAAAAGAACAATGAAAAGGTAAGGGTTTTGATGTGTTTTTAAAAGTAGGCTTTATGCTAGTAAAAGTTCACAATTCTCATGAATATGTAGATATTGATACATATGCCAAGTTCCATGTGGTGTTTTGGTTTACATGTAGATCATATTTTAAATATAATTTTGGTTTACTTGTAGATTTTTTATAAATAAGTATAACTATTTTAGAGAACCCCCATATACAACTATGGAGCCCTTCCCAATGGTGACATTATATCTTCCTTTGATTTGGCTATCGACAATTTCGACCCTAAATCTTCATAGAAAATTTGAAGACAATCCAATGTATTAAGAAGGACACCTCCTCTTCTATTGAGGCGAGGAAATGATCATTACAAAAGTTCAAATTGACTCGTTGGCCCCCCTTTCTATCAAGTAACGAGATTGATTTAATAACGTCACATGCCATTCTACTATGTAGGAAATAACTGAGTTCTTATGTTAACATCACATAAAGTGAAGGTGCCTAGGGGTTTCCATGTCTAATTGACCAAAAGAGACAAATTTATTTATATCTAGCATGGTTAATTGACAAGAAAACTACAACCTTGAGAAAAAAAAATTCATCAACCTTAATTAAAAGAAGGCTTTGGTAAATGTATCCCATGAATTGAGCCAATGCAATCTAGCTTGAATTTGTGCACCCCAAGATTTGCAAGTTTATTTTACCTTCAAAAAAATATCATCTTAAGCACTATGGCCTAGCTATATTCATTAAAGGGATAAGCTCTAGCAACTAAGATAGTGATTCCAATTCTTCTTTTGCAACTTTACAGCTTCAAGCTTCCCACGTGAGCTTATTCTTGGCTCTCCTTTCTTAACAACAATATTATGAAATTTATACTTTAATCCTCCTTCAAGCCTACAATCATCTCAAAGACTCAATACTTGCATATATATACAAGTTTTGTAAGGTTTTAACCATTTGCCAAAATTTAAGCTAGATGTAGGTAATCCCTTATATTCTTCAAGTACATAAGATTTTAACTTTAGAGCTATGGTCAAATAAAAACATCAAAGGTCTTAAAGGAAATTGACCATGTGGTTTTATATATATTTATCATACTTGATTACCGAATCAAAATGTTGCAGGATACCATTCATATGAAGTCTGGGCTTTTTTGTGACTTGGATCAATTGACAAGGATTATAAAAGCTTATGATTTGAGTTAATTTTTTTATGTTTTCCCAACAAATAATTCATGTAGTACTTCAATGCCTAAACTATGATGTACAATTCTTTATCTTATTTGGGTATAGTATGATTGCACCAACAAAAGTTTCAAGTGTTATGTTATCCAACTCCTTCATTGTATCAAAGGTTTGACCATTGTGTATCATGTGAAATTTCCTTTGATTTCAAATGAAATTTCAATTTTCATTAGATTTAATATTGATTCATTAGAATTCTTTCAAGTCAAAGCTTCAGTTAGTTGGTTTTCAATTGCAATGAATTGAAAGGTTATACTTGCCTTTTCTAATGTGCATTGAAGAGACGCTTCATTCTTAAATAATTTGCTAACCCCATGAATTACCTTGGTTCAATTAAATTACTCTGTTGCAACTCTCTATAACTCTGTTGCAACTCACTTTAACTATGTTGTAACTCTGTTGCAACACTATGTTGTAACTGTACTTTCTCCTTTGAATTTTGTGTTGTTACTCCAGTTGTTGTTACTCACTATTACTCTGCTGCAACTTTCTATAACTTTCTGCAACACTTTCTGTAACTGTGCTGCAACTCACTATAACTATGTTGTAACTCTACTGCAACACTATGTTGTAACTGTACTTTCTCCTTCAAATTTTGTGCTATTACTCCACTTGTTGTTACTCACTATTACTCTGCTGCAAATCATTATAACTTTGTTGCAACACTTTCTGTAACTTTGTTGCAACTCACTATAACTATGTTGTAACTCTGCTGCAACACTATGTTGTAACTGTACTTTCTCCTTCGAATTTTGTGTTGTTACTCCACTTGTTGTTACTCACTATTACTCTTCCGCAACTCACTATAACTCTGTTGCAACACTTTCTGTAACTCTGTTGCAACTCACTATAACTATGTTGTAACTTTTCTGCAACACTATGATGTAACTGTACTTTCTCCTTCGAATTTTGTGTTGTTACTTCACTTGTTCTTAATCACTATTAGTCTGCTGCAACTCGCTATAACTTTGCTGCAACACTTTCTATAACTCTGTTGCAACTCACTATAACTATGTTGTAACTCTGCTGCAACACTATGCTATAACTGTACTTTCTCCTTCGAATTTTGTGTTGTTACTCCAAGGAGGCTACAATAAACAAGTTCGAGAAATGGTCTTAAGATATCATCCATAAATATTATAAGTGTTTTCATAGTATTGTGTAATATAAATTGCATAATGACTCACTCATGCAATCCATGTGTTTTTTTTAAAGTAATATTCCAAATTATTATTTGTGTATATTGTCATATTAGTATCCTTACTTCTAATCCAACTTCATGATAACACATGCTTACAACATTTGGTTGATTAGTGGCTTGATTATTTGTAGGGGATATATATATTACAATATATTAGAATATTAAAATATTAGAATGTAATAGTAATGCCATATTACAATGTAATATGGAATTACCATATTACATTGAAATATGGCATACAATATGGTATACCATATTTGATGTAATTTTTCTTTTTAAAACCTAAAGTCATCGTGGCAATATCGACGGAAGTTCGTCGACATTTTCCACAAATATTCATCGCATATACATCATGTGCGTCGTAAGTTATTGTCTTGGCATAACTTTTCGTCCCAATTACGACGATGTTTCGTCATAATTACCACATTTCTTCGTTCTTATTTCGATGATATTTCATCGTAATTGTGATGATGCATAGGGTTATCCGATATTGAAGGTGGTGACAAGTGGAGAGATATTTTTGTCGATGTTTCCATGAACACTTGGATCGTGGATATAACAACGAAATTATTCCGACGAAAAAAAATCTCGGCTTTTGTGGAAATTGCAATGGATAAGTGTGGCATTATCAACGAAAAACTTTTGCAAATTTGCTCATATGTACTAGTGACCACACAACATTTCTTGAAAATGCGAAAAGATGGCGAGCACTTCGGGATTTCGGGGTTTGGGATTTCATGAATACAAAATGCAGACATCAACACACAACATTTCCTGAAAATTGCGAAAAGATGTCAAGCACTTCATAATTTCAGGGTTTTGGATTTCGTGAGTACAAAAGGCACACATCAACACACAACATTTCCCAAAATTGTGAAAAGATGCCGAGCACTTTGGGATTTTGGGGTTCGGGATTTCGTGAATACAAAATCCACACATCAACACACAACATTTCCCGAAATTGTGAAAAGATGTCGAGCACTTCAAGATTTTGGTGTTCGGGATTTCCTGAATACAAAAGCCACACATCAACACACAAAATTTCCTGAAATTGCAAAAAGATGTTGAGCACTTCGGGATTTAGGGTTTTGGGATTTCATGAATACAGAAGCCAAACAACAACACACGACAACTCCCAAAATTGAGAAAAGTGAATAGCACTTCGGGATTTCGCGAGTGCAAGTGCCCCAAACAACAACATATACAAACCTCCTAAATGTGAAAAAGGAAAAGTGGGTCCCACTTTTCAGGATTTCAGGGTTCAGAACTCTGTGAGTTCCAGTGTTCAACATTAATATAAACAAACTTTTGAAATGTGAAAAAGGAAAGGTGAGACCCGCATTTCGGGATTTCAGGGTTCAGGGTTTCATGGTTTTTATAGCCAAACATCCAACATACAACCATTCCCGAATTGCGAAAAAGAAAGGAACTAACATTTCGAGATTTCATGATTCGAGGTTTTGGGGTTTCAAATGCCAAACAACAACACACAACAACTCCTGAATTCTGAAAGGTGAAAGAATGTGGGAGCAACACTTTGGGATTTCGGGATTTGGGGTTTTAGGGTTTGGAAAATCAAGGGAACTTTGTATAAATGTAACCAGCAAGTCCCGAATGCTGAAAATCATGTTATTTTCATAATTCTAAGATCTTTACCTTGTACAGGTATTCTTACTTTCGTTCTGTGAAACAGTAGTTGTAGAAGGATTCAATATCTATTTACTTATCAGAATATAAAAAAATTCTAACTTCTGAGTTTTATACGCATATAATGTATAAAAGGGGTACAATAGGGTAGCAAGTTCTTTAAAAGGTAACTCCTATTATGTTCACTTAGAGCCTCTTTAAACAAAGCATTAAACGTCAACAACACTAGATCTGTGAATCTATGTAAATACAAGAATAAGAATATCATTCCATTAGAGTTTGGAAATTATAAATGATGATCTGAGGGATCTGAGGGATCTAAGTTTGATTTCCAAGGGTTCCCATAATTCTTTAACTTTCTGAATTTTGTACATCTAGTATTTTGACTTCAAATTAAACCTAACCCATAGATGGACCAGTTTTCTTAAACTCAACTTTGTAACATCCCGCTCTGGCGCACTGAGAAAACTTATTCTTTGAGGACACTTCCTCACAAGTGATCTGGATTATTATTCTTTTAAAACTTTTGATTTTGGTTATGAGGCATTATGGGTTGATGATGTGTTGTTTTACTGCTTTGACATAGACAGGTGTTATTGACTCAATTTTACTGAGTGTGCAAGATTTTGGACCTTGAGGATGCAGAGGCATCGATGGAACCCCTTGGACTCCGGACCAAGTCAGGGAGTGTACCATAGGGGTTTGACTATTTTTACTATTATATTAGAACATTTGATTAGATGTTATGATATGGATATATTCTTACATGATTTATTGATGATGCAGGCTGATGATAGCTTGCTGACCAGACTCACATATGGAGTAAATGGGTCATGCACGACTACCAGAGATGTTGAGGGAGAGGTGTGGACACCAGCCTTGCCACAACCTACTAGCACTCTCGTCGTGTATCAAACTATAGGTTAATGATTACCTAGTTCGAGAGGACCCACGATGCCATGAGGACAGACTGCGAGACTTGCTCATGATGATTCTAAGGGGCATACAATAAGGTGGGGGCCTTATTACTTAGAGGCCCTTAGTCTCCCACAAGTTCACCTGGCGGAGTATTGACTCCAGGGGTTATTGATGTCTACCAAGTCAGTCAAGAGGCGAGTGGCACCCTTGGAGCACGTGGTGCATCCTGAATGGCACGTTGCGCAAGAAAAATGGAAGGAGGTGACTGGCACCCTTGGAGCATGTAGTGTGTCCTGAAGGGCACATCATGCAAGGGAACAGATGAGGCGAGTGGCACCCTTGGAGAACCTAGTGCATCATGAATGGCACGTCGCATTGTTGTTGATAAATGAATGAACCTAGACAGCTTTAGGATGAACATTGTGTTAAGTATTTTTAAAACAAATTCCCTAATTAAATGTCGTCCAATACAGAAATTTAATGTTTATGTCTAAACTATGCTAGTGGTAAAATTTTATCTCTCAAAAAACAAAGAAAAAAAACCACATGAATAATAATTATGATCTTCGTTAAATCTTGTGACATGAAGTGAGTAAGAAATAAATTGTTTCAAAAAAAATCTGTTGGATTAGAATTTAAAAAGGGAATTAATTGTTTTATCACCTTCATAAATAAAATTTACTAATTAAATAAATAAAAAAGAAGGGGGGAAAAAGGGTTAATTTCCACACCTGCCTTTTTGAGTTCTAAGTAAAAAGGGGAAAGAGGGAAAATCTAAATTATTGGGAAACTAGGAAAAGAGGTAAACATAAAAAAGGAAAAAGGGAAACTTAAGGGAAAAAGCGGAAAGTCAACTTAGTAAAGAATCTACCATTTAAGATCTTTCCAATTTAAACTGAATTAGAAATTTAATAATAGGGAAAGCCTTCAAAACCTGTAAGGGAATTTTGGGACACCTAGGAGTGATTCTAGGAGTAACTCTAGGTGGGTGAGGGAAATAAGATAATTAACTAATTAAAGAAATTAAATAATGGAGAATGTAAGGGATGGGGGACACTTGTACGGAGAAGAATTTTTAGGAATTTATTTTAAAACTTTAATTAAATGATATTTTAGGAAAGAAAGGAGTTTGAAACTCTATAAAATGAAGGAAGGAGAAGGATGAAGGATCATATTTTGTTTTCATAACGTTACACTGCAGAAATATCTACTTGATTGATTTACTTGTGGGAGTTGGGATACCCATCTCGGTGAGGAGTGGTAGCTCGGCCTTACGAGGTGAGCTGGGAGCTAGCAAAAATCTCAAGATAGTGTGTGTGTGGGCCCTTTGCGGCTCGGGGGGCTAAGGTGGAAGAAGAGTACCCCTAGAATTAGCTGGGAGGTACCGGTGAAGTCTCATTGGTCAGCAAGCGAGAGTTGCATGGAGCGCGCGAGACGTCCACTCAAAGCAAGAGATCAGGCAATGATACACTTTCTTTGTTTGTGTGGTAGATTGTTGTAGGATATATGATTTGGATCTACATGTTTATTTTGGGTAGGTAAACTGGTTGTCTATATTCATGACTAAAATTTTTATGGCCTAGCTGGTTGATTGATTAGTTTCCCATGGCTTCATTTCCCCTCACGTCTTGGCCACCTTGCTATGTGGATTGTGACCTTCGTGGTTGTTTAGCCTTCGTCCCTAGCTCACTAGTCCTCAATTGAACAGTCGGCCAGGAGCCTAATCTACAGTCGTCGCCTTAGCATTAAAAGAACTATGGATCTCAATGCCCTTCTTTTATGTGCGAGGATGATGAGCGAAGGATGAACCTGTTAGCCTTCTACCCTTGATGTTTGTCCTTGGTTGATTGTTGATTCAACCATTTGGAAATGACCTCTGTGTGTGGACTATCTTGTGTCCCGGTTGTTTTTTTTTTTTCTGCACCTTGAATGATAGAACCCTTGCAATCATTTCATGACCCTTCCCTTGGACCTTTGTGTTTCTCTTACTTTTTGCTACATTCTTTTTTTCCATTCTTGACTGCGTTTTTTTGCATTGAGGGATAAATTTACCTTGCGTTTTATGTATTGTTGAATAATTTAGCCTTGCAGTTTTATGCATGCCTGGATAAACTTAACCTGCATTTTATGACTTGTTGAACAATTAAACTCTACGTAGTTGGTTGATCTCTTCGCCAATAAGGGTGTTTTCCCTGGCGTTTTCCTAGCTTCATCTTGGACTTAGTAAAGAGATTCAACCCTGCATTTTGGAACCCTTTCTTTGATAGCTTAACTATGCTTATCCTGAGCATTGCCTCTGCATTTACAGGCATGGTTCCCGTTGATCATCACTTACCCTACATTTTTCTTGTCATCAAACATGTCTCTTCTTGGGGCATTTTTGGACCTCTGCAACCATTTTATTATTAGATGTACCAATCTTAGCTCATGTATTTTTACTGTGTGCACCCTTACTACCACCATGCGTTAGCCTTGGGCTCGCCTCTTTTCTCTTCTGTCCAAGGACCGAACCCTCTCCTAGATCTCCTGTGGTTTTTTTTTTTCTAGTGTTTCGTGCTTTTCCTTCTACTTTCTAGTTTTTTGTTGGGTTCTGCATCTTGAGGGGAGATGATGTCACATTTTGGGTCACACAAATGCGACTAGTTGTGACTAAAACCTTTCCAGCTATAACCTCCCATCGCAGCCTCTTCCTCCAGCTTTGGGTTGTGCATCCTCCTTTCCTTTCTTTGAGAAATTGGAGCAGACTCTGAGCATAGGATTTTATCCTAGGAGTTTTTATTAAAGAACACTTCTGCACCTTGTTCCCACCTCACTCACATTTTCCCAATAGTTTTGTTGGGCATGCAAACTAAGGCTCCGTCCCCATGGCCGGACGGTTTCGATCAACCGAGTTTGCTTCGGATCCTCTGAATTTTTTTTTCTTCTACGTCTCAATTGTTGTTGGTGCCCAGTGGATGGTATTACCGTTGCCTTAATTGTGTCCCATATTTCAGTATAGAATTAACCTCGAGTTATTCCATCAACCATTTTTCCCAGTTCCATATTCATTGCTTGGGTATGTTTAGAATATTAACATTAACGGTGAATTTAATCCCATTCTTTTTCCGCGATTGGTACTCCAGCCCAGTGTGGTCTATCCCTTTGCCTCTCCTGCACCATCTTAGAAGATTTGGGATGAGAAATGAGTGCTCCCTCATTTGTGGATTTCAGTTATCTCACCTGGGGATTTTCCACATGACCACCCTAGCACCTTGTCCCTTTTTCCATTTCCCTTAGATTTTTCCAGTCGAAACCTATCAAGTTATTTGAACTTAGCATTCTTTTAGTTTCCAGAATTAATATGGTGGATTTTATTTCGGAAAATAAGATGTTGGTAATTGTTGGAAAATGTTTAACAAGAATCATATGCTTGTCATTGATAGCACGTATAGCAGTGATGATGGCTTGAGTACAGCACCGATGATCAACAGGCAGATAGAAGATAAGTCCAGGAAGATCGAATGATCGAAGGCAACACAACATTGATAAAATGATTGAAGGCTTGAGAAGCATTTATGATCGTTGGATACCTCCAAAATTCTCGAAAGAACAAGGGCCGTCAGATCAGAATATATATAAGAAGAGCGTTGAACAGTAGGATAGATCTCAGACGTTAGATCCAAGCGCATGACCCGACCATCGTTGGATTAAGGATAACCTGCAAACCTTTTAAAAGTATAACAAGGAGAAACAGTTGTAATCGCGATATACAAAATCGTGATGTAATCTAAGTCGTTAGATCAAGCTTTGATCTGGACCGTTGATTCTAGTCCATGTCGGAGTTTCGAGGATCACGTGTTGGAGATGTCAAAGAAACAATGCAACAGGAATCTCGATTTTGCGATATGAAAAATTGTGATTTAATCACAGCCATTAAATCAAGGTTGAATCTAGACCGTTGATTTCAGTCCATGTAGGATTTTTGAGGATCGCGTGTTGGAGATGTCAAAGAAGCAATGCAACATGAATCATGATTTTGCGATATGAAAAATCATGACTTAATCACAGTCGTAGAGTCAAGATCAGATCTGGACCATTGATATAACTCCATATCAGAGTTTCAGGGATCGCAACATGGAGAGGCAAGTAAACAATGCAACAAGAATGTCGATTTCACGATATGCGAAATTGCGATTCAATCGTAGCCGTTGAATGAAGCTCTGATTAGAACCACTGATCCCACGCCATTTCAGGGTATTGGGGATCGCGACTTGGAGAGTCGAGATGTCTCATCTCCAGACTCACGAAATGCGAAATCGTGAAAGAACCTTATGCATAAGGTTGTGGTCACAGCCCATGGTCACGAGAAGGGAAGGAGTCATTCCAGATAAGCTCCATTTTGGGGTTTCAAAGATCATGACTTGGAAATTCGAGATACCTCATCTTCAGATTCACGAAACGCGAATTCACAAAAAGCGTTGTTTGCATAGGCGCTTGGTTATGACCATAGTCATATTGGGGAAGGAGATAGTGCAGAAAAGTTCTGTATCAAAACTTTGGAGATCACGAAATAAAGTGTCGAGACACTCAACACAAAATTGATGTATTCCGAAATGTCAAAATAAATGCAAGATCCCATGGATTCAATCCAACGGTGTAGGTGAATTTGAACAAGATCGGAGGGCTACTGTTGCATGACACAGTGAAACTGCTAGAAACCATTGATGGTTTCTACTAGAGTATGCGAAGAGACTTTGATGTGATTTCCAGAGGAGCTGAAGAGTCATATGGAATCTACCAATGGAATGAAGACGATTCGTGGAGGAAATTGACAGTTGGATGAGTGTTTGAGCTCATAACTAAAACAGAAAGGATGAGCTCGACTATAACAGAGAAGATGAAGAGACTCAACTGCCAGAGATAAAAAGGAATCTTGGCTTAACACCTAGTGATGATAGACACATGGGTTGAACTGCTAGAGAAGTTGAAGATTCATGATGACGATCACGCAGAGCACTTGAGATGTGGAGGAGATTGGTGTGGTATGAGAATGTAGAAGAATGGTGAATATTGCATGCACAAGATGCACAGAAGCTATATATACATGGTACAGAGAAGAGAAGGGTGGTTGTTGCTGTTGGAGTTTGTTGTGGTTGTTGTTGGTGAAGGTGATTCATGTGTGAAGAAAGAGGAGAGTGTAGCAGTTGAATTGAATAGAAGAGGAACTGTGCAGTGAATGGACATGGCACATAGAGAATAAAAACAAGAAGAACAGACAATGCAAGTCAGGTGTGCAGGAAGTCAGTGAGGCAGACAGAGAAACGAAATGTAGTAGAATAGTGATGAGTCTGGTAAGACATTGTTGAACATTATATCACTGTAACAAGTCTCAATAGCAAAGATTTATATTTCAGGGTGGTTGGGAGGTGCTAGGGAGGATTTTTGTCCTCATAGGTTCAAGTGGGAGCTTGAAAATGGGGAGTTGTAGCTTCCATCTGGTTGCAGCCAGAGAAACCAGGGTGGCAGGGTGGTGCAAGGGAGAACTCTTATTCTCTATTATACAGGTTGGTGCCTGTATGATTGGAAGTTGGTGCTTCCATCCAGTTGGTGCGGGAAAAACTCAGGGAGTTGGTTCTTCCTTCTAGTTGGTGCTAGGGAAACCAGGGAGTTGGTGCTTCCTTCTAGTTGGTGCTAGAAAAACCAGGGAGTTGGTGCTTCCTTCTAGTGGGTGCTAGAGAAAACAGAGAGTTGGTGCTCTCAGCAAGTAGCATCTTGAAAAACTGAGGTTGTATCCTCATTATGATTTGGTGCTCATATGTATGATAATGTAAAGAATGTAACTATTACTTATCATATAAAGAAAAAGAGGTTTTTACCCTGTATGGGTTTCCCTGAGAAATATTTGTCTCTGTGTTTCTCATATATGTGTGACTGATGCTGAATGTGCCATTGTTTATGTCCCTGCATTAATGTGATCATCATTCAGTGTTTCTGCAAAGAGTTTAAAAGAAGCATAATAGTTTAAGCATGGTAACAGCTGATTCATGCCCCCCTCTCTCAGTTGTCCAACAATTGGTATCAGAGCCGACCCCTTTTATCTAAGGGTAGATCCTAGACCTTAAACATGTCAAGCCATGAAGAAAATTCAACCAATAAGGCCCCTCTGTTCAATGGAAAAAACTTTTCCTTCTGGAAAGTTATAATGAGAACCTACATAATGTCTTTAGGTGCAGATGTCTGGGATGTGGTAGATATTGGTTATGTAAAGCCAATTGTGCTAGCTAATAAGGATGACAAACTAGAATTTAGCTTCAACGCTAAGGCTATGAATGCTATCTTGAGTGGGCTTGTAGAAGCAGAATTCGTAAAAGTTATGCACCAAGAAACTACCAAAGAAATGTGGGACAAACTCATTAACAATTATGAGAGTAATGAGAAGGTAAAGGATGCAAAGCTTCAAACCTACAGAATATAGTTTGAACAACTAAAGATGAAGGAAGATGAAACTATTGGAAAATACTTTCTGAGAATAGAATAAATGGTAAATGAAATGAAGGCACTTGGTGAAACAATTGGGGAACCTTCTTTAGTTCAGAAAATCTTGAGATCTCTCCCAGATAGGTTCAACCCGAAGGTATCGTCTATAGAAGAACTTAATGATCTAAAAACATTGCAGTTTGATCAACTTCTAGGAACACTGACTGCATATGAAATGAGAATAGTTAAAGATAAACCCACTTCCAGAGAAGAATCATTTAAAGCAGACAAGAATGAGGATTCTGAGCCCGATGAAATTGAAGAAACATTTGTGAAGAGACTGAAGAAGGGATCAAGAAAATACAAAGGTAAACTACCTTTCAAATGCTTTAACTGTGGAAGGATAGGTCATTTTTCAAATAAATGTCCACACAAGAAACATGATCAGAACTATGAAGGTGAAGAAAAGCACAAATCCAGGATATTTGATAAAAAGAAAATCTTATGTGTAAACAATGATGACTCCTCAGAAGACACCGATAGTGACTCTTCCTATGAAGATAAGGTAAATGACTTCATGCTTGTGGACAAAGAGAATTATGATAATAAAAGCACAGGCAATGATGAGAATGATGAAGAAGTTGTGGTTGACATGGAAGGAGAACTGATCAGTGCATTGGAAGAGATTGACAGACTAAGAATCAAGAACAGAAAGAAAAGACAATTATTGATACAATTCGAGAAAGACAGTCAAGAACCTGGTGAAGACCTTGTCCTACTAAAAGTAGAATTGGAAGAGGCAAAGAAAATTGAAGAGATTCTGAAATAGTACGTATCAGAAAAGAAGACAAGATGTGAATCATTAGAACAAGAAGTAGTGAAAACAAGGAAACAAATGGAGAAATTTCAAGCCTTGTATAATCAAAATCTATCAAGTATCAAAGCCTCAGAAGGATTAGCCACCATTCTGAATCAGTAAAGGAATACAAAGTTGAAAACTGGTTTGGGTTATGAAGAGGGATCAAGCAGTGGGAAGCCAGGAATTGAAGAACCCATCAAGTTTGTCAAAAGTACAACCAATGACAATAACAATCCTGTAGAAACAAAGGAAGAAAATCAACCGCCCAGGGAGAGTAAAGAAAAAGGTGCCAGGATTGAATCTGTAGAATGAAGAAACAATGCTCTCTCTACTGAAAGATGTCATCAGCAAGAAAGAAATTGATTTGCTCAAAGAAGGCAACCATTTTCTAGGTACAAAGAATATTTCTATGGCTATTGTTTCTACTGTTCTAACTTTGGTCACAAAGTTGTAAATTGTTCCTTAAGACATAGACATGAGCAATTAAGATTTCAAAGGAATAAATACTTCCCACAACAAAGAATGATACCATCAAGTAATAATCCTTCACGGATTGCAAATTGCCAAATCAAGTCTGGACACATACAACTAAGGATGCCAAGAAATAATCAACAGTCAATAAGTAGGAAACACTGCAACAATAAGTTTGACTTATTGAATAATGAGGTTGAATGTTGCACCTTTCATAACTTTGGACATAAATCTATTGAGGGTCGGTTAAGGAACTATGAACCAGATTCGAAATCCCCTACTGAAAATGTCAAGTTTTGGAAGAAGAAGGAAATTAAGTGTGGATTAGTATTGTCTGCTCAACAAAAAATGAACCCTTGGTATATAGATAGTGGATGCTCCAAACACATGACAGGAGACAAGGGAAAGTTTCTATCTCTAAGTGAAAGAAAATCAGGAAGCGTAACCTTTGGAAATGATGCTCCAGGGAAAATAAAAGGAAAAGGGATGGTGAGCTTAAGTAATGGAAAAGGAAAAGCCCAAGATGTTCTACTTGTGGATGGGTTGAAACATAATCTGCTCAGTGTAAGTCAAATGTGTGACAGAGGATGCGAGGTGTTGTTCACGTCCAAGGACTGCAAGATAAAGTCTGTAAACTCAAGAAAAGTGGTGGCCAAAGGCATAAGGATAGAAAATAATGTATATGTGCTGAAAGAAAATAGAGAAGAATGCCATCTAACCAAACATGATGAAAGTTGATTATGGCATAGGAGACTTGGACATCTAAACTTTGACCACTTAATCAAACTCAAAAACCTCAAGGAAGTAAAGATCTTCCGATAATATCAAAGCCCCAAGAGTCAATGTGTAAACCATGTCAGGTAGGGAAGAAAAACAAAACACAGTTTAAGTCCAAGAGCTTTACTTCAACAGAAAAACCACTCCAACTAGTTCATATGGATTTATGTGGACCATCAAGACAGGAAGGCACAGGGAAAGAAAACTACTTCATGTTGATTATCGATGATTACTCCAGACTTACATGGGTTTCCTTTCTCAAAGAAAAAGCTGAAGCATTTGAGAAGTTTAAAACATTCTGCGATGAACATGGGATCAAGAGAGAATACACAATCCCAAGAACTCCACAACAAAATGGAGTTGTTGAGAGGCAAAATACAACAGTGAAGGAAATGGCTAGGTCAATGATGAATGAGAAGAACATTGGTCAAACCTACTAGGTGGAATCCATACACACAACAGTCCATGTGCTCAACAAAGCCCACCTCAGACCAAAAAGTAACAAGACCCCTTATGAATTATGGTTTGGAAGACCTCCCTCAATCAAACACTTTAGAGTCTTTGGGAGTAAATGCTACATAAAGAATAATGATGAAAACCTCGACAAATACAATGATAGGGATGATGAAGGTATATTCTTAGGGTATGCTACAAACAGTAAAGGATATAGATTCTACAATAAGAGGTTGCATAAAATGGTTGACTGTATTGATGTAAAAATTGATGAAGGAATCCCAGCAAGAGAGGTATACAGTAATGAGTTTTCTACAGAAGACACAACTAAAGTTGAAGATGAACAGGTCCAAGAATCAAAAAATGAAGACTCTGAATCAGATGAAGACTCAAACACTCAGACAGACTCAAATTAGTAGTTAACTACAAATTCCTCCTCCAGAATCATTCAAAAACATCATCCTGCAAGTTAGATAATTGGGGAAAAAGAAAAAGGTGTACAAACCAGGAGAAAGCTAATCAAAACCACCGAGCAATCTCATATAGCTCTCATATCCATGATGGAACCGAATAATTTTAATGAATCCAACAAAGATGATCAATGGGTTAAAGAAATGAATGAAGAACTTGATCAGATTGAGAAAAACAATACATGGGAGATGGTTCAAAGACCCGAAGGTAAAAACGTCATTGGCTCCAAATGGATATTTAAGAATAAGTTGAATGATCAAGGACAAGTTATTAGGAACAAAGTGAGGTTAGTCTGTAAAGGATATGCTCAGATAGAAAGACTGTATTTTGATGAAACATTTGCACCCGTAGAAAGATTAGAATCTATCATAATGTTTCTTGCCTATGCTTTTCATAAAAGGTTCAAAGTCTACCAAATGGATGTCAAGTCAGCCTTTCTCAATGGAGATTTAAGTGAAGAACTCTATATGGAACAACCAGAGGGTTTCAAATTGTCTGATAACCCTAACTTAGTATGCAAGTTGAAGAAAACTTTATATGGTTTAAAACAAGATCCTCGACCCTAGTATCACAGACTGGATACGTATCTCAAAAACAAAGGGTTCAAGAGAGGAACAGCCGACAAAAATCTGTATATTAAGACAGAGGATAATGATTTGCTCATCATACTGGTCTATGTAGATGACATCATCTTTGGATGTAATAAGGATTCACCGATACAATGGTTTGCTTCTTCCATGGAGTCTGAATTTGAAATTTCTATGATAGGAGAACTGTCATTTTTCCTTGGTCTGCAAATTACTCAGAGGCCCGAAGGGATGTTCATTTCTCAAGAAAAATGCCTAAGAGAAATGATGAAAAGGTTTCAAATGGAAGATTCTAAACCTGTGGGTACACCTATGGCAACTAGATGTAAACTAAGCAAGTATGATGATTCACCTGATGTTGATCAAAGCTCATATCGATCAATGATAGGAAGCATGATGTACATCACAACATCTCGCCCAGACATAATGCATGTTGTAGGAATGGTAGGAATATATCAGGCTGCACCTAAACATATTCATTTGCAAGCTGTCAAAAGGATATTCGGGTATTTGAAAGAGACAATGACTTATGGTTTGTGGTATCCCAGAAATCAAAGTCTTCAGTTGACTGCTTATTCAGATGCATATTGGGCAAACTGTGTTGATGAGAGAAAAAGCACCAGTGGAGGATCATTCTTCTTGGGTGACTCCTTAGTAGCATGGCTTAGTAAAAAGAAAGGTTCCATTTCTTTATCAACCACAAAGGTAGAGTACATTGTTGCTGCTACCTATTTCACTCAGGTATTATGGATGATTTAGACACTTGCAGACTTAGAGGTAAAATACACTACACCGATCCCAATTCATTGTGATAACACTAGTGCCATTAGTGTGTCTAAAAATCCTGTCTTCCACTCCAAGACATAACATATTCCCATAAAATATCATTTTCTGAGAGAGAAGGTCACCAATCAGATTGTTCAGGTCCATTACATTCCCACTACAGAACAAATTGTAGACATCTTTACTAAGCCCCTAGCCAAGACACCGTTTGAATATCTCTGACAGAAGTTGGGTGTCATTTTGTTTCACAACTAAAAGAGTCCATCTTGTTAGGGGGAGATTTGTATTGTGTGAATATCTAATGCCTCCTAAAATTACTACAATAGCTCAGGGGGAGCATGTCTCTTCTTTGACATTGATGTCAAAGGGGGAGAAAAGAATTTGGGTGCCTTAGTTGCCATCAATGCCAAAGGGGGAGATTGTTGGAAAATGTTTAACAGGCAACATATGCTTGTCATTGATGGAAAGTACAACAGTGATGATGGCTTGAGTATAGCACCGACGATCAACATGCAAATAGAATATAAGTCCAGGAAGATCGAATGATCGAAGGCAACACAACATTGATAAAATGATTGAAGGCCCGAGAAGCATTTCTGATCGTTGGATCCCATCCAAAATTCCTGAAAGAATGAGGGTCGTCATATCATAATATAGAAAAGAAGAGCATTGAACAGTAGGACAGATCTGAGACGTTAGATCCAAGCGCAGGACCCGGCCATCATTGGATCAAGGAGAACCTGCACACCTTTTAAAAGTATAACAAGGAGAAGCAGGCGTAATCGCGATATGTGAAATCGCGATGTAATCTAAGCCGTCGGATCAATATTTGATCTGGACCGTTGATTCTAGTCCATTTCGGAGTTTTGCGGATCGCGTGTTGGAGATGTCAAAGAAACAATGCAACAGGAATCTCGATTTCACAATATGCAAAATCGCGATTTAATTGCAGCCATTGAATCAAGGTTGAATCTGGACCATTGATTCCAGTCCATGTCGGAGTTTCGAGGATCGCGTGTTGGAGATGTCAAAGAAACAATGCAACAGGAATCTCGATTTCGCGATATGAAAAATCATGACTTAATCGTAGTCATAGAGTCAAGCTCAGATCTGGACCATTGATCTAACTTCATATCAGAGTTTTGGGAATCGCAACATGGAGAGGCAAGTAAACAATGCAACAAGAATGTCGATTTTGCGATATGCGAAATTGCGATTCAATCACAGCCGTTGAATGAAGCTCTGAGCAGAACCGCTGATCCCATGCTATTTCGGGGTATCGGGGATCGCGACTTGGAGAGTCAAGATGTCTCATCTCTAGACTCACGAAATGTGAAATCGCGAAAGCGCCTTATGCATAAGGCTGTGGTCACAGGCCATGGTCACGAGAAGGGAAGGAGTTAGTCCAGATAAGCTCCATTTCGGGGTTTCGGAGATTGCGACTTGGAAAGTCGAGATGCCTCATCTCCAGATTCACGAAACGCGAATTCGCGAAAAGTGTTATTTGCATAGGCGCTTGGTTATGACCATAGTAATATTGGGGAAAGAGCTAGTGCAGAAAAGTTATGTATCGGAACTTCGGAATCGTGAAATAAAGTGTCGTGACACTCAGCACAGAATTGACGAATGCCGAAATGTCGAAATAAATGAAAGATCCCATGGATCCAATCCAATGGTGCAGGTGAATTTGAACAAGATCAGAGGGCTATTGTTGCACGACATAGTGAAATTGCTAGAAACCATTGATGGTTTCTACCAGAGGATGCGAAGAGACTTCGGTGTGATTTCCAAAGGAGATGAAGAGTCACATGGAATCTGCCAGTGGAATGAAGATGATTCGTGGAGGAAATTGGCAGCTGGATGAGGGTTTGATCTCATAACTAAAACAGAAAGAATGAGCTCGACTGTAATATAGAAGATGAAGAGACTCAAATGCCAGAGAGAAAAATGAATCTCGGCTTAACACCTAGTGATGATAGACACAGGGGTTGAACTTCCAGAGAAGTTGAAGAGTCATGATGTTGATCATGCAGAGCACTTGAGATGTGGGGGAGATTTGCGTGGTATGAGCATGCAAATGAATGGCTAATATTTCATGCACAAGATGCACAGAAGCTATATATACATGGTACAGAGAAGAGAAGGGTGTTTGTTGTTGCTGGAGTTTGTGTTGGTTATTGTTGGTGAAGGTGATTCATGTGTGAAGAAGGAGGAGAGTGTAGCAGCTGAATTGAATAGAAGAGGAACTGTGCAGTGAATGGACATGGCACACAGAGCATAAAAAGCAGAAGAACAGACAGCGCAAGTCAGGTGTGAAGGAAGGCAGTGAGGCAGACAGAGCAACGAAATGCAAGAGAACAGTGATGAGTCTGGTAAGCCATTGTTGAACATTATATCACTGTAACAAGTCTCAGTAGAAAATATTTATATTTCAAGGTGGTTGGGAGTTGCTAGGGAGGACTGTTGTCCTCATAGGTTCAAGTGGGAGCTTTAACACAGGGATTTGTAGGTTCCATCTGGTTTCAGCTAGAGAAACTAGGGTGGCAGGGTGGTGCAAGGGAGAACTCTTGTTCTCTGTTATACAGGTTGGTGCCTTTAAGATTGGAAGTTGTTGCTTCCATCGAGTTGGTGCTGGAAACACTCAGGGAGTTGGTGCTTCCTTCTAGTTGGTGCTAGAGAAACCAGGGAGTTGGTGCTTCCTTCTAGTTGGTGCTTCCTTCTAGTTGGTGCTAGAAAAACCAGGGAGTTGGTGCTTCCTTATAGTGGGTGCTAGATAAAATAGAGAGTTGGTGCTCTCAGCAAGTAGCAGCTTGCAAAACTGAGGTTGTAGCCTCATTATGAGTTGGTGCTCATATGTATGATAATGTAAAGAATGTAAATATTACTTATCATATAAAGAAAAAGAGGTTTTTACCCTACATGGGTTTCCTCGGGAAATATTTGTCTCTGTGTTTCTCATATATGCGTGACTGATGTTGAATGTGCCATTGTTTATTTCCCTGCATTAAT
>ML784864.1:48715-116941 GCA_009831015.1 Picea engelmannii | reverse complement strand
CCACCTCTTAGTTGTCCAACAGTAATTTCTCTTTTTAGTTAGGTTGTTTCAGATAAAAACCCAATGACTGATATTATAGATGAAATCTGATTTAGGTATAGATAGATATAGATTTTCTAAATGTAATTACTCGGTTAAATTGTCTCTAGAGGGATATTTACATTACATTCAAAATTTTGTGTTTACTAATACATCCCACTGTATTTAAATTATTCAACATTCTAATAAGGATGATAAGGTTGGGTTGTAAGGATATCAATGAAGTAAAGTAGTAAATATTTTAATGTTATAAGATCAGTAAAATCTAGGCTATTGATTGGTGAGGGTAATTGTTTGTGTAGGATACTTTTCTATTACGGATGTGTTTTTTTTAGTAGAAGGCATGGAAGGATTTCCCTGGAGTAAAGAATGGGAACCTTCCTAGTAAATTTGTGGAGTTTTTATTTTTTTAAAAGGATATGATAGTAAGTTTTACCTGCTAAAGTTAGGGGTCTTGGAATCTTCTGGAACTAGAGAAGTTAAGTTAAAGTGTAGTAGATTTGATTAATAAAACCCCCTTGATGAAGAGGTGAATTTATTACTTTATGATTTTTATGTTTTAAGCTTGATTGTGGTTGGTTACCTTGAGCTATGATATAGTCCTTGATGTTAAAATGGTTAATCTAGATTGTTGTGCAATAAAGTTGCGTAATAAAGGGAACCGCATGAGGATCACCCCATAACAAAACAAGAATCTATGTGATTGTTTCACAATGGAAAATGTTGATTGTAATTACCCTGCGTCTTGTTTAGTTGGATTGTGTTGAGTTCCTTCATTTACGACATGACCGTTCAAGGTGGAATTCCTGGCATGCTAAAATCATGTCATGTTTTAAGGCTTAGAATGGTTGCATTGTGCCTTGGTTACTATTGCACTTGCCGCATCATGGTGACATGACTCCTTATGATTGGATCATTGCGCACCTTGATGAATAAGAGAATACGATAACACGGCGTTGGGTCATGTGTTCCCGATGATTATGGTGTTGATTTTTGTAATTGAGGTAATGGAAAAATTGGATTGTAAAGCATTATTTTTATACTCTATTCTCACTAGCTATGAAGGTTTATGTTACATGTCGGTTGTTAGATGCCCCTTGCGCATTGATGGTTGTTCATGATGTTAATTAGCGTAATTGTTAATTTCCTCATCTAATTGATGTTTGTTGTTAATTCAAGCTTCTTGGTGAACTGGCATGCTCATATTTTCCTATGTATGTTACTAATGTCGTCAAGTTGAGTGTTGCAATCTTATTATCGTCTTTACTTCCTAACCAAAACCAAAAAAAAAAAAAAAAAAAAAAAATCATGTCTAACGTCATTTGGTGCCATAACCGTAGGGTTCATTATATATGATATCAGAGCGGGTTCAACCCTACGACTGTGGATCGCTAGGATTTCTACTGTAGTAAACCCATGAGTATTATCCCTTGTGTTAAGTAAAAACCTTAATGTGTCCTCATGGAGATCGCATTTAGAGGGCGCCCCTGAGGGTCCACAACGTGCAATAGCTAGTACCATTAGCATCCTCCGAGATCTCGAGAGAGATGAGTTCTAGCATCCATGAGTGTTGCGGATGGTGGTGTCATCGAATCATAGTTGTAGTGAAAGGCATGTGCTTAACACTTCATGGTTATGACCTCAAGCATGAAGGTCTACATGGTGGTCTTTCCACTGAAGGGGAGCACTCTTTTATGGTGGAAGATGCTCCTGCCCTTTTTTGAACCTAGTCATTGGCGACATGTCATGGGAATCGTTTGAGGGACAGTTCTAGGAGAGGTGTGTTTCTAAGGAATTCATTGAGTGTCAGCTCAACGAGTTCGACACCTTGCAACGAGGTAGCCGCACAGTGCTCGAGTACGAGGCCCATTTTGAAGCTGCTTCAATATGCTCTGCACCAAGTTACCCAGAAACTTAAGGTCAAGAAGTTTGAGTTTGGCCTTATTGTTAGAATTCATCTTTGACTTCAGGTACCAAGAGTACTGGACTGAAGAAGGAGTGTTGGACGTGTGGGGAGCCACACTACTAGTGCTACTACCCTGTGGAGAGGACTAGAGTGTCAGGATCAGCCAGACCCACTACCGTGGGATATATGGGCAAGGCCCATCGAATTCATGCAGCGGTGCATAATCGCCAGGAAAAGAATCAGTCAACTATGCTTGAGATGACAGGTACCGCCGCTGACCAAACCCTTAGTATTTTGATAGATCCCGGTGCTACCAAGAGTTTCATTTCTGGTGCAGCGCTAAAAAGGACTAAGGTAAAGGTAGTCGAGTGGGATGAGTTTAACTTCATAGAGATGGCTTCGGGAGCCAAACAAAAGGTTGGAGGAAAGGTTACGGGATGTATCCTTAACCTGGGAGAGTTTTTCACCAGGGCCAACCTGCAGGTCACGATCTTAGGATCTTATGACGTCATGATTGGTATGGATTGGTTGGAATCGCATGAGGCGATACTCAACTATAAGATGAAATGGTTGAGCTTGGTTGATGACGAGAGACAGAGACAACTGATTGTAGGATGGAACCAGGGAGTTTCCCTAAGGTTCATCTCTTCCATACAACTATGGAAGAGCATGCGCAAGGGGTGCAAGCTATATGCGATCCTTGCGTTAAATGAGAAGGGGGTGGCAGAAGGTCTAGAACACCTTCTGGTGGTGAGAGAGTTTGCAAATGTCTTTCTGGAGGAGTTACCTAGGATGCCACCAGAGAGGGAATTGGAGTTCACTATAGACCTAAAACTGAGAACTGAACCGATAGCAAGAATGCCTTATCGAATGTCGACCCCAGAGTTACAAGAGTTAAGAATGAAACTAAAAGAATTGCTAGACCTAGGACTAATACGTCCAAGTGTGTCACTGTGGGATGCACTTGTTATTTTCATATGAAAGAATGATGGTTCATGGAGGTTCTGCATTGATTACCGTTAATTGAACAAGGCCACGATCAAGAATCAATATATGTTGCCGAGAATTGATGATCTATTTGATCAAATGAAGGGCGCAACGGTGTTCTCAAAGATCGACTTGCGATCAGGATACCACCTATTACGGATTAAGAAAGATGACGTCCCTAAGACAACCTTTAAGATGAGGTTTGAACATTACGAGTTTATTGTTTTACAGTTTGGACTAAAAAACGCCCCAGCGAAATTTATGAGTTTGATGAATGGGGTGTTCTGCGAGTACTTGGACAAGTTCGTCAAAGTATTCATTGATGATATTTTGATCTACTCTCGGATGACAAAGGAGCATGATGATCACTTGCGCTTGGTACTACAATATCTTCGAGAGCACAAATTGTATGGGAAGTTGTCCAAATGCTCTTTTTATCAATTGAAGATTTACTACTTAGGGCATGTCATCTCCGACGAAGGCATCGTCGTGGATCCAACCAAGTTTGAGGCTATTATAGAATGGCATGTACCGACGAATGTCCTGAAAGTTCATAGCTTCATGGGTTTAGGAGGATACCACCGACGATTTGTTGTGGTATTTTCGAAGATAGCAAATCCGATCATGGATTTGCAGAAGAAAAACAAGAAGTTTGTTTGGACCAAGAAATGCGTGGAAGCATTTCGAAGGCTCAAGGAGTTTTTGACAGCAACACCGATACTAAAGGTCCTGGACATGAACGCGGACTTCTTGGTATGCACTTACGCATCCAAGGAAGTCTTAGGCGGAGTCTTGATGCAAGACGGACGAGTGATCACTTACATTTTGAGGAAACTTAAAAGGCATGAGGAGAACTACGTGACGCATGAGTTGGAGTTGATAGCCATTGTATATGCCTTGAAGGTTTGGAGACACTACCTTGTTGGACGAAAATTTGATCTAAAGACTAACCACTGTGGACTACAACACCTCTTTATGCAAAGTAACTTGAATGCACGAAAACGACGTTGGTCGGAATTGCTTAGCGAGTACAACTTTGAGATTACTTACAGAAAATGAACAATGAATCGAGTGGCTGACGCATTGAGTCGGAGACCGCACATATTTTTGGTGTTGCCTCTTCAGATGAATCTACATGAAAAGATTCTACTTTATAGCATGATGATGACTGGTACAAAGAGGTCAAGGGTTTTATCGGACAAAACACAATGATGGTACCATGATTTGAAAGATTTGTGTTTGATATCGATGGTTTATTGAGGTTTAAAAAAATCAGATCTACATACCACCGAACAACGAGTTGAGGCTCATAGAGAAGTTTACATGGCTCACCCGAGAGTCACGAAGATGAGGGAATACCTTAAGCCCTTATTCTTATAGAAGGGAATGAAGGGAGACATAGTCAACTATGTGGCTAGATGTCTAGATTGTCAGCAGGTAAAGGCTGAACATAGACACCCAGTAGGATTACTACAGTCACATGCTATTCCGGAATCAAAATGGGAGGTTATTTCAATGGATTTTATTGTTGGATTGCCACTGACGACAAGGATACATGACTCGATTTTTCGTAGTAGTAGACACTCTAATGAAGAGTGCCCACTTTATTCCTGTGCATACGACGTAATAGGCCCCTGACATAGCTAGAGTTTTCATTAGTGAGATTGTGAGGCTGCATGGTGTGCCTAAGAGAATTATATCCAATCGAGGATTGGTGTTTACTGAATGATTTTGGACAAGTTTCCAAGAGGCCTTGAGAACCCAACTTAACTTTAGTACTGCGTATCACCTGGAGACTGACGGGCAGACCGAATGAACAAACCAGACCTTGGAGGACATGTTGTGCATGTACGTGATGGACCAACAAAAGCATTGGGAAGAATTGTTGCCACTAGTGGGGTTCGCTTACAACAATAGTTTCCATAGCACCATTAAAATGGCGCCCTTCGAGTTTCTTTATGGGCAACCATATTGGACACCTTGAGTTGGGATCAGCTTGAGGATAGGTTCCTGGTGGGACTAGAAGTGATCCAAGTAATGGAAGATTAAATACAAGCTATAAGACAAAGGATTAAGGAAGCGCATGATCGGTAGAAGAGTTATGTCGATGCATGTCGTGCTGACCGTAGTTACGTTGTGGCGATCGAGCCTTTTTGTGGCTAAACTTGCATAAGAGTCCGATCTAGTTTGGAAAAAGGGGCTAACCTGTATCCTATGTTTGTGGGATCCTATGATATTTTGGAAAAGAGAGGCTGGTAGCCTGATGACTATCCTTGCCTGATTCTTGAGGCGTCTGCATGACGTATTCCATGTCTCTGTTGAGACTTTATGATTAGTTCTCCTTCGTATGATTTGATTTGATCACCTTGCGGGTGTCGGATGAGGGTACACTCATGGATGAGCTGATTCACATCTTGGATCATCGCATTTGACAGCTATGACATCGAACAATAGATCAAGTCAAGGTCCAGTGGGACAACTATAGTTCACACTCAGAGACATCGGAGGATGCATATGATATGCGCCAACTGTTTCCATTTTTGTTTGACAGATAGACTTATGATATTGTGATACACTTATTCGACATTTTTACCATGAAACTTCTGGACGAAATTTAGACCAAGAGGGGGTGTATGTAACATCTCGATATGGCACACTGAGAAAACTTATTCTTTGAGGACACTTGCTCGCAAGTGATCCGGATTATTATTCTTGTAAAACTTTTGATTTTGGTTATGAGGCGTTATGGGTTGATGATGTGTTGCTTTACCACTTTGACATAGACAGGTGCTATTGACTTGGTTTTACTGAGTGTGCAAGATTTTGGACCTTGAGGATGCAGAAGCATCGATGGAACCCCTTGGACTCCAGACCGAGTCAGGGAGTGTACCATAGGGGTTTGATTGTTTTTACTATGATATTAGCTCATTTGATTAGATGTTATGATATGGATATATTCTAACATGATTTGTTGATGATGCAAGCTAATGATATCTTGCCAACCAGACTCACATATGGAGTAAAGGGGTCACGCAGGACTAATAGATATGTTGAGGGAGAGGTGTGCACAACATCCCTACCACAGCCTACTAGCACTCTCGTCGTGGCTCGAACTGTAGGTTAACGATTACCTAGTTCGAGAAGACCCACGATGACGTCAGGGCAGACTGCAACAATCCCTCACGATGATTCTAAGGGGCACGCAATAAGGCAGGGGCCTTATTCCTTGGAGGCCCTTAGTCTCCCACAAGTTCACCTGACAGAGTATTGATTCCAGGGGTTATTGATGTCTACCAAATCATTCAAGAGGCAAGTGGCACCCTTGGAGCATGTGGTGCATCCTAAAGGGCATGTGACGCAAGAAAAATGGAAGGAGGCGAGTGGCACCCTTGGAGCACGTAATGCGTCTTGAAGGGCATGTCGCGCAAGGGAACAAATGAGGCGATTGGCACCCTTGGAGCACCTAGTGTGTCCTGAAGGGCACGTCACATTGTTGTTGATAAATGAATGAACCTAGACAGCCTTAGGATGAACATTGTGTTAAGTATTTTTAAAACAAATTTCCTAATTAAATGTTGTCCAATACAAAAGTTTAAGGTTTAAGTCAAAACTATAGTAGTGGTAAAATTTTATCTCAAAAAAAAAAATTAAAAAAAAAAACCACATGAATAATTATTATGATCTTGAATAAATCTTGTGACATGGAGGGAGTAAGAAATAAATTGTTTCAAAAAAAATCTGTTGGATTAAAATTTAAAAGGGGAATTAATTTTTTTATTACCTTGATAAATTAAAATATATTAATTAAATTAAAAAAAAGGGCGTGGGGGGGGGGGTGTTAATTTCCACACCTCCCTTTTTGAGTTCTAAGTAAAAAGAGGAAAGAGGGAAAATTTGAAATATTAGGAAACTAGGAAAATAGGTAAACATTAAAAGGGAAAAAGGGGAACTTAAGGGAAAAAGCGGAAAATCAACTTAGTAAAGAATCTACCATTTAAGATCTTTCTAATTTAAACTGAATTAGCAATTTAATAATAGGGAAAGCCTTTAAACCCTGTAAGGGAATTTGGGGACACCTAAGAGTGATTCTAGGATTAACTCTAGGTGGGTGAGGGAAATAAGATAATTAACTAATTAAAGAAATTAAATAATGGAGGAATGTAGGGGATGGGGGACACTTGTACGGAGAAGAATTTTTAGGAATTTATTTTAAAACTTTAATTAAATGAGATTTTAGGAAAGAAAGGAAGTTCGAAACTCTATAAAATAAAGGAAGGAGAAGGATAAATGATCATCTTCTTTTTGTGTAACGTTACACTGCAGAAATATCTACTTGACTGATTTACTTGTGGGAGTTGGGAGACCCAGCTCGGTGATGAGTGGTAGCTCGGCTTTACGAGGCGAGCTGGGAGCTAGCAGAAATCTTTGGATAGTGTGTGTGTGGCCCCTTTGTGGCTCAGGGGGCTAAGGCTAAAGAAGAGTACCCCTAGCATTGGCTGGGAGGTACAGGTGAAGTCTCGTCGGTCGACAAACAAGAGTTGCACGGAGCATGTGGGATGTCCACTCAGAGCAGGCGATTAAGCAACAATACGCTTTCTTTGTTTGTGTGGTAGATTGTTGTAGGATTTATGATTTGGATCTGCATGTTTATTTTGGGTAGGTACACTGGTTGTCTAGATTCATGACTAAAATTTTTATGGCCTAGCTGGTTGATGGATTGGTTTCCCATGGCTTCATTTCCCCTTACGTCTTGACCACCTTGCTATGTGGATTGTGACCTTCGTGGTTGTTTAGCCTTCGTCCCTAGCTCACTAGTCCTCACCTGAGCAGTCGGCCAGGAGCCTGATCTCTGGTTGTCACCTTACCATTAAAAGACCTATAGATCTCAATGCCTTGCTTTTCTGTGTGGGGATGATGAGCGAAGGACGAACTTGTTAGCCTTCTACCCTTGATGTTTGTCCTTGGTTGATTGTTTATTTCGTCATTTGGCAACGACCTCTGCGTGTGGATTATCTTGTGTCCTGGTTGGTTTTTTTTTTTTTCCTGCACCTTGAATGATAAAACCCTTGCAATCATTCCATGACCCTTCCCTTGGACCTTTGCATCTCTCTTACTATTCGCTGCGTTCTTTTTTTACATTCTTAACTGTGTTTTTATGCATTGAGGGATAAATTTTCTTTGGGTTTTATGTATTGTTGAATAATTTAACCTTGCATTTTTATGCATGGCTGGATAAACTTAACCTGCATTTTATGCATTTTGAACAATTAAACTCTGCGTAGTTGGTTGATCTCTTCGCCAATAAGGGTGTTTTCCCTGGCGTTTTCCTAGCTTCATCTTGGACTTAGTAAAGAGTTTCCACCCTGCATTTTGGAACCCTTTTCTTGACAGTTTATCTACGCTTATCCTGAGCGTTGCCTCTGCATTTACAGGCATGGTTTCCGTTGATCATCACTTACCCTGCATTTTTCTTGTCATCAAACATGTCTCTTCTTGGGGCATTTTTGGACCTCTGCAATCGTTTTATTATTAAGCGTACCAATCTTAACTCATGTATTTTTATTGTGTGCACCCTTGCTGCGACCATGCGTTAGCCTTGGGCTCGCCGCTTTTCTCTTCTGTCCAAGGACCGAACCCTCTCCTAGATCTCCCGTAGGTTGTTTTTTTCTAGTGTTCCGTGCTTTTCTTTCTGCTTTCTAGTTTGTTGTTGGGTTGTGCATCTCGAGGGGAGATGATGTCACATTTTGGGTGACACAAATGCGACTGGTTGTGACTAAAACCTTGCCAGCTATAACCTCCCGTCGCAGCCTCTTCCTCCAGCTTTGGGCTGTGCATCGTCCTTTCCTTTCTCTGAGAAATTGGGGCAGACTCCGAGCGTAGGCTTGTATCCTGGGAGTTTTTCTTAAAGCACACTTCTCCACCTTGTTCCCACCTCACTCACGTTTTCCCAATCGTTTTGTTGGGCATGCAGACTAAGGCGCCGTCCCCATGGTCGGACGGTTTCGCTCAGACCCAGTTCGCTTCGGATCCTTTGAATTTTTTTTTTCTTCTATGTCTCAATTGTTGTCGGTGCCCAGTGGATGGTATTACCGTTGCCTTAATTGTATCCCATATTTAAGTATAGAATTAACCTCGAGTTATTCCGTCAACCGTTTTTCCCAGTTCCATATTCATTGCTTGGGTATTTTTAGAATATTAGCATTAACGGCGAATTTAATCCCATTCTTTTTCCGCGATTGGTACTCCAGCCCAGTGCCGTCTGTCCCTTCGCGTCTCCTGCGCCATCCTTGAAGCTTTGGGCTGAGAAATGAGTGCTCCCTCATTTGCATATTTCAGTTAGCTCACTTAGGGATCTTCCACGTGACCTCCCTGGCACCTTGTCCCTTTTTCCATTTACCTTAGATTTTGCGAGTCGAAACCTGTCACGTTATTTGAACTTAGCAGTCTTTTAGTTTCCAGAATTAAATATGGTGGCTTTTATTTCGGAAAATAAGATGCTGGGAATTTCTGATTTTAGTTAGGCTGTTTCAGATAAAAACCCATTGATTGATATTATAGCTGAAATCTGATTTAGGTATCGATAGATATAGATTTGCTAAATGTAATTACTCGGTTAAATTGCCTCTAGAGGGATATTTACATTACATTCAGTACAATTGTGTGTTTACTGATACATCCCATTGTAGTTAAATTATTCAACGTTATAATAAGGATGGTAAGGTTGGGTTGTAAGGATATCAATGAAGTAAAGTAGTAAATATTTTAATGGTATAAGATCAGTGAAATCTAGGCTGTTGATTGGTGAGGGTAATTGTTTGTGTAGGAGAGTTTTCTATTGCGGATGTGCTTTTGTTTTAGTAGAAGGCATGGAAGGATTTCCCTAGAGTAAAGAATGGGAACCTTCCTAGTAAATTTGTGGAGTTTTTATTTAAAAAAAAGGAAATGATAGTAAGTTTTACCTGCTAAGATTAGGGGTCTTGGAATCTTCTGTAACTAGAGAAGTTAAGTTAAAGTGTAGTAGATTTGATTAATAAAACTCCCTTGATGAAGAGGTGAATTTATTACTTGATGATTTTTATGTTTTAAGTTTGATTGTGGTTGCTTACCTTGAGCTATGATATAGTCCTTGATGTTAAAAAGGTTAATCTAGATTGTTGCGCAATAAAGTTGCCTAATAAAGGGAACCACATGAGGATCACCCCCTAAGAAAACAAGAATCTATGTGATTGTTGCGCAATGGAAAATGTTGATTGTAATTACCCTGCATCTTGTTTAGTTGAATTGTGTAGAGTTCCTTCGTTTACGGGAGTCATTTACGGCATGACCGTGCAAGGTGGAATTCTCGGCATGCTAAAATCATGTCGTGATTTAAGGCTTAGAAATGTTGCATTGTGCCTTGGTTACTATTGCGCTTTCTTCATCATGGTGACATGACTCTTTATGATTGGATCATTTCGCGCCTTGATGAATAAGAGAATATGATAACATGGTGTTGGGTCATGTGCTCTCGATGATTATGGTGTTGATTTTTGTAATTGAGGTAATGGAAAAATTGGATTGTAACACATGATTTTGATATTCTATTCTCGCTTGCTATGAAGGTTTATGTTACATGTTGGTTGTTAGATGCCCCTTGCGCATTGATGGTTGTTCATGGTGTTAATTAGTGTAATTGTTAATTTCCTCACCTAATTGATGTTTGTTGTTAATTCAAGCTTCTTGGTCAACTGGCATGCTCGTATTTTTCTATGTATGTTACTGATGTCATCAAGTTGAGTGTTGCAATCTTATTATTGTCTTTACTTCCTAACAAACCCCCCCCCCCAAAAAAAAAAATCACGTCCAACGTCGTTTGGTGTCATAACCGTAGGGTCCATTACAAAATTCTATAAAAATCAATTTTCCTAGCACTTCCAGATTTCGGGAGGGACCACTCTAGAATTTAGACTGTGATTGTACATTTAACACCACGATAAACATCATCCATTGAAAGAATTATTTCAAGTTTAGAAACAATTAGATGCATAATATCAGTTACACACAAAACATCCAAGAACAGAGAGGGAAAGGTTTACATTAACGCAATTAGATATAATCACACAACATATACCCACCATCAATCAAAACATGGCCATTCACAATAGAGAGGGGTAGATCAACATATCTGAATCCAATCTGTGAGAAGACAAAGGGAAAAACCACGTTCCTCCCAACAGTAGAACAGGGCAGCTAAATTCACTTGCCCGATTCACCCCCTAGCCTGACCATGAATCCATGAGGGAAAACTTGGAAACTCCTCCTCAGCAATGTCCTTCAATTCCAACAGTTATCCTCTTGCCTCACACTTACTCAACAGTGCTCATAACAACAAGACAATTCAGTTTTAACAGGCTCCTCTTGTCTCACATTCAATTTCGCAGTGTTCATAACAGCAAGAGAGCTCTGAAATCTTTTCCCCGCATACTTGGCAGTGTCCTGCCTCCTCGCATATGTTATTTATCAATTTTTTCCTGGATCCTTTTCCCTCCTTTGGGGATTTTCACATCTCTCTTAATCCCTGATTTTTAAGGGCTTACAGTGGCCAAATCTCTTATTTGCCACTTCTCATAATCAACCTAGAGGTAGTTCCAACATGTTCCCCACTCATGGAGTCATGGTCAGCTGATTTTAACATGGCTATTCCATTTTTCCTCCTGCAGTTAATATACATATTATGTTGTGATACAAGTGTCATCGTTAAATAGTTAGTTGAGTCCAAACAGATCTTTTCCCAATAGTCACAATAATTAAATAAAATTATTAAATTCAAAATTCAGAATTGCCATAAATGGTAAAGATTTTCTAGATTCGAATTTGCCAAAAACATAAATAAATTTCCAACACACAAAAATAAAAAATATTTTATTTTCGGGGTATGTCACATCCTTTCCCCCTTTAGTAAAACAATGTCGTCGATGTTCGTTCCTTTCCTGGAACATGATTGGATGAGATTTCCGCAAATCTCCTTCCAATTCCCAAGTGGCCTCGTCGGGACTAAAGTGCTTCCATTGCACCTTTACCTCAGTGACGAATCTGTTCCGAAGTTTTATTTTTCTCTTGTCCAAAATGCGTAGGGGTTCCACTGGTAAATCGCCTTCGGGTTCCACCTACACCAAGTTCCAATCAATCATATGAGTAGGGTGATGAATATACTTTTTCAACAAAGAAACATGAAATACATTATGAATTCTTAGATTATCTAGAAGTGCAAGTTGATATGCCACAGGTCCAATTTGTGCTAGTATCTCGAAGGGCCCACAAAACCTGGGTGCCAGCTTGGCATAGTTCCCTAAATTCATTGAGCTTTTTCAGGCTTTGACCTTCAGGTAAACATGGTCTCCCACTTGAAATTCCATGTGTCTTCTTTCTGATCCGCATAGCTCTTCTGTCTGTCCTGTGCCTCTTTCAAGTTTTGTTGTACCTTCCTTACCATGTTCTCCATTTCTTGGAGAATCTCTAGTCCAACCATGAGTCTTTCAGCTGGGTTATCCCAGCTAATTGGAGTTGTACACTTTCTGTCGTACAATATTTCGAAAGGGCTCAACTTAGCCGAAGTTTGGTACCCATTGTTATACGCAAATTCTACCAAGTGTAGGTAGTCTTCCCACTTGTTCGGTTCTGTTCTTACATACATGCAAAGAATATCATCTATGATTTGGTTTTTCCTTTCGATCTTTCCATCCATTTGTGGATGATAACTCGCACTAAAATTCAAATTATTATTTATCCCTGCAAACAATTCCTTCCAAAAAGCGGATGTGAATTTTACATCTCTATCTGAAATCACCATGTTAGGAATACCATGCATTCTAAAAATTTCTTTTGTGAATATTTCAGCAATGTTAATAGCTTTAAAAGTACACTTTACAGGAATAAAGTGTGCAGACTTACTGAGTTTATCGATTACAACCATGATTGAATCATTATGTTTTTGAGTTTTAGGCAAACCTGTTATAAAGTCCAATGATATGGTCTCCCATTTACATTCTGGTATGGGTAATGGTTGTAATAGGCTGGTTGGATGCTAGTGTTTGGCCTTAACCAGCTGACAATCTTGGCACCTAGCAAAGTATTCTGCTATTTCTCCCTTCATGTTAGGCCAGTAAAATAGTTTTCTTCGTGATATTATCGTTTTCTGGTAGCCTGGATGGCCAAAATACAGTGTCTTATGTAGTTAGTCTAAAATGGTTAATTTTAGCTCTGCTGAATCTTGTATGTAAAGTCTGTTTTTAAATATTAATAGTCCCTTCTTGTCCATACTTATCTCTAGTTTATTTGAGTTTGTGATACTGTTTTGAAATTATGCCATCATCTTAGTGTAATTTCCATCGTTAATACCTGTCGTTTTTATTCTTTGTTCCAGATAACTTTCTGTCCTGCTGATATTTATTTAAAATAACCCATGGATTATGTGGCTTAAAGCATCTGCTACATTATTTTCCTTACCCTTGATATGTCTGACCTTGAAGTCGAAGTCGCTCAAGAAGGCTAGCCACCTTGCTTGTCTTGCATTAAGGTCTCGTTGGTTAAACAAATATTTCACCCCACTATTATCCATCAATAGTAAGAATTTTGTGCCCATTATATAGTGTCGCCACATTTTTAAAGCATGTATTACAGTCGCCAATTCTAAGTCATGAGTGACATAGTTTCGCTTGTGTTCCTTTAACTTCTGGGACTCATAAAAAATCACGTGCCCTTCCTGAGTTAGAACACCACCTAGTCCCTCTTTACTTGCATCAACACATACTGTGAAGTCTTTATCTGGGTCGGCTACCTTCAAAATGGGCACCGATGTCAATAATTCTTTTAGCTTGTTAAAACTGTCTTGATACTTTTGCGACTAGTTAACCTTGGTCCCTTTATTTTGTAATGACGTGATAGGGTAGTCTTTCTTGGAGAACCCTTCTATAAATCTGCGATAATATTTGGTGATTCCCATGAATGACCGGATATCTTCCACATCCTTAGGTATTGGCCATTCCATAATGGATATTATCTTTTTCGGGTCTACGACAATACCTTCTGAGGAAATGACATGTCCTAAATATTGTATTTATTTTTTATAAAAGTCACATTTGTCGAATTTTACGTATTGTTTGTGTTTTCTGAGTGTTTGTAGAACTATTCTTAAGTTTTCATCATGTTCCTCCTCCATTTTAAAATAGACCAGAATATCATCGATAAATACTACCACAAACTTTTCTAAGTACTAGCTGAATATGTTGTTCATCAAGCACGTAAATGTGGTTGGTGCATTAGTGAGTCTGAAAGGTATGACTACAAACTTGTAGTGTCTGTATCTTGTTCGAAAAGATGTTTTTTTTATGTCCTGGTCCTTTATCCCAACTTGATGATAACTGGATCGTAAATCCAATTTTGAGAAGATCTTGGCCCCACCAACTTGATCGAACAAATCATTTATCCTAGGTAAAGGGTATTTGTTCTTAATGGTCACTTTGTTCAGTTGTCTATAATCGATACATAGTCTTAGAGTACCATATTTGTTTTTCACAAAGAGGACTGGTGCACCCCATGGCAAGACACTTGGTCTGGTATACTCTTTGTCCAACAATTCCTGTAATTGTATTTCTAATTCTGTCAGTTCTAGTAGACTCATTCAGTGGGGTGCTTTTGAGATAGGGGCTGATCCAGATAGTAAGTCTATGGAGAAATATATTTCTCTCCTAGGATGTAATTCTGGTATCTCATCAACAAACATGTCTCTGAATTCACATAGGACAACAAAGTCTTCTAACTTGGGCTTATCTTATTTTTCTAATAGATTCGTCACTTGGATGGCATAAACTTGACATCCCTTTCTAATACATTTCTTAAGTTGCATTGCTGAAACTTCTCTGACTTACACTGGTTTTGGTATGCCTTGGGCTGTTCTAACAGTGCCAAAATTATCTTTGTAGCTAAGTATCTTTGTATAACAGTATAGTACTACTTTGTGTTGTTCCAACTAATCCATCCTGATAATCATATCATAAGATCCTAGTGGTAGGATGTCCAAATTGGTCCTTATCTTTTGACCATCTAAGATGAACTCAAGATCAGAAATAAAGTTAACTACTTTTATTTTAGTACCTGTTGCTAGTTGTACAAGCCAAGATTTTGCATGCTTTTGTTTCTTAAGTTTATTCAAATCTACTGCATCATGAGTAATATAACTTAACGTAGCTCTAGGGTCAATTAAACCATAAATTCAAGTTTCATGGATTTTACCTTCGATCTCTACCACCGACGACTGGTCAGCTTGTCGACCATCTATGTCTGCATTTATCCAATGCAAACTTCTGCCCATGTCTCCCATTGTCGAGGCTTCCTGCAAATTGTGAATGACAGTTCTGTTTGCTGCAATTAAACGTGGATGGTTCCTCCTTAGATGAGGCTCTCCACACTCCCAACACTTTAATGGTTCATGGGAGTTGTCCCCAAACTTCTTCGTTGCCAATTTTATTGGTTTACCACTACCTTCTGTATTCGGATGATTGGAGTGAAAATCCTTCCTTGGGAAACTTTTTGCTACATTCTGATAAGGATCTAGCTGGTATCCCTTCTTCTGTTGGTGCATTTAATCTTGCTTCTTATCCTTCTAGGTCTTGGGAAACTCTACCCATTGTTTATATTGGTCATAGCACATTCATACTTTCCCGAATACCTCAGTCAAGGATTTGGGGTTGTCAAATTCAGTTATGTCCCTGTAGGATTGTGGTAAACAGCTTATGAATCGTTGGAGTTTTACCTTATCCTCCCGGATGTATGGTATGAACCTTAGTAGTTCCAGAAATTTATCTATAAGGTCCTCCATCATCATTTGTCTGAGTTGTAACTCATAAAATTCTTTCATCTTCCTTTCATAATAGATTTTAGAAAGGTATTGTTTCTTAAAATATTTCTTAAATTCAAACCATTCCAACTATTTCTCCTTTAGGCCCTTGGCCAATTTTAGGTCTTGCCACCAAATGCTGGCCTTCCCCTTCAGATTGTAGATGGCCATTCTGACCTTCATGTTGCTGGAATAGTTGTAGTTTTGGAAGTAGTTTTTGATGTCCAACAACCATGCCTCGAATTCTTCTCCTGTCCTGGATTCTCCATCAAAAGTAGTAGGTTTAATCTTTTTAAATTCTCCTTCAAGGTGGTATGTTTGTTTTCTTTTTCTGTCTGGTATGGTTTTGTCTTCAACTGAAGGTTTCCCTTCAAATGAACTGTCTCCTTTTTCTATTTTCACACCATAGTTCTTGGAGGCCCTCTTCCTGACCTCTTCCTCATGGTTATCATCTTTTGGACTTTTCTTGGTTACTATACTACGCAGCAGGACTTTATTAATCTCTTGTTGTTCCTGTTGTGCCTTCTTAAATTTTTCATTATCGACCTTGAAAACCTATAGTTCAACAATAAGGTTCCTCATTGTTTCCAACACCTCCATGGGTGAGCTTCCATCACTGTTCTATCTCAGATCTCCAGGAGGTCCTTGTTGCGGATTCTATTCAACCCTGATTTCTGCACCTTCTTGAGTTGCCATTATTCAACACAAACTAGAAAAGATTTTTGTTTTTAATCCACAAGATTTATTAGTTTTTTCATAAATCAGAATATATACTAAGAATTTAATGTGGCCCTCTTCAGGCCCAGTGTTGTAAATTTTTCTCTGATACTGTTAAGGTCCTAACCTGCACATAGGTAGATCAATGTATTCGGATGTAATAAAGGTCAATATTAATAAGGCCTTTCAATAAAATAGAATAAGGTGGATGTAAGAAGACCTAATAGAAGTTTCTGCTTCTAGAAGGATCTTCCTCTAGATGCTTCTCTTAATAGACATATTTAGTATAAATAAGGGTTGAGGGTATGAAAACCCTAGCTTGGAGATTACTGTAACAGAGCGTTGCTTGACTGGAGGTTGCCCCCTCGAAGAGGCCTGTGAACATTGCTTTCTAAATCAAACTGCTATTTCAGTTGTTGTTCTCATATTATTTCTGTGTTATTGTGGAGATTATGCTAGTTATATTACTGTTATTCTACCATTTCTAGCATTTTATTTATGTTCTGCGTATTTATTATATTTGGTAACTTGAAAGTGGTATCAGAGCACTTTCCTTGGCAGAAATTGTATGTATTCTTTTTTTCAGGATAGAGATGTACTCCGGCACCTTTAAGCCATGGAGATCTGTCATTACGTGCATGAACCCGCAGTTGAGGGATTCATGCACGCAGGAAATACAAGTGGTTCTTATGCGCACATTTGTTGGCCACCCTTGTAACCCATGTTGGTACCCCATTCGAGTGGTAGCACATCAGACCACACCTGTGTACAGATCGACCTAGATTTCCTAAAGCCCTCTTTAGATAAACCTATCGGCCACCGGACTGCTATAGTGTCACCGAGAACAACACTCGGGAAGATACTCTCTAGTACCTGGGTAGTCGAGTAGTACGACTAAGGGTATGGTCTATCCTCCTTAGTTAGTGCCCTAAGATATTGGGTCGAGTACTATTGTTGGACCTCGCATGTATATCAGAGAGCTATAGCATAGGGAAAACCCTTGTCTATAGAACCCTTAAATACCTAACCCTTGGGGAACATAAACATAAACATAAACAAATTAAACTGGTGAGATATATTGTCGTGCATATGTGTTCAGGTTGCCAATTAAATACAAATTTCTTTCCGGTTAATAATTTGGGGATTTTAGCACTACATCATTCTTCAGACTGAAGTATAACCCTGCAGCTGTAAAAAAAAAAAAAAAAAGTCTGGAAATTGTTTCACCATTATTTGAGACCTATTNTATCACATTCATCCATATCATTTTTCTGCAAAAATTTTTGACCCCGACCACTCCCTTATCAGTTCACCCATCCTCATGGCCCATACCCATAGCCAAGAACTAGAGTCTCGCTTCAACACCTTGCAATATAGTTTCCTCGAGACCCAACAATAAGTGCAACAACTCAGTGCTACTATTTCCTCTCGTGATACATCCATCAATACCACCATAAATGCATCCGTGCAGTCAGCAATGGCAGAAGTCAAACATGAATTGACCACCCAGCTTGAATCTGTCTTTGCATCACTCTGCACCGAACTCAAGATCCCTACCGATGACCCTTTTCCTGATAAACATATAAAGACTGAAGATGAAAAATCTTCCCATTCTTTTAAGCCCCGTCACTTTCAATGGGACATACGCCTTCTGTGGGTGGATGTAACCAAATTTGATGGCTCGGACCCCACTGGTTGGTTCACCCAAATGGAACATTATTTCTCTCTCTACAACATTATAGATGACTTGGCCAAACTCCGGTATGGTGTTCTCCATCTAGATCAAGAACGCTGGCAATGGTGGCAATGGAGAAAAACTTACAGTCAAGGGTATATTGCTTGGACCCAATTTGTGACTAAGCTTTATGAATGCTTTGACACTGACACCAACCATTTGGTCCGTTTGAAAAAATTGAAGCAATCAGGAACAATAGAAGACTTCATAGCTGCATTTGAGTGCCTGGATTTTCGAGCAGAGGGCATGACTAATGCTTTCTTTCGAGAGTGTTTTATTAGTGGCCTCAAGGAGGAGATTCGGGCCCATGTCCTCATGGCTCGACCTACGACTTGGGTGGAGGATACTAAAAAAGATAAAGAATCACAACAGATTGTTTCCTCTCAAAACCGTAATCCTTCCTTTATCCCTCGCCCTAAACCAGTAAACCCCACTACTCCCTCTGCCCCATTAAAGATCCAAAAATTAACCAGGGATGAAATAGCTTAATGCCAACTCAAAGTCCTCTATTATAATTGTGATGAAAAATATTTCTCGGGCCACAAATGTAAGGAACAAAATCTTTTTATGGCCATCTCTGAGGATATTCTGGAAGAGGATGTTGACACTCCCCTTGTGCCTGAGTCACCGGAAATTACTGACATAAACCCTCCCTCCGACCCTCCCGAAGTGGAACTGATCATTTCCCTCAATGCTCTGATTGGATTCTCTGCCCCCCAAACCCTCAAGTTAATTGGTTACATCAAGCAGCGAAAGGTCATCATTCTGGTTGATAGTGGCAACACCCACAATTGTATTCATCGTTGCATTGTCCAAGAAACCCATTGCTACATCCATGCTGTCAAAAATTTCCAAATCCTGATTGCCAATGGTGGTTCTATGAAATTTGGCGGGCACTATGAAAATGTGCATCTCCAAATCGGTGACTACCACCTAAAATACCATATGCTTGCTATTGACATGGGCGGTTGCGACATTGTGTTGGGTGCAGACTAGCCAAGGACTTTGGGTCCCATTCTCATGGATTTTCAGAACTTAACCATGCAATTCGACCAAGGAGACCACCAATATAAATTCCAACACATCACTGTTGGTCCACCTGAGGTCATCAGTTCTCATCGCATGAAAAAACTTCTCAAAAAAGGTCATTTTGGTGTCATTTCCCAACTCCACACCATGCAAGCCACAGAGACACCCCCAGTGCCCCAAGACCTCCAAGCCCTCCTTTCTACACATCAAATGATACTTTCCACTCCCCAAGGACTCCCTCCTTCTCTTGGTGTTCATGATCATTCCATTCCCCTTGCCCCAGGAAGCCTTCCCCCCAATATCCATCCATATTGCCACCCCTTTTCACAAAAAAATGAAATTGAGAAAACGGTCCAGGAACTCCTTAGTGCAAGCATCATCTATCCTGGTACAAGCCCTTACTCGTCTCTGGTCATCATGGTATTGAAGAAATAAGGTTCTTGGAGAATGTGTCCCGACTTCCGTGCTCTCAAAAAACTGACCATCAAAGATAAATTTTCCATTTCTGTCATTGATGACGTCCTGGATGAATTGAGTGGTACCCAATTCTTTACCAAACTTGATCTTCGCTCATGTTATCACCAGATACGTATGAAAGAGGCCTACATTCCTAAGACCACATTTCTCACTCATGAGGGCCCCTATGAGTTTTTGGTCATGCCCTTTGGCTTGTGTAATGGCCCCTCCACCTTCCAGAGACTCATGAACCATGTCTTCCACCCTTTTCTCCATTATTTTGTCTTATTTTTCTTTCATGATATCCTCATCTATAGAAAAACCTAGACATACAATCTTACTCATGTGGATCAAGTTCTTTGCCCACTCTCTCAGCACCAACTTTTCTTAAAACAGTCCAAATGTGCTTTTGGTGCCTCGAAAGTAGAATACTTGGGTCATCTGGTGGGAAATAATGGCATCAGGGTGGACCCAAAAAATATTGAATCTATGCAAGACTAGCCTCACCCAAAGACTCTCAAAAGCTTGCATGGAGTTTTGGGCCTAACAGGGTATTATCACAAGTTTGTTAAGAACTATGAAAAGATTGCAACACCTCTCACAGCTCTCCTCAAAAATAAATCTTTCACTTGGACTCTAGCAGCTTCTCAAGCTTTTCAAACCTTGAAGACGACCATGTGCACCACTTCGGTTTTGGCCCTTCCCGATTTCACAAAGACCTTTGTGTTGGAATGTGATGCCTCAAGGAAAGGAATCGACGTTGTCCTTATGCAAGAGGGTCGACCTTTGTCCTTCACCAGCAAGAAACTGTCTAAAAGGAATCTGGGAAAACCCATTTATGAAAAATAAATGTTGGTGATTCTGCATGCCATTGAGTTGTGGCATCCTTATCTCTTGGGGCAATGCTTCCAAATTAAGACCGACCATCAAAGCCTCAATTACTTTCTGGAACAACGCATTTCCTCCCAGGAGTAACAAAAATGGGTGACTAAGCTCTTTGGATATGATTATGAAATAATTTACATGAAGGGTAAAGACAATGTCGTTGCGGATGCACTGTCCCAAAAATATGAAGATGAAGGATCCATTTTTTCTCTTTCCTTCATTGTACTTGATTGGATCCAAGTTGTGCGCTAGGAATGGCTTCAAGATCCCAAAACATTTCTTCTGATCCAACAACTACAGAACAAGGCTCCGGCTCCCCCAGGGTACTCCTAGCTACAGGATGAGGTTCGATACAAAGGCCGCTTGTATTTAAGTAAACAATCCAAGCTCAAATCCATGGTACCTACTGAGCTTCATGCTACACCCACAGTGGGGCTCTATTCACCAAAACATATGACCAGGTCAAACGTTCCTTTTTCTGGGATGGTATGAAACGGGACATCCGTAAGTTTGTCACTGAATGTGAGGTGTGTCAACGCAACAAGGGAGAAACAGTCAAATCTTTGGGAACCCTCCAATCGCTTATGATTCCCCCTGCTATTTGGAAGGACATCTCTATGGAATTTATTACGAGATTACCCAAATCAAGGAATAAATCAGTCATAATGGATGTGGTGGATCGCCTTTCCAAGTATGCTCATTTTTGCACTCTTCACCACCCATTTACTGCATCCACGGTGGCTCAAATTTTCATGGACTAGGTCTTCAAGCTTCATGGTATGCCGGACTCTATTGTTTCTGATTGTGACCCAACTTTCACAAACAATTTTTGGCAAGAAATGTTTAAGCTACAAGGCACACAATTACATCTCAGTTCAACTTATCATCCCCAGACGGATGGTTGAATGTAAGTTGTCAACAAGTGTTTGGAAACATATATGAGGTGATTTTCCTCTGAAAAACAACACCAGTGGGTTCAATGGTTACCCCTCATCGAATGGTGGTACAACACTACATACCATACAACCACTTACATGACTCCTTTTGAAGCGGTATATGGACATAAGCCACCTTTAGTTCTCTCATACTTACCGGGTACCTCGAAGGTCCAGGTAGTTGACCAAACACTTACAGTCCAAGAGGATATCCTTCGTACCCTTAAAGAGAACTTGGTCATGGCACATAATTGAATGAAGTAGCAAGCAGATCAAGGTCGCTCCGAACGTCAATTTGCAAAAGGGGATCAGGTGTTTCTGAGACTGCAACCATATAAGCAAACTTCCCTCAAGGCCAAGAATTTTCAGAAGCTAACGCCCAAATTTTATGGCCCTTACATAGTTCTCAAGCATGTGGGACAAGTCGCATATCAGTTAGCTTTTCCCAGTCAGTCGAAGCTACATCATGTTTTTCACGTTTCATGCTTGAAGAAGGTGATTGGAACCAGGTGCCAAATTCAAACCAACCTTCCAAAGCTATTTGAAGAAGGATCCATTTGGCTATAGCCAGAAGCAGTTTTGGACCAGCATGAGCATTGCCTGCATCAGAGAACCATCAAGGAAGTGCTAGTACAGTGTAAAGATATGACTCCAATAGATGCCACTTGGGAACTAGCTACCATTCTGCAACAGTTTCCACATCTCAAGCCTTGAGGACAAGGCTATTTTTAAGGGGGTGGACATGTTAAGGTCCTAACCTACACATAGGTATATCAATGTATTCAGATGTAATAAAGGTCAATATTAATAAGGACTTTCAATAAAATAGAATAAGGTCGATGTAAGAAGACCTAATAGAAGCTTCCACTTCTAGAACGATCTTCCTCTAGATGCTTCTCTTAATAGACATATTTAGTATAAATAAGGGTCAAGGGTATGAAAACCCTAGCTTGGAGATTACTGTAATAGAGCGCTACTCGACTGGAGGTCTCCCCCTCAAAGCGGCTTGTGAACATTGCTTTATGAATCAAAGTGCTATTTTAGTTATTGTTCTCATATTATTTTTGTGTTATTGTGGATATTATGCTGGTTATATTACTGTTATTCTGCCATTTCTAGCATTTTATTTCTATTCTGCGTATTTATTATATCTGGTATCTTGAAGATACCATATGTAATGAACCTCAAATTTACCATTAAAAAAAAAATATATATGACGTAATTAAGCTTCATTTAAGCTTAGAATTTAAGAGAAGGTAAGATTCAATTCGATCCATAATGGCATTATTACACAAGTTTAGTTTACTTCGAACATAAATTTGTCAAAGAAATCAGTTATGCACATTTAATTATGCTTATGACTGCAAGTCTGGATCTTCATGACTACTAGAATAGTAGGTAGCTTGGTTGTTTGCTATGTGCACATGTAAAGGATAATATTAGCGTTTTTACTGTAGAAAATTCGCTTTAACTCTCTATTAACATATGTACTTAATTCCACCTACAAGTAAGTATATACCTATATCTTCTCCATATAATAATTTAGGTACTTTTCATGCCCCGTACACAGTGACATGTAATATGAACTGTTATTATTATACTTCTAACCCAGATGAAGTTCCTCCAATGTTTTCTACCAGTCCATTCATTACAGTATTTGAGTTGTTCCTATAACAATAATTTCTACTATGTTCCTACAGTTTTGTGAAGGAACAGAGGTCAATCAGGTTTTCGGTGATTACAAATGTCGAATAAAAAAAGGACCTTGTTGTTTGCCGAAATCCAAAATACGGAATGGCTGTGGGCCAGCACTTCGGGCTTCCAGGATTCGGGGTTTCACGAGTACAAAAGCCAGACATCAACACAACATTTCTCGAAATTGCGAAAAGATACCGAGCACTTCGTCATTTATAGGTTTGGGATTTTGTGAATACAAAAGCCAAACATCAACACACAACATTTCTCGAAATTGCGAAAAGATGCTGAGCACTTCAGGATTTCAAGGTTCAGGATTTGGTGAATACAAAATCCACACATCAACACACAACATTTCCTGAAATTGCGAAAAGATGCCGAGCACTTCAAGATTTCAGGGTTGGGGATTTCATGAATACAAAAGCTAGACATCAACGCACAACATTTCCCAAAATTGCAAAAAGATGTCGAGCACTTCAGGATTTCAAGGTTCAGGATTTCATGAATACAAAAGCCAGACATCAACACACAACATTTCCCGAAATTGCGAAAAGATGTCGAGCACTTTGGGATTTCGGGGTTTGTGATTTCGTGAATACAAAATCCACACATCAACACACAACATTTCCCGAAATTGTGAAAAGATGCCGAGCAGTTCAGGATTTCGGGGTTCAGGATTTCATGAATACAGAATCCAAACAACAACACACGACAACTCCCGAAATTGTGAAAAGTGACTAACACTTTGGGATTTCGAAGTTTGGGATTTCGCGAGTGCAAGTGCCCCAAACAACAACATATACAAACCTTTGAAATGTGAAAAAGGAAAAGTGGGTCCTGTTTTTTTGGATTTCAGGGTTCGGAACTCTGAGAGTTCCAGTGTTCAACATTAATATAAACAAACTTTTGAAATGTGAAAAAGGAAAGGTGAGACCCTCATTTCAGGATTTTGGGGTTCGGGGTTTTGCAGTTTTCATAGCCAAACATCCAACATACAACCATTCCCGAATTGCGAAAACGAAAGGAACTAACATTTCGGGATTTCATGATTTGGGGTTTCGGGGTTTCAAATGCCAAACAACAACACACAACAACTCCCAAATTCCGAAAGGTGAAAGGGTGTGGGACCAACACATTGGGATTTCAGGATTTGGGGTTTCAGGGTTTGGAAAAGCAAGGGAACTTCATATAAATGTAACCAGCAAGTCTCGAATGTCGAAAATCACATTTTTTTCATAATTCTAATATTTTTACCTTGTACTGGTATTCTTACTTTCGTTCTGTGAAACAATAGCTGTAGAAGGATTCAATATCCGTTTACTTATCGAAATTCCAAAAAAAATCTAACTTATGAGTTTTATATGCATATAATCTATAAAAGGGGTACAATAGGGTAATAGGTTCTGTAAAAGGTAACTCCTATTATGTTCACTTAGAGCCTCTTTAAACAAAGCATTAACCATCAACAACACTTGATTTGTGCATCTATGTAAATACAAGAATAAGAATATCATTCCATCAGAGTTTGGAAATTATAAGTGATGATCTGAGGGATCTGAGTTTCATTTCTGAGGGTTCCCAGAATTCTTTAATTTTCCAAATTTTGTACATCTAGTATTTTCACTTCAGATTAAACCTAACCCGTAGATGGACCGGCTTTCTTAAACTCAACTTCTATAAAAATAAGTTTGCCTAGAACTTCCAGATTTTGGGAGGGACCACTCCATAATTTAGACTTTGATTGTACATTTAACACCACGATAAACGTCATCCATTGAAAGAATTATTTCAAGTTTAGAAACAATTAGATGCATAATATTAGTTACACACAAAACATCGAAGAACATAGAGGGAAAGGTTTATATTAACGCAATTAGATATAATCATACAACAGATACTTGCCATCAATCAAAACATAGCCATTCACAATAGAGAGGGGTAGATAAACATATCTGAATCCAATCCGTGAGAAGATAAAGGGAACAACCACGTTCCTCCCAACCGTAGAACAGGGCAGCCAAAGTCACTTGCCCAATTCACCCCCTAGCCTAACCATGAATCCATGAGGGCAAACTTGGACACTCCTCCTCAACAATGTCCTTCAATTCCAACAGTTATCCTCTTTCCTCACACTTACTCAAAAGTGCTCATAACAACAAGACAATTATGTTTCAGCAGGCTCCTCTTGTCTCACAGTCAATTTCATGGTGTTCATAACAGCAGGAGAGCTCTGAAACCTTTTCCCTGCATACTTGGCAACGTCCTGCCTCCTCGCATATGCTATTTATCATTTTTTGCCTGGTTCTTTTTCCCTCTTTTGGGGATTTTCGCAGCTCTCTTAATCCCTGATTTTCAGGGGCTGCCAATGGCCAAATCTCTGATTTGTCACTTTTCATAATCAACCTAGAGGCAGTTCCAACATGTTCCCCACTCACGGAGTCATGGTCAGCTGATTTTAACATGGTTGTTCCATTTGTCCTCGTGCAATTAATATACATATTATGTTGTGATAAAAATGTCATAGTCAAATAGTTAGTTGAGTTGAAATAGATCTATGCCCAATAGTCACAATAATTAAATACAATTATTAAATTTGAAATTCATAATTGCCATAAATGGCAAAAAATTTCCAAAAACGGAAATAAATTTCCAGCACACAAAAATAAAAAATATTTTATTTTGGGGGGATGTCACACTTCTCATGGAAAAGGTTAAGCAATATTGAGCAAAGAATTGCTGAAAGAATAGGCTAGCCACCCAACACAGGTAAGACAACGCCTACAAGCTAAATGTAACAACCCTAAGTAATTAATCAATTGTCATAATTTTAAATAATTATTTAATGGATATTAGTTAATTAATTAAGTAATTAATTGTCCTAATTTAATATTTGTTTAATGTATATTAGTTTAATTAATCAATTTCATGATTAAATATATGGTTAATGAATTTCAGTTTAATAAATTATTAATTTATTAAATGGAGACTTAAAGTATCGGATGATGGAACCATTAAAGAGAAAGGGGATAAGGTAGATGACACTTAATGGAGAGATAAGGTGGGTGAGAATTAAATGAAGGAAGAAGGAAGTGAATGAGGGAAAGGAGGATAAGAGAAGGGAAAACACTTGGGGAAAGGGACTTTTGGGATTTTGAGGAGAGCATCATTTTCATATGGAGGACTATATTGTTGGTTTGGGGGTTGTAGTAGCTTGTTGGAAGAGGGTACTACTAGTTTTTTCTTAAGGAACTTGTTGGAGTTTGGTGGACTGAGACAGAGGGCACATGTTGCTGGGATTTTTTGGCTCATGGGCTAGGAATCCTTATGAAATCCTGGAGCTAGGGAACCAGAGAGGATTTGTCCCTAGCTAGTTGGGAGGAAAAGGTTCAATTTTGGGCAGTGTTCAAGCAGAGTAGCTTGGGCAGAGTTTCATCTTTAGCTTGGCCAGACAGAGTTGGGGAAACAACATCACTTGAAGGGTATTTATGTTCATTATTGTGGAATGTTCATTATCATTATGAAGGCTCATTATTTTACTATACTGTGTATGTTACTCAATATGTTATTTATATCATGTTGTTCATTGTTTTTTGAATTTTGTTGAAAAATGAACTATTAATTTGTTGAATATAGAACCGTAAAGAAATAATGATAGAAATTTTATGTTTAAATTATGAATTTTAGGTTCTGTTAGAAAGGACCTTACACATGGTATCAGAGATCTGGATTAAAATCTGGAGCCAAGGGCCTACCTACCCACCCATCCTCTTGATTCTTGACTGAAAGCTATGTTTTGTGTCAATCAAACAACCCTGAAAACATGCCTGAAACGCACCCCCCCCCACCCCCCCTAAAACTTTAAAACTTGTTGCCCTATACATGTAAAATCCTTAAAAAGGGTGATATAAACATAAATAACTAGAGATATAAATAATATATTTAAGGAAAACTTGTAAATCTGGGCCCAAGCTCCAGCTCCAGCTCCACCTAACCTGCAAGCCAAGCACACAATTATTTTTATTATATATATATATATATATATCAATTCTGCCCTTGAACAAAATAATACGAAATAAGGAATTAATACAAATAATATGAAACAATTACATAATCAAAGATACAAAGCCCCAAGGGCGAGCTCCAAGTCATGATGAATAGAGCTCGTGAGGAGTGTCCCTTTTGCACAATGCCTTAAAAAAAAAAATTAAGGTAAAAGTGTTGGTCCTTTTAACAACAATCTTTATTCTAATAAAGTGTCAACCAAATTCACCCCACATGATTAAATTATTGTCCAAGTAATTCCCGAGCCAAAGCAATGGCAACACTCATACCTAAGGTCACTACACACAATACTATTCCATTTTGAGATGGTGAGAAATAGGACTATATATATATAACTCCATACTCATTAGGGGTGGACATTGCGTGGGAGGTCTACACCAATCCCACAGAATCACAATGTAGCCCAGTCAATTTTACATAGAGAAGAAGCCATTTGGGGTTGGGATTCTTAAAAACATGAAGACCTAAATCCCAGCAACTCGACTAGAATACATTCTTGCTTGGAACTTGAAGCCCTCAATCTACGAAATCCATAAAAGGAGGTTTTCCAACACTTTGTAAGGGCACTGTTCTCTCACATACACAAAATCTGGTATCAAAATGCAGTTTAGGATATCAACTAGAACATTTTGGAAGTACACAACACCCTTAATATATATATATATATATATATATATATATATATATAATCAATTTACTAGAACGAAAGAAACAACCCAAAATCCAATTTACCAAATTTAAAACAACATAATGCGTCAACGATAGCTTGTATGACATCCCGAAAAAATAAAGTATTTTCGAAATTTAAATTTGTTGGAAAATTATTCTGTTTTTAGTAAATTCAAATTTGGAAAACATTTTTCCATTTATGGAAATTTTGAATTTTGAATTTGATAATTGTAATTAATTATTATACTGTTGGGCAGAGATCTAATTTGACCCAACTAACTATTTGACTATGACACTTGTATGAAAACAAAATATTTTTATATTGATTGCAGGAGGACAAATGGAACAACCATGTTAAAATCAGCTGACCATGACTCCATGAGTTGGGAACATGTTGGAACTACCTCTGGGCTGATTGTTACAAGTGGAAAATCAGATATTTGACAATTGGCAGCCCTTGAAAATCAGGTATTTAAAAATCTGTGAAAATTCCCAAGGGAGGGAAAAAGATCTAGGCAAAAAGATTTTTATTGATAAATAGCATATGTGAGGAGGAAAGATGCTACCAAGTATGCTAGTGAAGGAGACTATCGATTTTCTTGTTGTTATGAACACTACAGATTGAGTGTGAGGCAAGAGGAATCTGCTAGAACTGAAAGACATTACTGAGGATTTTTTCAAAGTTTTCCCTCATGGACTCATGGTTAGGCTAGGGGGTGAATTGGGCAAGTGATTTGGCTGCCCTGTTCTACAGTTGGGAGGAACGTGGTTGTTCCCTTTGTCTTCCCATGCACTAGTTCAGATATGTTAAATCTTACCCTCCTTTGTTTATATGATTATAGGTATTATATGTAATGTAATTGTTTGTTCTATAGTGAAATGTTTCATGGATAAAAACTGGTTAAATATTGTTGAACTTGATATCTAATCAAAAGAAAATGCCTAGATTAAATCAAGTGAATGTTTCTTCCACTTGAGTATGTTAATTCAAAAAGGGCATGTTGGTTCTGACATGGTGAAATAAAAATTGCAGAATAAGCCCCATTTTATAATCATAAATTATGATAAGATGAATTACAAGTGAAATATGAATGGAATCGAACCCCAGAGATAGATATAAGTCTGCTTATACGTGTGTAGGTATTCTTATATAGAACCCTGGTAATAAGCGTGATTTCATCTAGGTATCAATTAAAAACTAGAATTTGAATAAAATTTTTGTATCATGGGAATTTAAGACCTGTACACACTATATACAGAATTATAAATTCATAATTACACACATAAATATATTTAGAGACATATATATATATATATATATATATATATATATCGAGCATGCAAACTATAGAATATTATGTTTCAATAAAAGTAGTATATATAAATATGTGTGTGTGTGTGTGTGTGTGTGTGTGTGTGTGTAATCAGGAAAAAAAGAGCTATTAAATTTAGTAACCATATATAAAGTTGTGCAATTAAAAATTGAAGGGGCAACATTTACAGAGATCCGTGAGTAAATACTAGGGTGGTGAGGACCGACGAACTCAAATACTATTAGGGGATTCCTCAAGCAGAGTATACAATATATGGAAATATCATAAGCAGGTTGACCAAGAAGTATAAAATCCCAATAGTAATAAAAGAAATATCTAATTAATAGTTCGATTCTTATGTAAAAACCCTGGAAATGTAGAATGGCATGTAAAATCTTGAATTTCCATAAATTCACAATCTGGAAATTAACTACAAAAGAGTTCATGTATCCGATAATAATCTAGGGCCTTGTATTCAGTCTAAAATCCTAAATCATATCTTGCATAGTGTACCAACAGGAAATGGATAGACTGGTCGCATAGTAAGACCGACTTCAAATATTTTTCCACAGATCTATTCAACCATTAGGGCTCCTCTGTAAATTGCAAAATCAAGTATAAAAATTAAATCGTGCATCATAAAGATCTGGCATTTATACCCATGTTGACTAGATCCAAATCGAAGCACTCAACGGAGGTTGTAAGAAACAAAAAATGCTAAAATAGAACCCGATTACCTTTCTTTGAATGGAACGACTCCAGGCCGAAAGCTTGCAAGCAAGTAACCCCTGCGAGAAAGCACAAGAGTAAGGAAATGAGACATCCTTGGAACTTTGAACAAAATAGATTGAAGAAGTTCTAAGACAATATTATTTTGTCACATAAAAACTTTTAGATCCCTATATATCCATACTGACTTAACTTCCAGTCTGAGTCCAACAGATCATTGCACGGTCGAGGAGGACACCCACAAAATTGGGAAGGGAAGTGGGTTGAAGTCAAACTGATGGGTACCTCAAAAAACAACATGAGGTCCCATCATTAGGTGAATGCATATAATTCATTAAAAAATTACTCGAGGAACTATAAAAATTTAAATGACTTAAAAAAAAAAACATATAAGGGTCCTACCCTACCTAATTAATTTGAAATGACAAAACTGTGCATATATGAGACTTCACCCTTGAACTGTAAATGTCGTTGTGTCCGAATGACTGACACTATAAACTGAATGAGGGAGTAAATACAATTTTGAGATACTGGGAAGCCAAGTATCATGTAATGCTCAAAGAATAACCCGAATATTTGAATGGTACAGAACAACCTAGTTTTATTACAGAAAGATCTCACGAGGGATGAGAAACTAAAGACTCAACACCTTGAAGAGTTTACGATGTTGGTCATATCGAAACCCAGTAGTATCCAGTAGAAAATGACTAATGTTCCATTTTATTTAAGCATCGAGTTACAGTGTTGGTAAGAATGCTAATACTAAAAAAAAAAACCCTATTTACATTAAATCTCTTAGAGTTTAAAGGGAAGTCTTCATAGAAGACGAAAGAAAAGAATTTGTGAAATGAAAGGTTTGACCTCAGTTTGAAATACCACCCCAAAACCTTACAAACAAGTGTTGATATTGTACCTAGGGTTTCAACAGCCGAAAATATGCAGTTAAAAGAATCCTTATATGTTGCTAGACAAGGCAACTTCATAGGTTAACGAAGTAATGAGAACGGAAAAATGCTTACCTTTTGAAGTCTACCACCTAAGTCTTTGGATGCATTCCAGTATTGACGAGAGTCCAGTTTTTCCATGACCAACTGTTCTTTTGGGCTGAGAATCACAGAAGGCATGTGACCAAACCCTGCCTTCACCCAAGAACTAGGATGCGACCCAGAAACAATATTGGAAAGAAGGTGTCCCTGATGGTCCTAATTATGGATGAGTAAAGAACATGGGTCGATACCATGTGAGTAGACTGAGGTGGTGATAACATAATGGGCACAGAGACCAAACAATGACCTGGGGATTACACCACTATCCCTAAGGGTTTCTTTCCAAGCTAACATTAACACTTAGGGTACAGATTCAATGTTAGGAGTGTTATGATCCAAATCCCAAATGAATAATAGGGTATGGTTGAATGTATTTTTAATCAATTAATATCTATGGGTAGATTATAGGAGTTGAAGAAATGTACTAGATATTCATAGAGGAAGTCTATGGGTACATTATGTGAGTTAAAAGGAGATGTACCATATCTTTAAAAAGGGAGGTCCTTTATAAAGTTGGTTGTTACCTGAAATAGCAGAATTTAAATATGTAATTAAAATGAACATTACTATGCCTTAGTTATGAATTTTTTTTTTGTAAGCGAAAGGGAGGTTAATACCCTTAGAAATATTCTTTTTTGTGTGTGTGTCAATTAGAGGTATTTTACATATGGTATCAGAGAAAAAGTTACAACATTGGTCCTGAACAGGGCCACATTAGTTGCTTAGTATACATTCTGATTTATGTAGACTAATGAACCTTATGGTTACAAACAAAAAGCCCTTTCTGTTTTGTGTAAATCATGGTAGCTCAGGACGATGGAGAAATTAGGATGGAGGGAGATCCGCAACAAAGACCTCCTAGAGATCCAAGGCAGAATAGTGATGGAAGCTCACCCATGGACATGTTGGAAACAATGATGAATCTTATTTTTGAACTGGAGGTTTTCAAAGACGACAATGAAAAACTGAAGAAAGCTCAGCAGGAACAACAAGAAATAAATGAAGTCTTGTTGCGCAGTAAAGTGACCAAGAAAATCCCAAAGGATAATAATAAGGATGAAGAAGTCAACAAGAGAGCTTCCAAGAACTCGAGACCGAAAATAGAAAAAGGAGATAGTTCGTCTAAAGGAACGCCTTTAGCTGAAGACAGAACTAAAACAGACAGAAAAAGAAAACAAGTAGACCACCTTGAAGGAGAATTTAAAAAGATTAAACCAACCACCTTTGATGGAGAGTCCAGAATAAGAGAAGAAGCTCAGGCATTATTGTTGGACATCAAAAAATACTTCCATATCTACAACTATTCTAGCAATATGAAGGTCATAATGATAATCTACAATCTAAAAGGGAAGGCCAACATTTTGATGCAGGAGCATCATCAACGTCAAGCAAACCAGCGTAGAAGCGAAGGATAGTTGGGTAAGCGCCAACGCAAATTTTGAAATTCCCTTAGATTTTTGCACCATCTTAAATGGGTCATTTAAGAGGAAGCGCACTTGTATAATGTAAACGGACCTTGAGTGACTCGCTCTCATCCTTAGTAGGTAGAATGCATTTAAAGTAGTTAATGCAGGTAGATAGAATTTAATTCTAGATTAGACTGTTTGAGAGCGCAAGAGGGAAACGAGATATAGACACCCTCGTTGTGTATTGTAACATGATTATGAGCATTGTTGAGAAGAGCATAGGAGCAAGCAGAGAGCTGTGTAAGAACACCCATGTATAGATATTTGGATTAATAGAAAGAGGTTGATTCAAATTCATGGGTTTGTGTTTGTTCTCTGTATATTGATGCTGAATGATATGCTCATGAATGTTTGCTTCTTGTTATACATTTTCTTTATATGTTGTGTATATGATTTCATTGTTAAGTTTGAAGTCTGAAAGGAAGATGGAATGAGTTTTAATTTTTTCTCTATATGAACAACGATTCCTGCAAGGAGTGCAATCGAATTGTCTGCAAGGAATGCGTTGACAGAAGGTTCAGATAGGGTAGCTTTTGTTCTCATTCGTTCAGAGTGCAGTTGGGCACAGGAGCCATGCAAGGAGTGCGCGGGCCAAGGAGAGTCCCAGGGTTGCGAACCTGAGCAAAATATCGAAGGATTGTTGCTGCAAGCATGCGCAGAAGTTGAAGTATTCAACATTTGAAAGTATCCAAAGGTTGTCGCAAGGAGTGCGTGTAAGAATCTTCTTTAAACCTCAGAGTTGTGAGAAATCTCAGGAGGGATAAGGCCTTCTAATCCATTTAAGGATAGTGCAGAGAAGTTGCGAGTGGAAGTATTAAGGAAGGTGTCGTAAGTTTGCGTGTGGCGAAGAAGTTGGGTAGGAATACTCATATCATTCAGAGAAATTATCAAAGGGAAGAGATCAACGGTCAAGAATCTGTGGGAAGGATTAGCGAAATCCTACCAGTCGTCATATCTTCCAGAGAAGCGAGGAGGTTATGGCTGTGTCCAGAGTTAAAGCTTAGGAGGTTGTTGGCCATCGAATATTCACATAGATATCCGTCAGTCGTTGGATTGACTAGGAGTTGCATGAAGTTTAAGCTTCGTGAACGGGAGGAGGAAAGTTTCGACGAGAGGTGAGGCCATCGTAATTTCAGCATTCGTGAAATCGGGAGTCACAAGGATGAGTGATCGAGAATTTTCATAGTGAAAATCTTGGAATCAATCTAAGTTGTCCATCTTGCAGAGACAGGTGGTGATAATCAAGTGCCCATCGGTATTTTGGCAACCGGGGCTTTAAGTTGTCAAAGAAATTGTGTCATCGAGGGATCGAAAGTCTTGAAATCCCAAGTTTGAATCAGGGTCACCCATATTGAGGGGACGTGTGGCGAAGATCTAGGATCTAGGGAAAAGTCTCGAAAGGAAGACTCCATCGTAGTTTCAGGACTCGACAAATCGGAAGTTCTGTGAGCAAGAGATTGGGAAAATCCATGTTGAAAACCCTGTAACTATTTGAGTCATCCATTTCGTGAGATTGGCATTTCATGAATCCTGGAGACAAGGGGGACTTGTAATTCGGAATCGCAAAGTCCGATTTTCCAAAAAAAATAGAGCTCTGTGTGGGACCCAGCTGACGTCATCTCGTCATAACGAGGCATCGGGAATTTCCACGGTGAAAACCTGAAGTGGCGAGGATCGTCCATCCTTGAGGACATGCAGCCAAGATCGAAGATTTTAGGAAATTTCCTGAAAGGAAGAGTCATTAATCGAAAAACCAAGAATTGGGAAATAAGGGATTCCATGGACAAAGGGTTCAATACATCTCGACATTCGAAACCCCAAAACCTGATCGTTACTTTCTATTGTAAACAGAGAAGGAGTCAAACCTAAAGGCTGTAAGGTGCCGAAAAATACCTGTGGGCCAAATTTAAATAAATATTTTGGGGGAGAATCGAAGGAGCCACTCTGGCTCGAGGGTGAAATTTGAATGATCCTTAAAGACCGGGAGGTCAGTGCAGAGACCTTTTTCCGAGGCAAGGGGTGGGGCTGCATCAGTTTATGGTATCAAAGCACAGAAAGGTTCTTTGCTTTCTATAGCAGACAAGAAGAAGAATTCACCATGCCGCCAAGGAGAAGGGACATGATATTACCCGATCCAGAGGATAGGGAAATGTCGAGAAGAAGAGGCAGGTAGATGGCAGATCCAGTCTTAGAGAGAGAGATGCGTGATCTACGAGACAGACTCGAAGACATGGAGACAACGCAAAGACATAGAGTCAGTGCAGGGGATCTCAGTGATTCATAAAGTGAAGTTGAGGCTGAACGTGAAGAAGAGGTTGCAGCTGAAGATGCATCAAACGAACGTTTGATCAGAGCTATTTCCAGAATGGGTGCAAGAGAAAAAATGGACATTCTAGTTTATGAGGGAAACCTGGATGCAGAGGAGCTTCTAGATTGGATTAGAGCTTTGGACACACACTTTGACTATGAAGATGTAGAAGAATACAAGAAAGTCAAGCATGTTGTCACAAGGTTGAAGGGACATGCAGCATTGTGGTGGGATGAACTACAAGTTGACAGACGCTGCAAGGGCAAGCAGAAGATCAAAATCTAGGATAGGATGATTGCAAAGATGAAAGAAAAATTCATCCCCAGGGATTATCAAATTACTCTATTCAGGAGAATGCATAACCTGAGACAGAAGTTGATGACAGTGAAAGAATACACTGAGGAATTCTATAAACTGAACATCAGGGCAGGTCATCGGGAGAGCGATCATGAAAAAGTTGTCAGATATATGAATGGCCTAAGATATGACATCCAGGATGAGATGAGCATGGTAACCATCCAAACGGTGGAAGATGCTTATCAGATGGCTCTGAAAGTGGAAGAGAAGCTTAGCCGAAAGCAGGGTCAAAGAGGAAGAGGAAGAAGTCAAGCCAAGGGCAAATTAGTTGTCCAAGATAAATATCAGAATCCCAAGGAAGACTGGAAGAAACCTTAGACTTGAATAGAGAGGGGTGAAAGTTCACAGTGAGGACAACATACTGAAAAGAGAGGATATTATGTTGATAATAATACTTTTCCTTTTACTAGAGGTAGAGGAAGAGGAAGAGGTGGAGTGATAAAATGCTTCACATGCGGAAAGAATGGGCAAAACTCTTATGAGTGTCCTGATAAAAAGAAAGAGGGTGGAGAACCTCACATCGTCAAAGCATAGGGGTGAAACGTTGATGCAGAAGATGTTGAAGGCGGAAGATCGTTGATGATGTGAAAGGTTCTTTTGACACCAGAAAAGGAGGTGGAGAGTTCAGTCCAGAGAAATAGACTTTTTCGGACTACTTGCAAAATCAAGGATAGGGTATGCAGGGTCATTGTAGAAAGTGGTAGCACGGATAATCTCATTTCTACAGAGATGGTAAAGAAGTTGGAGATGGGGATGACTGATCATCCAAGCCCATACAGAGTTTCGTGGCTACAAAAGGGACACCAGGTAACTGTCACTAAACAATGTTTAGTTGAGTTTAATATAGGAGGATATAATGATAAGATATCGTGTGATGTCATTCCTATGGATGTTTGTCATCTATTGTTGGGTAGACCATGGCAAAATGATAGAAATGTGATTCATGATGGGAGAATGAACACATACACCCTAGAGAAGAATGGGAGGACACACATGTTGCTTCCAATCAAAGATAAGGAGGTGAAGCCGGAAGTGAGAAACACAATACTTCTCATGAGTGGGAAGGAACTTCTTACAAAGGTGAAGAAGAAGGAGGATTCACAGCTCATTGTGGTCAGAAAACCAAAGATTGTTCTGACTAGCACCATAGTGGACGATTTACCAGAAGAAATTCAGGAACTACTGGAAGAGTTCGTTGATATAGTAGTGGACGAATTACCTCGTTCGTTGCCACCGATCAGAAGTGTGAGTCATCATATTGATCTCATACCAAGAGCCAGTTTGCCAAACAAAGCCGCGTACAGATTGACGCTGCAAGAGAATGAAGAGATAAAAAGGCAAATCTAGGATTTGTTAGACAAAGGTTTGGTCAGAGAAATCTTGAGTCCATGTGTTGTTCCAACAGTACTCAATCCGAAGAAAGATGGAGGTTGGAGAATGTGTACTGATTCAAGAGCCATTAACAAGACAACCATTAGGTATAGATTTCCATTACCAAGGATGGATGATTTGATGGATTTCTTAAGTGGAGAAAAATATTTTTCAAAGATTGATTTGAAAAGTGGTTATCACCAAATTCGCATGAGAGAAGGTGATGAATGGAAGACAACATTAAAAAAAACCGAAGGGTTGTATGAATGGATTGTTATGTCGTTTGGCTTAACAAATGCACCGAGTACCTTCATGAGGTTGATGAACAAAGTCCTGATGGAGTTCATCGGAAAATTTTTCATTGTGTATTTAGATGACATATTGGTTTTCAGTAAAACAGTAGCAGAGCATTTGAAGCATTTGGCTACAGTGAAGAAGAGATTACAGCAAGAGAAGCTACTCATAAACATGAAGAAATCCTCATTCATGAAGACATAACTCATTTACTTGGGATTTGTTATTTCTGCAGACAATTTGAGGATGGATCCAGATAAGGTGGAAGTGATCAAGAATTAGCCATCACCGAAGAGCATATTTGAGGTGAGAAGTTTTCATGGATTGGCTAGTTTCTACCGAAATTTCATCAGGAATTTTAGTGGAATTAGTGCAACAATGATGGATACAGTGAAGACAATACATAAATCTTTTCACTGGATGGAAGAAGATGAGAAGAGTTTTAACCTGTTGAAGAGGAAGATCACAGAACAACCAATCCTGGTGTTGCCGAATTTCCAGAAGACATTCCAAGTGAAATGCGATGCAAGTGGATTTGCAATAGGGGTAGTCTTGAGTCGAGAAGACAGGCTGATAGCATACTTTAGCGAGAATCTAAATGAAGAAAGAGTGAAATACTCCACTGATGATAAGGATTTTTATGCTATTGTATAGACATTAAAGAAATGGAGGCATTCCTTAATTCCTAAAGAGTTTGTCTTATACAGTGACAATCACGCACTGTAATTTGTGACTCAATAGGAAAAGTTGAATCGGAGACATGCAAAATGGGTGGAATACATGAAAAATTTCACTTTTGTAATTAAACATATTTCAGGTACTGCTAACAAAGTTGCTGATGCTTTCAGAAGGAAGTGTTTGTTGTTGTAGGAGTTCAAGATCAAGACGTTGGGTTTTGATGATCTCAGGGACATGTACGTAGATGATCCAGATTTTCAAGAAGCATATGAAACAACTGAGAATCCAGTTCTCGGAGACCCGAGCCAATGGGAAGAATACATGATCTAGGAAGGATTGTTGTTTAAGGGCAATCGGCTTTGTATTCCAAAGTGCTCCATGAGGGAGAATCTGCTAAAGGAGAAACATAGTGGAGGATTCGTCGGAAATTTCGGTCATGACAAGACGTTCACAAAGTTGAACGAATCATATTTTTGGCCGAGAATGCGAGAAGATGTCAAGAGATTCATGGACAGATGCAGAATTTGCCAGCATTCGAAGGGAAGAAAATAGAATGCAGGGTTTTATCAACCGTTTCCCATACCAAAAAGGTTGTGGGATGCAATTAGCATGGATTTTGTATTGGGGTTTCCAAGGACACAAAGAGGTGTTGATTCAATCTTTTTGGTGGTGGATAGATTTTCCAAGATGGAACACTTCATTCCATGTCAGAAAACCCGTGACACAACTCACATTGCGAAACTGTTTTTCAGAGAAGTCATTCGACTTCACGGCTTACCAAAAAGTATAGTTTCAGATAGAGATACTAAATTCATAGGGAATTTTTGGAGGACCTTATGGAAGAAGCTGGGAACTAACTTGTCATTTAGTTCAACTTATCATCCTCAGACAGATGGACAGACAGAAGTGGTGAATAGAAGTCTAGGAGACTTACTGAGAAGCCTGGTGCTGAAACACCACAGCCAGTGGGACAATATATTACCATAGGAAGAGTTTGTGTATAACAACTTAGTCAACAGGAGCACAGGGCAAAGTCCATTTCAGGTTGTCTATGGCATGCAGCCGAGAGGAATTTATGAATTGAGAGATTATGAATAGAATGCGACTAGAAGTGCTAGTGCAGAAGATTTCATAGAGGCAATGAAAGAACTTCACAGCTAGGTGAAGGAGCAATTGCAAAATTCAAGTCAGGAGTATAAGCGTAGAGCCGATCAGCATAAGAGACAACTTCAGTTTGAGGTTGGTGAATTGGTTCTGGCACATTTGAGGAAAGAAAGGTTCATGAGAGGAACATATAATAAGTTGAAGATGAAGAAAATCGGACCATGTAGGGTCTTGAAGAAATTTGGGGTGAACGCTTATGAGATTGAATTACCTGATGGGATCGGAATTTCTCCGATATTCAATGTCTCAGATTTTTACCCATATAGGGATGAGGAAGAAGAGATAGGAGATGAGAAGCCAGTGATTCAGTGGCAAAAGCAGATGCCAGTTGCAGAGAAGCCACAAATGGAAAGCATACTAGACAAAAGAATTGGCAAGAAGACTAGACGAAAGCAATACTTTGAGTATCTAGTCAAATGGAAGAACCATCCAGTTGAAGATGCCAGCTAGGAGAATTAAGCAAAAATACAGAAGCATGGACAGACCATGCATGCGCTCATGGACAAGATCCCATGAAAATTTTTAAGTGAGGGAGTATGATGCAGGAGCATCGTCAGCGTCAAGCAAGCCAGCGTGGAAGCGAAGGATAGCTGGGCAACTGCCAGCGCAAATTTTGAAATTCCCTTAGATTGTTGCGCCATCTTAAATGGGTCATTTAAGAGGAAGTGCACTTGTATAATGTAAACGGACCTTGAGCGACTAACTCTCATCCTTAGTAGGTAGAAGGCATTTAAAGTAGTTAATGCAGGTAGATAGAATTTAATTCTAGATTAGACTATTTGAGAGTGCAAGAGAGAAACGGGATATAGCCACCCTTATTGTGTATTGTAACATGATTATGAGCATTATTGAGAAGAGAATAGGAGCAACAAGAGAGTTTTGTAAGAACACCCATGTACAGATATTTGCATTAATAGAAAGAGGTTGATTCAAATTCATGGGTTTGTGTTTGTTCTCTGTGTATTGATGCTGAATGATATGCTCATGAATGTTTGGTTCTTGTTATACATTTTCTTTATATGTTGTGTATATGATTTCATGGTTAAGTTTGAAGTCTGAAAGGAAGATGGAATGAGTTTCAATTGTTTCTCTATCTGAACAAGGATTCCTGCAAGGAGTGCAGTCGAATTGTCCGCAAGGAATGCGTTGACAGAAGGTTCAGATAGGGTAGCTTTTGTTCTCATTCGTTCAGAGTGCAGTTGGGCACAGGAGTCGTGCAAGGAGTGTGCAGGCCAAGCAGAGTCCCAGGGTTGCGAACCTAAGCAAAATATTGTAGGATTGCTATTGCAAGCATGTGCAGAAGTTGAAGTATTCAACATTTGAAAGTATCTGAAGGTTGTCACAAGGAGTGCGCGCAAGAATCTTCTTTAAACCTCAGAGTTGTGAGAGAGATCGGGAGGGATAAGGCCTTCTAATCCATTTAAGGATAGTGCAGAGAAGTTGCGACTGGAAGTATTAAGAAAGGCTTCATAAGTTTGTGCATGGCAGAGAAGTTGGGGAGGAACACTCAGATCATTCAGAGAAATTATCAAAGGGAAGAGATCAATAGTCAAGAATCTGTGGGAAGGATTAGCAAAATCCCGCCAGCTGTCAGATCTACCAGAGAAGCGAGGAGGTTCCAACTGTGTCTAGAGTTCAAGCTCAGGAGGTTGTGGGTCATCGAATCTTCACATAGATATCTGTCAGTCGTTGGATTGACCAGGAGTTGCATGAAGTTTAAGCTTCATGAATGGGAGGAGGAAAGTTCCGACAAGAGGCGAGGCCATCAGAATTTTGGCATTCATGAAATCAGGAGTCTTGAGGACGAGTGATCGGGAATTTTCATAGTGAAAATCCTAGAATCAATCTGAGCCATCCATCTTGCAGAGACAGGTGGAAATAATCAAGCGCCCATCGACATTTCGGCGACCGAGGCTTTAATTTGTCAAAGAAATTGTCATTGAGGCATCGAAAGTCTTGAAATACTGAGGTTGAATCAGGGCCATGCATCTTGAGGGGACGTGTGGTGATGATCTAGGATCTCGGGAAAAGTCTCGAAAGGAAGACTCCATCGGAGTTTCAGGACTCGACAAATCGGAAGTTCTGTGAGCAAGAGATGGGGAAAATCCATGTTGGAAACCCCGTAACGATATGAGTCGTCCATCAGTTGGGATGCGTGTCAGAAATTGAAATAAAGTTAGGGATCGACATTTCGTGAATCCTGGAGACAAGGGGGACTTTCAATTCAAAATCACGAAGTCCGATTTTCCGAAAAAAAGAGAGCTCCATGTGGGACCCATCTGACATCATCTCGTCATAACGAGGCATTGGGAATTTCCATGGTGAAAACCTGAAGTGGCGAGGACCGTCCATCCTTGAGGATGCGTGGCCAAGATCGAATATTTTGGGAAATTTCCCGAAAGGAAGAGTCATTAATTGAAAAACCGAGAATTGAGAAATCGGGGATTCCATGGAGAAAGGGTTCAATACATTTCGACATTCGAACCCCCGAAACCCGATTGTTACTTTCTATTGTAAACGGAGAAGGAGTCAGACCTAAAGGCTGTAAGGTGTCGAAAAAGACCTGTGGGCAAAATTTAAATAAATATTCTAGGGGAGAATCGAAGGAGCCACTCCGGCTCGAGGGTGAACTTTGAACGATCCTTAAAGAAAGGGAGGTCAGTGCAGAGACCTTTTGCTGAGGAAAGGGGTGGGGCTACGTCACATTTGGTGGCAAGACCTGAAATTGGCCAAGGGCCTAAAGGAGAAACACTTGGAATGGTCTGACTTTAAGAAGTATTTCAAGAAACAATACTTTTCTTAAAGATATTATGAAAGGAAGACGAAAGAATTTTACAAGTTACGACTTGGAAAGATGACGATGGAGAACCTTATAAATAAATTTCTGGAACTATTAAGGTTCGTACCGTAGATCCGGGAGGATAAGGTAAAAATTCAACGAATCTTAAGTTGTTTACCACAGTCCTATAGGGACAAAATTGAGTTTGACAACCCCAAATCCTTTAGTGAAGTATTCAGGAAAGCACGAATGTGCTATGACCAATATAAACAATGGGTAGAGCTTCCCAAAGCCTGGAGGGATAAGAAACAAGATCGAATGAACCAATAAAAGAAGGGATACTAGCCAACTCCTTATCGGAACATAGAATTTTTTTTTCCGAGAAAATATTTTCACTCCAATCATCTGAATACACAAGGCAATGGTAAACCGGTAAACCTGGGAACAAAGAAGTTTGGGGATAGTTCCCATGAGACATTAAAGTGTTGGGAATGTGGAGAGCCTCATCTAAGGAGGAATTTTCCATGTTTAATTTCAACAAACAGAACTGTTGTTCATAATTTACAAGAAGCCTCTATAGTGGGAGATGTGGGAAGAAGTCTGCATCGGATAAATGCAGCCATAGATGGTAAACAAGCTGACCACTAGTCCTCGATGGTAGAAATCGAACGTAAAATCAATGACACTCAAATTTCTGTTTTAATTGACCCTAGAGCTATGTTAAGTTATATTACTCCTGATGTAGTAGAGTCAAATAAACTTAAGAAACTGAATCACGGAAAATCATGGCTTGTACAATTAGCAATAAGTAATAAGAGGAAAGTAGTTGACATTATTTCTGATTTTGAGTTCAGCTTAGATGGTCAAAATTTAAGGACCAATCTGAACATCCTACCACTAGGCGCTTACAATATGATTATCGGGATGGATTGGTTGGAACAACACAAAGTAGTACTAGATTGTTATACAAAGAAACTTAGCTATAAAGATTATTTTGGCACTGTTAGAACAACCCAAGGCATACCAAAAATTGTATCAGTCAGACAAGTTTTAGCGATGCAAATCAAGAAATGTATTAGAAAGGGATGTCAAGTTTATGCCATCCAAGTAACGAATATGTTATAAAAAGAAGATAAACCAAAGTTAGAAGACTTTGTTGTCGTATGTGATTTTGGAGACATGTTTGTGGATGAGATACCATAATTACCTCTTAGAAGGGAAATAGACTTCTCCATAGACCTACTACTAGGTTCAACCCCTATCTCAAAAGCACCTTACTGAATGAGTCTACCAGAACTGACAAAATTAAAAATACAATTACAAGAATTGTTGGATAAAGAGTATATCAGACTGAGTGTTTCACCATGGGGGGCACTAGTGCTCTTTTTGAAAAAGAAAGACAGTACTCTAAAGCTATGAATAAATTATAGACAACTAAAGAAAATGACTATTAAGAGAAAATACCCCTTACCAAAGATAAATGATTTTTTCTAAAAAGTAGGTTGGGCCAAGATCTTTTCAAAGTTGGATTTATGATTCAATTATCATCAAGTTAGGATAAAAGACGAGGACATAAGAAAAAAAAAAATTGGACAAGATATGGACAGTACGAATTCGTAGTCATACCTTTCATACTCACTAACGCACCAACCACATTTATGTGCCTGATGTACAGTATTTTCAGTCAGTACTTAGACAAGTTCATGGTAGTATTTATCGACGATATTCTGGTCTATTCAAAAACGGAAGAAGAACACGATGAACGCTTAATAATAGTTCTTCAAACGTTGAGGAAACACAAACTGTACACCAAATTTGACAAGTGTGACTTTTATAAAAAAGAAATACAATATCTAGGACATGTAATTTCAACAGAAGGCATTGTCATAGACCCGGAGAAGATAAAATCCATTATGGAATGGTCGGTACCTATCTGACCATTCATGGGAATCAATGGATATTACCGAAGATTTATAGAAGGGTTTTCCAAGATATCCTACCTTATTATGTCATTACAAAATAAAGGGACCAACTTTAACTAGTCAGAGAAGTGTCAAGACAGTTTTAACAAGCTGAAGGGATTATTGACAACTGCACCCATATTGAAGGTAGAAGACCCAGATAAAGACTTCATCATATGTGTTGATGAAAGTAAATAAGGACTAGGTGGTGTCCTAACTCAAGAAGGACACGTATTTTTTATGAGTCCCAAAAATTAAAAGAACACGAGCGAAATTATGTCACTCATGACTTAGAATTGGCAGCAGTAATACACGCCTTAAAAATGTGGCGACACTACATAATGGGCAGGAAATTTCTACTATTGACAGATAATATTGGGGTGAAATATCTGTTCATTCAACTAGATCTTAATGCAAGACAAGAAATATGGCTAGTCTTCTTGAGCGAATTCAACTTTGAGTTCAGACATATCAAGGGTAAGGAAAATAAAGTAGCAGACGCTTTAAGTAGAAGAGTCCATGGGTTATTTGAGATAAATATCTATAGGGAAGAAAGTGATCTGGAACAAAGAATAAGGATGACAGGTATTAACGATGGAAATTACACTAAGATGATGGAATAATTACAAAATAGTGCCACAAACTCAGATAAACCAGATCTAAATATCGACAAGAAGGGACTATTACGATTTAAAAACAGGCTTTACATACTAGATTCAACAGAGTTAAAATTAACAGTTTTGGACGAAGTGCATAAGAAATCGTATTCTGGCCATCCAGGTTACCAAAAAACAATAACAACACTTTGAAAACTATTTTACTGGCCTAATATGAAGGGAGAAACAACAGAGTACTTGGCTAGGTGCCAATATTGTTAGCAGGTTAAGGCTGAGCACCAGCATCTAGCCGACCTATTACAGCCTTTACCAGTACCATAATGGAAATGGAAGACCATATTGTTGGACTTTATTATAGGTTTGCCTAAAACTCAGAAATAGAATGATTCTATCATGGTTGTAATCAATAAACTTAGTAAGTCTGCATACTTTATTCTTGTAAAGTCTACTTTTAAATCTATAAACATTGCTGAAATATTCATGAAAGAAATTTTTAGACTGCATGGTATTCCTAAAATGGTGACGTAAAATTCACATCCGCTTTTTCGAAGGAATTGTTTGTAGGGCTAAATACTAATTTAAATTTCAGTACGAGTTATCATCCACAATCAGATGGATAGAAAGAAAGGACAAACTAAATTGTAGAGGATATGCTCCACATGTACGTAAGAATAAAATCGAACAAGTGGGAAGACTACCTGGAATTGGTAGAATTTGCATATAACAATGGGTACAAAACTTCAGCTAAGTTAAGCCCTTTCAAAATACTGTATAGTAGAAAGTGTACGACTCCAATTAGCTGGGATAACCCGACTGATAGACTCATGGTTGAACCAGAGATGCTCCAAGAAATGCAGAACATGGTAAGGAAGGTACAATAGAACTTGAGAGAAGCACAGGAAAAACAAAAGAGCTATGCAGATCAATAAATAAGACACTTGGAATTTCAAGTGGGAGACCATGTTTATTTGAAGGTCAACGCCCAAAAAATATTGTTGAAGTTAGGGGACTGTGCCAAGATGGCACCCAGGTTTTGTGGGCCCTTTGAGATACTAGCTTGAATTGGACCCATAGCATATCAACTTACACTTCTAGCTAATCTAAGAATTGATAATGTATTTCATGTTTCTTTGTTGAAAAAATATATTCATGACCCTACTCCTATGATTGATTGGAACTTCGTGCAGGTGGAACCTGAAGGCGAGTTCCAGCTGGAACCCCTATGCATTATGGACTGGAGAGAAATAGCACTTCAGAATAGAGCCTTCGCTCAGGTAAAGGTGCAATGGAAGAACTTTAGTCCTGAGGAGGCCACTTGGGAGTTGGAGGGAGATTTGTGGAAATCTCATCCAATCATGTTCCAAGGAAGGAAAAAACACTGAGAACAGTGTTTTATTGAAGGGGGAAAAGATGTGACATCCCCAAAAATAAAGTATTTTCGAAATTCAAATTTGTTGGAAAATTATTCCATTTTCAGTAAATTCTAATTTGGAATTTTTTTTGCCATTTATGGCAATTCTGAATTTCGAATTTGATAACTGTAATTAATTATTATATTGTTGGGCAGAGATCTGATTTGACCCAACTAACTATTTGACTATGACACTTGTATGAAAACATAATATTTTTATATTGATTGCAGGACGACAAATGGAACAACCATGCTAAAATCAATTGACCATGACTCCATGAGTGGGGAACATGTTGGAACTACCTCTGGGATGATTGTTACAAGTGGAAAATCATATATTTGGCCATTGGCAGCCCCGAAAATCAGGGATTTAAAAATATGCGAAAATTCCCAAGGGAGGGAAAAAGACCTAGGAAAAAAGTTTTTTATTGATAAATAGCATATGTGAGGAGGCAAGACGCTGCCAAGTATGCTAGGGAAGGAGACTATTGATTTTATTTCTATTATGAACACTACAGATTAAGTGTGAGGCAAGAGGAATCTACTGGAACTGAAAGATATTGCTGAGGAGTTTTTCAAAGTCTGGCCTCATGGACTCATGGTCAGGCTAGTGGGTGAATTGGGCAAGTGATTTGGCTACCCTGTTCTACGGTTGGGAGGAATGTGGTTGTTCCCTTTGTCTTCCCATGAATTAGTTCAGATACATTAAATCTTACCCTCCTTTGTTTACATGATTATAGGTATTAGATGTAATGTAATTGTTTGTGCTATAGTAAAATATTTCATGGATAAAAACTGGTTGAATATTGTTGAACTTGATATCCAATCAAAAGAAAATGCCTAGACCACTTCAGTATGCTAATTCGAAAAGGGCATGTTGTTTCCGATATGGTGAATTAAAAAATTCAAAATAAGCCCCATTTTATAATCGTAAATTCTGAGAAGATGAATTACAAGTGAAATATGAATGGAATCGAACCCCAGAGATAGATATAAGTTTGCTTATACGTGTGTAGGTAATCTTATATAGAACCTCGGTAATAAGCGGGATTTCATTCAAGTATCAATTAAAAACTAGCATTTGAATAAAAGTTATGTATCATGGGAATTTAAGACCTGTACACACTATCTACAAAATTATAAATTCATAATTGCACACATAGATATATTTAGAGGCATACATATCTATATTTCAGTTGGAACCAAATAGACTATATATATATATATATATATATATATATATCCAGCATGCAAACTATAGAAGATTTTGTTTCAATAAAAGTAGTATATATATATATGTGTGTGTGTGTGTGTGTGTGTGTGTGCATAATCAGGAAAAAGAGAGCTATTAAATTTAGTAACCATATATAAAAATTTTCAATTAAAAGTTCAAGGGGCAACATTTATAGAGATCCATGTGTAAATACTAGGGGCGTGAGGGCCGATGAACTCAAATACTATTTGGGGATTCCACAAGAAGAGTATACAATATCTGGAAATATCATAAGCATGTTGACCAAGAAGTATAAAAGCTTGATAGTAATAAAAGAAATAGATAATTAACAGTTTGATTCTGATGTAAAAACCCTGGAAATGCAGAATGACATGTAAAATATTGAATTTCCATAAATGCACAATCTAGAAATTAATTACAAAAGTGTTCACGTATCTGATAATAATCCAGGGCCTTGTATTTAGTCTAAAATCCTAAATCATATCTTACACAGTGTACCAACAGGAAATGGACAGATTGGTCGCCTACTGTAAGACTGACTTCAAATATTTTTCCACAGATCTATACAACCATTAGGGCTCCTCCATAAATTGAAAAATCAAGTATAAAAATTAAATCATGCATCATAAAGATCTCGCGTTTCTACCCACATTGACTAGATCTGAATCGAAGCGCTCAACAGAGGCTGCAAGAAGCAGAAAATGTTAAAATAGAACCCGATTACCTTTCCTTGCATGGAACGACTCCGGGCTGAAAGCTTGCGAGAAAGTAACCCTTGCGAGAAAACATGAGAGTAAGGAAATGAGACATCATTAGAACTCTAAACATAATAGATTGAAGAAAGTCTAAGATAGTATTCTTTTGTCAAATAAAAACTTTGGTATCCCTGTATATGCATACTAACTTAACTTCCAGTCTGAGTTCGATAGATCACCGCACAATTGAGGAGGACACCCACAAAATTGGAAAGGGAAGTGGGTCGAAGTCAAATTGATGGGTACCTCGCAAAATAACAGGAGGTCCCATCATTAGGTGAATGCATATAATTTGTTAACAAATTACTCGAGGATCTGTAAAACTTTAAATGACTTAAAAAAAAAACCATACAGGGGTCCTACCCTACCTAATTAATTTGAAATGAAAAAACTGTGTGTATATGAGACTTAACCCTTGAACCGTAAATGTCATTGTGGCCGAACGACTGACACTATAAATCAAATGAGGTAGTAAATAAAATTTCGAGATATTGGTCGTATAACTCTTAGAGAATAACCCTAATATTTGAATGGTAAAGAACAACCCAGTTATATTACAGAAAGACCTCACAAGGGATGAAAAACTAAAGACCCAACACCTTGAGGATTTTACGATGTTGGTCATACCAAAACCCAGTAGTATCTAGTAGAAAATGACTGATGTTCCCTTTTATTTAAGCATCGAATTACAGTGTTGGTCAGAATGCTAATACTAAAAAAACAAAAAACCCCATTTACATTAAATCTTTTAGGGTTTAAAGGGAGGTCTTCATAGAAGACAGAAGAAAAGAATTTGTGAAATGATAGGTTTGACCTCAGTTCGAAATACCCCCCAAAAACCTTACAAGCAAGTGTTGAGCCTATACCCAAGGTTTCGACAGTTGGAAAGATACAGTTGAAAGAATCCTTATATAGTGCTAGACAAGGCAACATCACAGGTTAACGAAGTAACGAGAATAGAAAAATGCTTACCTTTCGAAATCTACGACCCGAGTCTCTGGATGCATTCCAGTATCGACGAGAGTCCATTTTTTCCATGACCAACTGTTCTTTTGGGCCGAGAATCACAAAAGGCGTGCGACCAAACCCTGCCTTCACCCAAGAACTAGGATGTGACCCAGAAACAATATTGGAAAGAAGATTTCATGGTCCTAATTATGAATGAGTAAAGAACATGGGCCGAGACCATGTGACTGGCCTGAGATGGTGATAACACAATGGGCACAGAGACCAAACAATGACCTTGGGAGTACACCACCAACCCTCTAATAAGTATCGCAAGGAGCCTTTAAGATTTTCCAGTATGTTCTTGCCACTCTATTTTAAATGCTCAGTATGGAGGGAATTAAATATGAATGAGTTAGGTTGAGATCATTCTCTTGGGTTGTTCTAGTTGTGACGGGACCTTTAATCCTAGACCCTTTGTTACCTGTACATTGTTAGTTAGTTTATGACCCACCGAACTCATAACCATATCCCTTGTGTTAATGAGAAATCCCTAAGTGTCAATGTTAGCTTGGAAAGAAACACTTAGGGTACATAGTCAATGCCAAGAGTGTTAGGATCCAAATCCCAAATGAATAATAGGGTATGGTTGAATGTATTTTTAGTTAATTAATGTCTATGGGTACATTATAGGAGTTGAAGAAATGTACTAGATCTTCATAGAGGGAGTCTATGGGTATATTATGTGAGTTAAAAGGAGACTTACCAGATCTCTAAAAAGGGAGGTCCTTTATAAAGTTGGTTGTTACCTGAAATAGCAGAATTCAAATATGTAATTAAAATGAACATTACTACGCCTTAGTTATGAAGTTTTTTTTTTGTAAGCAAAAGGGAGGTTAATACCCTTAGAAATTAAAAAAATAAATTTGTATGTCAATTAGAGGTATTTTATAGCTTGCCAGGTCATTGAATGTAGATAGCTAATATAACCCTGGTGAAAGCAAGTAGCTAATAAAGTCCCACCAAGTTTTTGGGTAACCAAATGACATTCTATTTCTTATGGATGTGTGCCAGCCCAAGCCATAGTGATTTGGGTCCCATACAAATCCTAAAAAAAAATATTGACATAATAGATATCCCACTATCGACTGACTAGTCAAAGACATCCAAATCGAATGGTACTAATACTTCCAGGTAATGTTAAATCTAGGATCTTAATAAAAGGAAGCCAATTCAAAAATAAACTAGCATAATTTCATGAATTAGGGGAGATAAATACCTATGCTAACCATGTAGACAATAAGAATGCCCAAATTGTTAATAATAACACAGATTTGCAACAACATCTTCTCAATTCTCCCAAAGGCATGTCCCATAATGTCACCATAGGAAGTCGCTTCCCCGGCTCTGCTAAACCTTAAGAGAATTTCAATTGAAGGATTCGTCAACAATCCAATGAAGATAATGAGCATAATCCCAAGGACCAATCCCAAGACCTTCATAGTAGTAGGCAAATCCATAATCCCTGCTCCCACCACCACAGTCGATAGGTTGAACACCGCGCCAGAGAACAAGGCACCATTGAATCCTTCGTGCACACAATCTTGGCCATCCTGGTGCTTCTCGGATAGCAATGGACTTCTTTCACTCATGAAAGGATTCTGCTTCATAGTGCAATTATCCCTCCATTTATTATAGAAGCCACCACCAATCTGTGAAGTAGATAAAGGATGACCTTTCCATGGTCGATGTATAGAAAAAAAATATATGTTTCACTTAATGAAAGCAAACAAATAAACAAGAATACCACAATAGCATATACAGACTGTAAACGCATGAACCTATCAAATATGTGAATGAATTGCAAGGAAGCATGTCCTTATGTAGTGGTTTTGGAACGTTGATTTCTTTTGTCCATTAGGCCTAGGATACCAGACCAAACATCTCATCCGCAGAGTTAACAAAAAAATGCACCAAAGTCGAAACCAAGCGCGCATAGCATTGAACACCAAGCGCACATGCACCAAAAAAAACACGGAATATCATAAGTTAAGACAAGATTAATCTCTCAAGGCCAAATCCATCAAGGGAGGAGCCTCCAGCCATTATCGTAACTTCGTCGCAGTTCCAGAGTGGGAGACTCCCCGACCACACTTGCAGAGAGAGAGAGAGAGAGGTGGCAAATGATGAAGCGTCATGAGAAAGAAAGTGAGGTGTAGGGTTTNGGGGCTCATGCGAGGACCCACGATGCTCGAACGTGATTATTTAAATTATTATTATTTTAGTTTTTTTTTACTTTAATACTTAAAAAAAAAAATTATGAATTATTTTTATTTTATTAATTGTTTTAATTGTTTTAATTTGGTTGAATTTTGAAATAATTTAAAATTATTAATTTAGTTTAATATATATATATATTAACATAATATATATTAATATTATGTTAAGATAGCATAATATTAAGATTAGGCTATTGTATTAATATAGTATTATATTAATATTGGGTATTTTAATTATGCTAATAATGCTAATATTATTCATCAACTTAATTAAGTGGATCAATATTAATAAGAGGACTAACTTGAAACTTAGGTTAATGTATTAGTCTAGGTTATTGGATTGATAATAATTAATCAACATCATGTTCAAGATCACATTAATTAGTTTTAAATGAAAAGTTTAAGGACTTCGACCAGGATAAGTTGGAAGGGGCTTCATGCACACTGGGGATGTAAGTTAAAGGAATAGGCGAGTGTGGTATAGTGCTAGCGTAGCTACTAGATGAGAGGGTTAGTTCCCCTAACCTAGAAACTTCCCCTAAAGAGAGTAACGTCTGTCTATAGACAAGTAAAAAACAATTATGCCTAACCCTCTTTTCAAGTTTAAGATGTGCAAGTGTGAACTGCCCTAGACTCTCCCTAACAAAATTTAGATTGATGAAGATTCAATTATACAGGATGGTTAGGATGAGAGGAAATCAAGGCAGAGGGGCATCGTCACAAGGACCACCAATTCCACCACCACCATCATCTGAATTAGCCCTCATTCTTCGCTCTTTGGAGGCCATTAATGAGACTTTAAAGGGGTGCCAACCAGCAAGGATCGAAGTGGATCCCCCACCATATGAATCATGTAATCCTAAAGAATCGAGGGATTCAGGGGGAGGGTCTCCACCCGAAGACATCACTAGAGAACTGCAGAAGATCAAACTTCCAGATTTTTCTAGGGGTCATGGCAGTGAACATGTAGAGGCATGTTTGGAAGGCATGACAAGGTGTTTCGCCTTAAGAGACTATGTGTCCACATCAAAGGCGAAGATAGCAATTTTTTAGTTGAGAGACAGTGCCTTGAATTGGCGGGGAAACTTGGAGAGGCAGTTTCACCTCACCCCAGACACCATCTCTTGGGAACATTTTGAGGAAAGGTTCAGAAGGAAATATCTACTAGCTTACTATGGGGAACAACAGGTGGGAGCATTTCATGCTCTAGTACAAGGAAACAAGATTGTCAAAGAGTATTATATCAGTTTAATGGAGTTGGTGAAATATGTTTCATACATGGATAATGATCAACGATAGGAAGAACGCTATGTGATGGGTTAAACCCTAAGATAAGGGCCATGGTGCAGATGTGGAAACCATATTCAGTATAAGAAGCATTCAAAAATGAACGTTATGCGAAGGAACACATGAACTTAAATGGAGGTACGAGATCGACATTTCTACATCATCCTGTATTTGTGGGGAAGGCCCCTAGGACCTTCTCTAGGGGAGGGAGCTCTAGGCCACCTCCATATGGTAATAGAGTTGCACCAAGGATAGTCACCATAGGTATTTCAATGGAAATGAGTGTATCATCATGTTCATCAATAACAACGTAGGAAGGTCCATGACCATCTCAAGGAGCAGCTAGTAGGGGAAAGGGTTACAAGGGAAGGAACTCATTTGAGAGACCATCATAGAGAAGTGCACAGGCTCCATCTCATGTTAGATGTTGGGGGTCTGGAGGACCCCATTACCAGCGTGACTACTCAAAGTTGCAAGTAGGATCTGTGCATAGAGAAGGAAATGCCCCAATGGGAAGAGCAAGTGGAAGCCACCGGATTTATGTAACAGTTAATAATCGCCAGGAAGAGCATCAATCCATGGTGGTGGAATCGTCAGGTATGCTAAATCATATCAATGTTAAAATTTTATTTGATTATGGTGCTACAGATAGTTTCATTCCACCATATGCATTAGAAAAGAGTGGGTTGGAAGCCTACAAGCACGATGACTTTAAACAAGTCGAGATGGCTTCGGGGGAAAAACAAGCGGTAGGACCTAGTGTTGACAATTGTCTAGTAGACCTGGGAGTGTGTACTACCAGGTTGAAGGTATACGTCACTGCCCTCGAGATGTATGACCTAATCATTAGAATGGATTGCTTAGAAGCACATATATCTATGGTATATTGTTTTTCAAAAAGGGTTCTTTGTGTTGACGATGAAGGAAGGCTAGAAGAGATCCATGGTGTACGTAGAAAGGTGTCTCTATGCTTTATCTCAACTGTGAAGGTTAAGAGGTGCATGAGAAAAGGGTGTCGAATTTATGTTGTGGAAGTAGTGAATGAGAGGAAAGGACCCTCATTGGATCAGTATCCAGTATTGTCAGAGTTTAAGGATGTTTTTCCGAATGAGTTTTCGGGGTCACCTCTTGAGAGGGAGCTTGATTTTACTATTGAGATAAAACCTAGTGTAGAACCAATTTCCAAGACTCTGTATTGGGTGATAGCACCATAACTTTGTGATTTGCAGATGCAGTTGAAAGAGCTACTCGGCTTAGAGATAATAAGGCCTAGTGTCTCACCTTGGGGTGCACCAATAATTTTTGTGAAGAAGAAGGATGGTTCCTTATGACTGTGTATAGATTACAGGGAATTGAACTATGCTACAGTGAAAAATAGGTACCCAATGCCACATATAGATGATCTCTTTTATCACATGAAAGGAGCAGTGGTATTCTCAAAAATTGATTTGCGATCAGGGTATCACTAGTTAAGGATTAAGGAAGGTGATATTCGTAAAACTTCCTTTTGAACTCCGTTTGGGCATTATGAGTTAGTTGTAGTACCTTTCGGATTGACCGATGCGACAACAATATTCATGAGCCTCATGAATGGTGTATTCTAGAAGTATATAGATCGCTTTGTACAAGTCTATTTAGATGATATCCTCATCTATTCCAAGAAAGAAAGAAAGCATGAGGAACACTTGCAAGTGGTGTTGTCTTTCCTTAGAGAGAACAAATTGTATGGGATGTTATCAAAGTGTTCCTTCTTCCAGAAATAAATCCACTATTTAGGTCATATCATTCTCGGCAAAGGAATCTTTGTGGACCTAGAAAAGGTAAAGGCCATTATGGAATGGTCAGAGCCAAAAAATTCTCATGGGGTAAGAAGCTTCATGGGGCTAGCAGGTTATTATAAGATATTTTTGGAAGGGTTCTATAAAATAGAGAAACCCATCACCACTCTGCAATGCAAGGGGGTCAGGTATGAATGGAAAGAAGAATGTGATAGTTTATTCATTGAGTGTTCATTTTATTCTAGTTAGAGACACATACGATGTCATTGATGTGGAACGTGTGTTTGTAAGTGAGGTCATCCATTTGCACGGGATACCCAAGAAGATCATTTCAGATAGGGACTCTAGATTCACTTCTAGGTTTTGGACAAGTTTGCAGTCAACATTGGGGACTTAGTTGAACTTAAGTACAACTTATCATCCTGAAACAGATGGGAAAAACGAGAGAGTAAATCAAGTTATGGAAGACATGATTAGGATGTATGTTATGGATAATCAAACCCATTGGGAGAAGTACCTACCTTTGGTAGAGTTTGCCTATAATAATAATTTTCATAGCTCCATCGGAATGCCACCCTATGAAGATCTATATGGAAGGCCATGCAGAATGTCATTGAGTTGGGAGAGGTTAGAAGAATGAGTAAAAGTTGGGCTAGAATTGATTCAATAGATGGAGAAACAAGTGATTCAGATTAGGCAGAGACTAAAGGAAGCACAGAATAGATAGAAAAGTTATGTGGATGCACATAGAATTGACCAAAGTTATAAAGTGGGAGACTACATTTTCATTCGTATCACACCCAATAAGAGTACCAGTCTATTCAATAAGGGGACAAATTTTTTACCTCAATTTATAGGACCATTCAAAATCCAAGAGAAAACTGGACCCATTGCCTATCATGTTGTACTGCCAACCCACTTGCATAAAAATCATAATGTTTTTCATGTATTTGCTCTATGTCATTATGTTGTTGATGAATCACATAAACTAAATTGGAAGGAATTACAGGTATCAGACGTGGGAACCCTCACGGTAGAACCATTATGCATATTGGACCGTAGAGTCAGACAGCTCAGAAACCATTTGGTAGACCAAGTTAAGGTCTAGTGGGACAAGTATAGTCTAGGATCTGCTACTTGGGAGGACACTAAGACATTACAGAAAGATTATCCCTCACTTTTTTTATCACCTCGAGAATATATTTCTCGAAGGTTGGGTGTATGTAACACCACCTTTTGACTTAGACAACTAGGATTACCTAAGGCCTAATCACCTTTATTTTCTATTCACAGTGAAACTATTAATGATACACTTGAACTTTTAAGACATAGAAACATGTATGAATGTTTAAATGTTATTGATGATGATGGATATGATGCGATCTACTATGTGAATGTAAATTCTATGAATGTTTAGATGTTATTGATGATGATGGATATGATGTGATATATTGTGTGAATGAAAATCCTATGAAGGTTTAAATGCTATTTGAATGGCGTTCGATATGCTGCAATATATTATGTAAATGATAATTCTATGAATGGGTAACGTTAATTAAATTATGGGGATATTATGAGATCCATTTTTAACTTGAAAGATTTCATGTTAAAGTTGTTGGTACGTGGATACTGAATTGAAATTATGGTTGTATGCAATTACATGATGATAATGCATAGATATGTATGAGTTTGTGTTACAGACTAATCTGCAGGTCATTGGGCTATGAAATAGCCAAGGGATAATGATAATGAAAGTGGATGTCATGACCACTGACCGAGAAACAATATGGCATGAATCTTTGTATGTGAAATTATATTGGTTTGGATGCATTTCTATGATATATGGACCAGTCTAGGATGTAAGGTGGTGAGACTACCTAAAAATGAATAAACGATGACAAAACTCCCAACAACATGGTGCCACTGCATATTCCATTGTAGGGTGTGGACCCTAGTCCTGTTAGGAGGGGTGGAGGCATTTACCACCGTGTATCCTCCGAAACTTGGAGTCATGGGAGGACAGTGTTAGCTCATGATCCCCTAGACATGTGATGATGACTGTCAGTTGCATGTTGGGGAAGCTTGGTCAAGATAGTGAAACTTTCGCTTATGGGTTCTATTTTGAGTTAGGTCAATATAGTTGACACTGCAAGATAGTCTAGTAGAGGAAGGATAGGAATGGATGATGGAAGTAAGTTAGGGAAGAAGGATAAATAGAAATAGTTGAGAGTGTATGGAGATTTGTCTTATGGTGGAATTTATTGTTTTTTCTTCTAAAAAGAAAATGTGTATATATGAATATTCATAATTACATAACTAAACCACAATTGTCTAAATAAAATTGTTTAGCTAGATTATATTAATTAAGGGAATTCACAAACATTTCCTTTGTTTATTATCTTTTATAAAATGAATAGTCTTGTTGATTGGATTGGATGCATACATAGATTACTATAGGGGTGATAGTTATTGTTATTAGTACATGCACAAGACTTGTATGTACTAGATGCACATGCATTTCTTGTACATGTACACTAATATGTATGAGTTTTCTTGAATTACTTACTAATAATGTTGGTTATTTGATATGAATGTGTGAACCATGTGTCTTTTCCCTTGTATCATAAAATACTTTAACTTCGGGACGAAGTTTCCTGAAGGGTGGGTGTATGTAAAAACCCTAAGTAATTAATCAATTGTCATAATTTTAAATAATTGTTTAATGTATATTAGTTAATTAATTAAGTAATTAATTGTCCTGATTTAATGTTTGTTTAATGTATATTAGTTTAATTAAGTAATTAATTAATTTCATGATTAAATATTTGGTTAATGAATTTGAGTTTAATAAATTGTTAATTCATTAAACGAATACTTAAAGTATCAGATGATGGAACCATTAAAGAGAAAGGGGATAAGGTAGATGAAACTTAATGGAGAGATAAGGTGGGTGAGAATTAAATGAGGGAAGAAGTCAGTGAATGAGGGAAAGGAGGATACGAGAAGGGAAAACACTCAGGGAAAGTGACTTTTGGGATTTTGAGGAGAGCATCATTTTCATAGGGAGGACTGTATTGTTGGTTTGGGGGCTGGAGTAGCTTGCTGGAAGAGGGTACTATTGGTTTTTTTCTTGAGGAACTTGTTGGAGTTTGGTGGACTAATACAGGAGGCACCTGTTGCTGGGAGTTTTGGGCTCAGGGGCCAGGAATCCTTATAGAATCCCGGAGTTAGGGAGCTGGAGAGGCTATGTTCCTAGCTGGATGGGAAGAAAAGGTTAAGTTTTGGGAAGATTTTGGGCAGATTTTTAGCTTCAGCTTCGGCAGACAGAGTTGGGGAAACAACATCACTTAAAAGGTATTTATGTTCATTATTATGGCATGTTCATTATCATTATGAAGGTTCATTATTTTACTATGCTTTGTATGTTACTTAATATGTTATTTATATCATCTTGTTCATTTTTTTTTAATTTTGTTGAACCATGAACTGTTAATTTGTTGAATATAGAACCATAAAGAAATAATGATACAAATTTTATGTTTAAATTATTAATTTTAGGTTCTTTTAGAAAGGACCTTACACTGAAGGATCACATCAAAAACCCGACTCATCAACTTCGAAAACCAATGACTAGAACCTTCCCAGCGAGTGAGAGACAACAAAAGAGTTACAAAACAAGTGCCACCATAAAAAAAATAGTCTCAACCACATTGGGTGGCACACGATCCTAAGTCGGGTTATTGTGTGCACTTCTTGATCCCCATGCGCAATGATTCATCTCAAGAAATCATGTTTCCATAGTGTGATGGGTGCACTACGGACCCATGCACAACTAGACTAATTCCAACCCTTCATCCCAACAAAATCCAACAATGCAACAACCTTACAAAAATACAATCAATAAATCAATAGGTCCTTATCTAGTTATTTGTTGGCAGAACATTTAAGGTTGTTATAAGGAGATAATCTGAGTACTTAATCAAACAATTAATATTAACATAAGGAAAAAAACATTAGGATATCAACACATTAAACATCCTTAAACCATTGATCTAAACACAAAAGCGATTCTTAATCCAATCGAAGGGGTAAATTCCTTAATCACAATTAAATCATCAATAGTGAGTTATATCACCATTGAAACTGAAAGAATATGAATTCGCCGAATGAATCTGAGACTATATATCAAAAACAATTGTCTCAATGCAACTGAAGAAACATAGTATTCACATAACAATACATCAAATTAATTTGTGATTGTTACAATTTATCAATCAAATATGTCGCTATGGTTGGGGTAAATGTTGTGATTTATCTCTTAAATATATCGTTTCCCTTAAAAAAATAGATTATCAAACAATTCGTTGTCATTTACCCAATAGTTCTTTGTCCTTTAAAAGGAATCACAGCCTATGATGTCACTATCCTTAAAGAGGAATTGGCCATAATAAAAGAAATACCCAGAAGTTAAAAGTAATCAATAAGGGTGACCATCATGAATCTATGTATAACTAATACCATATGTGGAAAGATGCATGATTTAAAATCGCGGTCTTGTCATTCCTTATTATTTTAAAAATAAATCGTTGTCATACTGACGCAGACCCTACCTTAGTAGAGTCCACTAACCTCCTGGCCTATGGATCTTCAACACCCCGATCTGAAATGACTCTTTCATTCCCTATTGGAATCCTACACACACAATTCCATAGGTCCTTCTTTGAAGTTACGCTCACACGAACAAATTTTAAGCATGAATATCCAACCTACATGACCACTAGCATGTTAACAACCTTAGCACCACAAGGGAGCATCAGGTTTCGTGACTTCGCGATTCTCGCTGCAATGCACTCCAACTCTTCTGATTTCCGAAACCCAAAATGGGCTAACTGTCTCTTGTTTCTCCCTTATCATTTTGACAGATATGATGCTCGGCTATGACTTGGGGCTCAACCCTCGAGCATGTCATATTTTCATGAATTGTGAGTTCAAATTTTGCAACTTTAAACCCTCTGCACTCCTCACTACAAAATTTATTCAACCATTCACTTGGTTGGAGTATTCTAAGGTCTCAACAGGCCTGCGCACACCTTGCATGACTTTATGTTGTACTTTCACTTCTGTGGGTATAAGAACAATGGTGTCTCTCCTGAGTTTTTCTAAGATAAACTCAAAATCTTGTCAACGCACTCCTTGCGGACCTCCATTGAACTCCTTGCATGGATTCTCAGGAAGAGAAACAATTGAAACTTATACTTTTCCTTTCACAGACTTTATACTTTTTGCATGAAATCACGATCATACATACACAACATTGAAAAAAATGCGAACATAGTATATAAGTAAATTGTAAACATATCATCCAAAAGATGCAAACATTAATCATCATAACACCATGATATGGAATCAAAGCATTCTTATATTAATTTCAGTTCTTTTGTGCACAGTCTCTATAGAAACAAATATTTTCTCATACAGATTCTACAATCTCTATGCTTCTCTGCTCTCCTATGCTCTTTCTTGACTCTACAACTTACAATGAGAATAATGATACAATACCATACATACGAGGGATCTTTCTAGAGTTTTCCCTCCTACACTACAAGCTATATAATCAAAATTAAAATCTTCAACTACCTTTCATTTAATACATTAAATGTATACAACAAACAGATGAGAGAAACTGCTCAAGATCTGTGTTACAATCTATAAATCATAAGAGAAAAAATATATTTTCCAGATATTACATTAATGCTTCATCATTTCCAATTCAAAACATCCTAAAAACATCCATTGGTGCATATCCAACTATCCTTCCACTTTGTTGGCTTGCGATGCTCCTGCATCATACTCCTCTATCTGAAAAATTGATGAACTCTTGTCCATGAGCTCCTGCATTGTCTGTCCAGGTTTATGGATCTTTGTTTTTCTTTCCCAACCGACATATTCAATCGAGTGTCCCTTACACTGTATCAAGTATTAAAAATATGTCTTCCATCGGGTCCTATTTCCAACTCTCTAATCAATTCTCTTTTCCATCTGCAACTTTTCAACTACAGGCATCTGTTTAATCCACTGAGTTTCCTTTTGGATTTCTGCTTCTCGTGCTTCATCTGCTCTATAAGGATATATATCTGCTATGTTGAATATGGGAGATATGTTAGAGTTACTTCACACACACCTAGGATTTATTTTTCCTAAGGTTTTTATTTTTTTATTAGTCATAATTAGTCATTATCCAGTCTCCTATGTTTTAGGAGAGAATATTCCACCTGGAGAATATTATCTTTCAGTTCACACTTTAGTTTGACTAGTTGAGTTGAGTTTAGATGTTGCATTGGGATCATCACCATGCAACATTGGGATCATCACCATGATAATTCGACCTTGCCTTGGTATCATCACTAGAATGGCGCATTAGCCTTGATTCATTGAGTTAACTCCTCACTAATTTTTGTTCAGTCAGTTAACTGATGACTAGTTGACTAGTTAACTCAACTAGGTGGTAGTTCACTCCCATAACTGCTTAGGAGACTAGAATAGTTGGTAGTTCACTCCCGTAACTACTGGTGTGTGTCTAGATCACTCTAGACCACCACTATGGTGACTTGGTTCACCTCAAGTCGAAATCATTGATATATACAAAGTATACCATGTGTAAATTATTCATTATTCACAACGGTTAATGAGAATTCTTTCCATTTTTTCTCTCCTTCTTCTTCTTTTTCAATTCTCTATGCAAATGTGTGTATCATTGTTTAGCTAGATATATTTTGTGCAGGTCAACACATTTACATATGGCACAAAAATTTTGGACATTTGAATTTCAGATACATGCAACAACTTAGCAAGCACAGATTAGTTGATGGTCTACCACACATCCATTTCTCCAAGGGAGTATGTGAGGGATGTGTTCTCGGAAAACACCCTCAAGATAAATTTGACAAGGGAAATTCTTAGTGATCTTTGACACCTTTAGATCTGATCCACAATTACCTCATGGGTCCTTTTACGCATCCATCGATCACCAAAGCAAGGTTTGTTCTCATTTTTGTTGATGATTTCTCATGTTTTACATGGATCTACTTTCTTAGGAAAAAATCCTAGGTATTTCAACACCTCAAAGATTTCAAAGCTTTGGTTGAGACACAGTTCAGAAAGAAGATCAAATTCCTCCAAACTGACAATGGGGGAGAGTGTGTGAATCATGAGATCCACAATCTTTTCCATGAGGCAGGGATTCAGTTGTAGCATACAATTCCCTACACTCCGCAACAAAATGGAGTTGCCGAGCGAAAAAATAGATCTCTAAAGGAGATGGCATCTTGCATGTTGCATGCAAAGTCACTACCATAGAGACTATGGGCTGAAGCACTTAACTATGAAACATATATCCAAAATAGATCTACTCATAGATCTGTCAAGGATAAGACCCCCTATGAGGCTTGGAGCATCCTCAAACCAGAAGTGGCCTACTTTTGCATTTTTGGTTCACGTGCATGGGCTCGGATTCCCTCTGAAAAGAGGAAAGCACTTGATCCACAGAGCACTGAATTCATTTTTGTTGGATACTCTGATGGTGTGAATGGATATTGGCTTATTGATATTTCCTTGGACCGACTCATCATTGAGAATAGTTTCCAATTCGAGGAAAGTGTCTCGCATATACCTCAACAGTCGCATCCAAACACCTTCACTCTTCCACCTATCTGAGATGATGAGCATGCACATACTGAATCTTCTTCAGATGAGAGTTATGATTTAGAGGACTCAGATGATTCAGATTCAGAGTCACTACAGTCAGATGCAGAGTCATAGCATCCATATGTAGTCCCAGAGCCAGAGAAGAGGCCCAAGTGGGCATAGAGTACTCTTTAGGATGCAGGGGATCTCGTTGGTGATCTAGCGGATACTAGGAGGACTCAATTTGATTTCACGGAGCCTCCTATTGCACTCACTGCCACTAAACCATTTCCTTCCAAGCATCTCTTCTTGGTTCAATCTTCAGATCCACAGTCGTATGGCGAGGCTGTTGTAAATACCTTTTGGGAATCCACCATGCAGGATGAGTACAAATCCCTCCTCGAGAACCAGACTTGGGATTTGGTTCCCCTTCCTTCTGGGAGGAAACTTGTCAGATGTAGATGCGCATATAGGACCAAGAGTGCAGCAGATGGAAAAATCAACAAATACAAAGCCAGGCTTGTTGCCATAGGCTTTTAGCAGGTTCATGGTATTGACTATGATGAGACCTTCTCTCCAATAACGAATATGGATTGCATACGATTGACACTTTCCATTGCGGCAACCAAGGGATGGGAAGTCCATCAGTTGGACATGAAGAATGCATTTCTTCACGGTGATCTCTCTAAGGCGATCTACATGGAGCATCCCCAAGGATTTATGCAGGACTCATTTTTGGTCTGTCGACTGAAGAAGTCACTTTATGGCCTCAAGAAGGCTCCAAGGTCATGGTATGCCAAGATGGACTCCTACCTGTTGTCACAGAACTCTGTACATTGTAAATTAGACCTGAATGTATACATGCTCAGGACGATTGATTCACTTCTACTTTTAGGTATGTATGCCAATGATCTGTTGATCACCGGTTGATCGACTTCAACAATTGTTGCAGTTAAGAGGATTATTCATGACAGGTTTTTGATGATGGACATGGGTCCACTACACTTATTTCTTGGACTTCAGATCAGTTAGGATGCATTAGGAATCAAACTGTCTCAAGCCAAGTATGCAGAAGATCTCCTTGAGATATTTCACATGACACACTGCAAGTCTACTCCGAATTCTTTCCTATCAAGAGTCAAACTTGAGGATGGCAGGGAGACTCCATTGGTTGACAACACACTGTACAGATAGCTAGTGGGGAGCTTGTTGTATCTCACACACTCCAGACTAGACCTCTCATATGCAGTTGGCAGTTTCTAGGTTCATGCAGGAGCCGCATAAGCTACATTGGAAATATGCAAAGTGTATCCTTCAGTAGATACAGGGCACCATCACCTTTTGGATTCATTATGTAGCAGACTCTACATTAGATCTCAATGGTTTTACTAATTCTGACTGGGCTGGCGATAACATTGATCACAAGTCCACATCTGGTTACTCACTTAGTCTTAGTTCTGGGCCTATCTATTAGTCGAGCAAGAAGCAATCTTCCGTTCCTCTATCTTTAGCCGAGGTAGAGTACAAAGGCGTAGTTAACATAACCATTCAGGCTATGTGGCTACAACATTTCCTCACTGAATTGGGCATTTAGTTTCATCCGTCGATCATCATATGGTGTGACAACTAGAGCACTCTGAAGTTCTATAGAGATCCATTTCAGAGGTAGCATATGAAGCACATCGAGATCCACATGCACTACATCAGGGACTTAGTACACGATGGGATCATCGACTTACAGTTCTATCCTTCAACAGAACAGACGATAGACATTTTCACGAAGACCTTCAGTGAGAAGAAATTCCATTCTCTGTGAGGTCGTCCTGGAGTGAAGGACACAGTTGCCTAGCAACTGGAGTTATTATTTTTACATACATTTTACCTTGAGGGGGGTTTTTCCCATGATTTTTTCCCTCTTTCCTCAGTTTATTTTCAGTGTATCTTTTGTACTTGGGTACCTAACATGGCCTCGTTATCGGGAACCAATCTTTATTTTCACCATAGTGATGTTTAGTGGGGGTGTTGGAGTTGCTTCACACACACCTAGGATTTCTTTTTCATAAGGTTTTTATTTGTTTATTATTCATAATTATTCATTATCCAGTCTCCTATATTTTACGAGATAATATTCCACCTGGAGAATATTCTCTTTCAGTTCACACTTCAGTTTGACTAGTTGAGTTGAGTTTAGATGTTGCATTGGGATCATCACCATAATAATTCGACATTTCCTTGGTATCATCACTAGAGTGGTGCATTAGCCTTGATTCCTTGAGTTAAATCCTCACTACTTTCTGTTCAGTCAGTTAACTGAAGACTAGTTGACTAGTTAACTCAACTAGGTGGAAATTCACTCCCGTAACTGCATGAGAGACTAGAATAGGTGGCATTTCACTCCCATAACTGATGTTGTGTGTCCAGATCACTCTATATTACCACTATGGCGACTTCGTTCACCTCAATTAAAACTCATTGAGATATACAAAGTATATCATGTGTAAATTATTCATTATTCACAATGGTTATGAGAATTATTTCCATTCTTTCTCTCCTTCTTCTTCTTTTCAATTCTCTTTTCAAATGTGTGTATCATTGTTTAGCTAGATATATTATGTGAATTTCAACACATTTAAATGATAATCCCACATCATCTGGCAATTTTATTTCATAATCATTTGCCTCAAATTTCCTTAAGATTTTACACAGCCCTATCTTCTTCATCTTCAACTTATTATATGTTCCCCTTGGGAATATTTCTTTTCTTAGGTGCTCTAAGAAAAAATATCCCACTTCAAATTAAATCTTTCTCCTTTGTTTATATGCCCTATGCTTATATTCCTGGTTGGAATACTGCAACCTCTCCTTAATATTACTATGGAGCTCATGCATCTCTGCTGCAAAATCTTCTGCTCCAAGACTTCTCAAATCAGTCTGCTCTAAGTCTCTCAACTCAGATACTCCTCTCAGTTTCATTCCATACATTATATGGAATGGGCTCTGTCTTGTTCTCTGGTTAGGTGAGTCATTATATGAAAATTCTTCTTATGGTTGAATTTGATCTCAGTGACTATGATGTTTAGCTACTAAACTCCTTAACAAATCTCCTAAAATTTGATTTTCTACATGAGTTTGTCCATCCATTTGAGGGTGACATGCTGAGCTAAAAGATAAATTTATTCCCAGCTTCTTCCATAGTTTCCTCCATAAATGACCAACAAACTTGGTATCCCTATCTGAAATGATACTCTTGGGTAGGCCATGAAGTTGAACAAATTCTTTGAAAAATAGGTTTGCAATGTTCGTTGCGTCACTGGTTTTATGACATGGAATAAAATGTGTCATTTTTGAGAATTTATCGACTACCACGAATATGGAATCACAACCCCTCTATGTCCTTGACAGTATTAACATAAAATCCATGCTTACTACATCCAACGACCTCTCTGGTACTAGAAATGGTTGATACAATCTTGTATTCTATATTTTCCCCTTTTTGTGCTGGAAAATTCTATATCTGTTGAAAATTTTCTTTACATTTTTCCTCATTCCTAACTAATAATATAATTTGTTCAGTTGTGCAAACATTTTTTCATGGCCAAAGTGTCCATCCAATCCTCCACTATGTTTTTCCTTCAAAAGGTTTTATCTCATGGAACTCTTCAGGATACACAACTAGTTTCCTTTGAATAATAATCCATCCTGAATTAAATGTTCAATCCATTAGCTTCTATCTCTTAAAAAAGGGTTTCCACATGCTTCATAAGCATCCTTGAAATATGAATCATCTCTGTACATGTCCTTCAGGCTATCAAAACCTAAGGTCTTCACACAAAACTCCTGCAGAATCACCCATTTCCTGCTCATTGCATCAACAACCTTTTTATCATTTCCAGAAATGTGTTTTATTTCAAAAGTAAAGTTATTTATATATTCAAACCTTTTTGCATGTTTCTGGTTCAATTTCTCCTGCCTGGTTATCAATTGTAAAGCATGATTGTCGCTATACAAAACAAAATCTTTCAGAACCAAGTAGTGCCTCCATTTCTTCAGTTCTTGTATGACTGCAAAAAAATCTTTATCATACATGGAGTAATTCCTTTTGGCATCGTTCAGCTTCTCACAGAAGTATGCAACTGGTCTATTGTCTTGACCTAAAAATGCTCCAATCACAAATCCACTTGTGCCACATCTCACTTGAAATGTTTCTCTAAAATCTGGCAGAACTAGAACTGGTTGTTCAATTATCTTCTCCTTTAGTAACTTGAAACTTTTCTCCACTTCTTCTGTCCAATGAAAGTATTTATGTCTTTTCTTGATTGTGTCCATCATTGGTGCAGAAATTCCACTAAATTTTTTTATGAACTTCCTGTAAAAACTAGCTAATCCATGGAAGCTTCTGACTTCAAAGAGATTCCTTGGTGACCGCCATTCTTTGATTGCTTTTATCTTCTCAAGATCCATCTTCAAATCATTTGAAGAGATCAAGAAACCTAAATAAATGAGTTATTTCTTCATCAAAGATGATTTCTTTAAATTTATCAACAACTTCTCTTATTGGAATCTCCTCATCAATAGAGTTAAATGTCTCAAATGTTCCTCCTCAGTCTTATTGAAGATCATTATATCATCAAGATACACAATTACAAACTTACCAATAAAATCCTTCAAGGCTTCGTTCATTAATCTCATGAAAGTACTTGGTGCATTCATAAAAAAAATTGACATGACAAGCCACTCATACATCCCTTCATTAGTCTCGAATGTTGTTTTCCATTCATCACCTTCTCTCATTCTAATCTGATGATATCCTCTTTTCAAATCAACTTTAAAAAAAAAAAAATCTCCACTTAAGCAATCCATCAGGCCATCCATCCTGGGTAAAGGAAATCTATACCTGGTGGTGATTTTGTTTATAACTCTCGAGTCAATACACATTCTCCATCCACCATCCTTATTTGGACTTAACACTATTGGTACAATGCATGGACTCAAGCTTTCTATAATCAACTCTTTATCCATCAAATCTTGGAATTTCTTTTTTACCTCTTCATTCTCGTGTGGAATCAATCTATATGCTACTTTGTTTGGTGAAATCACTCACAATATAAGGTATATGTGATGACTTATACTTCTGATGGGCAAGAACGAACAAGGTAAATCATCCACCACTATATCAACGAAATTCTCAGGTAGTTCCTCTTATTTCACCTTTTTGTCCTCAATTTGCAGCAACATGTGTGTTCTACCATTCTTCTCTAAGGTGTATGTGTTCTTTTTCCCATCATGAACAACATTTCTATTATATTTCCAAGGTCTCCCCCAAAAAAGATGACAAACATCCATGGGAATAACATCACATAAAATTTCATCTCTGTAACCCCCTATCTTAAATTCAACTAAACATTGTTTAGTGATTGTTACTTGATGTCCCTTTTGCAACCACGAGACTTTATATGGGCTTGGATGTGCAACTGTATCCAATTCCATATTCTCCACAATTTTTGTAGATACTAGATTATCTGTGCTTCCACTGTCAACAATCACCTTACTTACCCTATCCTTGGTCTTGCAAGTAGTTCTAAACAAACTGTTTCTTTGGATTGGATTCTCCACATCCTTCTCTTTCTTCAAGATAATTTTCCTCATCATTAAGGATCTTCGGCCTTCTACATTTTCTGCCTCAACATTTCACTTTTGATCTTTCCAAATGTGAGATTCACCTCCTCCATATCTTTTTCTATCGGGACATTCAAAATATTTATGTTCGATCTTTCCACAGAAAAAAAAATTCTATCGCATCACCTCTGCCTCTTCCCCTTCCTCTTGCTCGAGGAAAAGTATTCCTATCGACATATTGTCTGTTAAGCCCTAATATTGGCTCATTACCCCTTAATTGGGGCATATTATATTAGTAATGCTATTTTAATTATGTCGGCTTTAGGCCATTATTTGTAATTATACCTCCTAGTCTCCTATATATACCAAGGAGACATTTTCATTTTGAATCATCTTGTACTTGAACATTTAAGTGCGGTAAAAGGAGGTTTCCCCCTTGAAGAGGCTTATTATCTGAAATTTTCTCTTTTTCAAGGCGTTGAGTACTTTTCCTGAAGTTTTTCTATGCTATATTGATGTTTGGTTCTTAACATATGGTATCAGAGCTCAAGGTCTTGGGGTTTCACTGCTACATCTGAGACACTGTGGAATTTTCTCTATAACTTGTTTTCTACAACATTTCATAAGGAACGGCTTGGAGGGTATTTAGAGGATGGATCAAGGTACGTTGGGTTAAAAATTTAGCTCCTGGTACCTTATTCTTTCGGAGATATAGACGGTACAAAATAGGGTTCTGGAATCATCCTGAAATGAGTCTTTGTAGAATTTTTGATATAAAAAAATTTCTGTAATGTTTCAGACCCTGAACTCTAGGGGTGATTTACGAAAATTAGTTTTTTATCTGTGGTAAGAATTTCAGATTCTGGGTCATCTTAAATTTGTATATACACCTTGTGTAAGATAGGGTATCTGACTAGTCCTATTGGCTAGTCTCAAGAAGGTGTTCCAGGTAAAACAATCATAACTTGTTCCTAGAGTATCCAAATTGGGTGGGACTGGTTGCATTGAATCGCGGACAGTATCTAGTATTTTGGGTGTGAGTTTCAGATTTTTATATCAATTATTTTGTGCGGGGCACACTATACAAGTGAGATCTCCTGGAAAGGCCAAAAATCAGCAAGTTGTGGGGAAGTTATCGTAAATTCCACTTGGCACATCCAATTTTG
>ML784864.1:24892-43801 GCA_009831015.1 Picea engelmannii | reverse complement strand
TCTCCTATATATACCAAGGAGACATTTTCATTTTGAATCATCTTGCACTTGAACATTTAAGTGGGGTAAAAGGAGGTTTCCCCCTCGAAGAGGCTTATTATCTGAAATTATCTCTTTTTCAAGGCGTTGAGTACTTTTCCTGAAGTTTTTCTATGCTATATTGATGTTTGGTTCTTAACATTGTCTTCCCTGTGAACTTCCCCCTCTTTCTAGGTGGTTATGAGGTTCCTTTTCTTCATCTCTGGGCTTCTATACTCTATCTTGGGCAACTTCTTTGCCTCTCTACCTCTGCCCATTTGACCTTTCTTTTGGGACAATTTCTCTTCAGCCTTCAGAGCGACCTGATAAGCATCTTCCACATTTTTTATTTTCACAATGCTCATCTCATATTGAATATCATATCTTAGGCCATTCATGTATCTAGAAACCTTATCGTTATCACTTTCACGATGAGCTAATGTTGAACCTATAAAATTTCTTAGTGTATTCCTTCACTGTCATCCCTTTCTGTCTCAAATTGTGCATTCTTCGAAACAGAGTAATTTGATAATCTCTAGGTATGTATTTGGCTTTCATATTCATGACCATCCTATCCCATCTTTTGATTCTTTATTTTCCTTTGCAAAGTCTGTTAGCCTACAGTTCATCCCACCATAGTGTTGCATGCCCTTTAAGTCTAGTGACAACATGTTTGACTTTCTTGTCCTCTTTGATATCCTCATAATCGAAGTATTTATCCAGAGCTCTAAACCAATCTAGCAGCTCCTCAACATCTAAGTTTCCTTCATACATTGGAATGTTCATATTTTCTCTGGCACCTGTTCTTGCAACAACTCTGAATAGACATTCTTCCGTAGCATCTTCAGCTACAAATTCTTCTTCGGCTCTAGCCTCATTCTCACTTTCGGCTTTAATGACATCTCTCATATCAGTAGCATGTTTTTTTGTTGTCTCCATGGCATCCAATCGAGCACGAAGTTCTCTCATTTCCCTTTCCATGGATGGATCGGGTAAAATTATTTCTTGACGTCTTCTCGACAACATTGTTTCAATCACAACTGTCCTCTGTCGAACTTCTACAAAAAAAAAAAAATGTTAGTATAGCTCTTATACCATTTGACGCAGACCCCTACCTCAATAGAGTCCACTGACCTCCCAGCCTATGGATCTTCAACACCCCGATTTGAAATGACTCTTTGATTCCCTATTGGAATCCAATGCACACAATTCCACAGGTCCTTCTTTGAAGTTACACTCACACGAACAAATGTTAAGAGTGAACCTCCAACCCACATGACCATGATTGTGTTCATGACCTTAGCACCACAAGGGCATGTCAGGTATAACAACTTCACGGTTCTCATTGTAATGCACCCCAACTCTTTTCATTTCTGAAACCCAAAATTGGATAATGGTCTCTCTCTCCTCCCTTATCTCTTTGATAGATATGACCCTCATCTATGACCTAGGCCTCGACCATCGGGCACGTTGGAGTTTCGTGAATCATGAGTTCATGCTACAATGCTCCTTCCTTTCCCCAAATTCCTATCTCAAAACTTTTTTTTTCCCTGGGGATCAACGGTCCTGATCACCTCATGATTTGATGATCTAGATCATTTTGGGATTCCCTAAACTGACTTCCTCCACAATTTCGACTCTTGAATGTTGAAAATCAAACTCACAAGATCGATGGATTTTGTTGACCCAGATATGAAAACCACTAACCTTCCTAAGCTTGTGAGTGTTGAAATACACTCAGCCTCAACCTATTCATTGATCTATCTGATCCAATGGCCCTTGGGATTTCGGTGATTCTCCCTTCGAGAATTTCTACCGTCCATTCTAACTTTCAATGGTTTCCAGCCAAAGAACTTGGCATCAACTCCTCTTGAGTTTAATCTGTGGGATATCACTTTCACCTTCACCTTTCCTTCAACCTCCTCAAAGTCTCTCTCCCTTCTAAGGTTATTCGTAGCTGCAAACTCAAATATTCCTAAGGGACCCTTACACGCACTCCTTGCGTCACTTACAATAACCTCTGTTTGTTCAAGTAAATTTAAACATTGTGCACTCCTCGCAACATAAGTTCTTCAGCCATTCACTTGGTTGGAAGACTCTAAGGTCTCTGTTACTAACCTTTCTCGTTCGAGGCACAAGAGTGAACATGCCTGCAAATGGTACGATGAGCACCGAGCGTAGCTCATGGAAGAAGTTTGTTTCAGGATTAAGGTGAGCGTGCAGTCTGATTTCAGTGGCCATGATTCATCCAAAGGAATAGATCAACAGTTGGCGGGAAGTCACGGCTAGCAAAGTTGTGCCAAGGCTAGCAAAATGCATGGCAGCCGTTCATCCCAAAGGACGCGTGGCACGAAATCCAGTCACGTCGGCTTTTCGACAGTCGTAAGTCCAAAGGGTGGAGGTTTTATGTCGTTGAATATCCTAAAACCCCAAACCCCAAAGTATCGATGGTGCCCAGATTCGGGCATGTAGTATCGCGAAGCAGCCTCAGCCATTCATCCACAAGAGACACCTAGTGCATGCGATTAGGCTCCTTGCCTTTTCTCCCATCGCAGCTTTGAAACGCAAGAAACAACTCCATCATTCCCTGATGCGTGAAATGGAAAGATCGTCGAGGACTTGGGGCCCACAACATCATCAAGTGAGTTCAGAGATGTCAGATCTAGGGGGACACGCATCGCCAACTCAAGCCATCTGAGCATTTCACTCATTGTGATTTCAAGAGACAGGGGTTAGCCCCTCCTCATTCACGAACGACGAAAGTGCCTTGGAAATAAGTAAAGGGTCACAGCCCACAGTCACTTGAGAAAGAAAAGGAGTTATGCAAAGGCGCCAAAAGGTCAGGTTTTTCCACAGAGGAAAATACCGCATCCTCCAAGACTAGTTCAGCTTGGTTTCAATCCTGGTCCTCGCTAAAGAATTAAATGAAGGCGAGTAGGGGTAGTTGAAACCTCAGCTCAATTATTGAATGCAAGGTATGGAGGTTCCAACAGACAGTCTGCTCGAGACAGTCCTTCACACTGATTTTCTCCAAAGGGTCACAGTTGGTCCTCATCTGATCAAAGAAGGTCTGCACACGCCATGTTGGCCTTTAATGTTGCAATTGTCTCCCTTGCAGGAGTCGTGCACAGTTATGGTGACGTCTGACGGAATTTATCCATATGAATTTGGCTGAAGGGACACTGCGCCTTGGATGGTTGAACATGCCTCTGATAGGCGTATTTTACTGAGTATATAGACTCAGTCTTTGTATTTTGTGAAGGATCGATGGTAGAGCGAAGCTCCTGATTGTAAAGTTTTAGAAAACACTCTAGTTCTCTAGTTATACATTTGTATGTGAGATTTCTTGTTTTATGATAGATAGTCTTTCTTACTCCATCTAATTTTTATCTCACGCTGAGAGAGTTCGTGAACGACTGATTCGTGCGAATTATTGCAATCATGTTATGATAAAAGATTTATTGTTGTATGGTGGTATTCTCCGGTTTTTCACATTTGAATGTAAGAAGATCTTGTGTTTTGATGCCTTCTCCTACAGTCTGTTAGAAACTCAATGTTTATGACATACCTTTGCATCTCTCTGATACAAGTGTTCCCCCTTACTCACCCTTACTACAAATCATTGTCTGAAGTTTGATTAAGACCTCACCCACTCATGTATACTTGACCTAGTTTCGGAGTTAGAATAATGTTATTTTGAGTTAGCTTCCATTTGATCACCTCTTTTATAAACAAATTATGACATTAAAAACAGATGGGCGTTGGGCTCTACTCCTGCTGCAATCCAGGGGTGACTTCCGACGCTAACATTTTTGGCACCGTTGCCAGGGACGAAGTTGAAATTTTTTTTGGGATTGAACGACATTGAACCTCTGGTTTCAAAGGTGCATCAGGTATCAGAGCCTTTGAAGATTGCTACTGTGAACTTGGTGAATCCATTGTGATGACTCCATTGGGGAGAACCTGCTCTATTAATTGTGGCTTTCAGAGGCAGACACACGCGGTCTCACCCACAACTGCCTCTAGCTACACCTGAAATTGATCCAGAGGTGGTTCTTAGAAAAGGAAAGGCCCCTGAAGAAGAAGCTTCCACCGCTGAAACAGGTAATCCACCATCCCCTTCTATAAGAACTCCATTTTCTCCTCCTCATTTTCTTAATTGACCTCCTTCAGAGGTTTCCTGTTTCCTGAGTTTTGGGAGTGTTCCTGCTGATTTTTCCCCTCCTGGTCTGGGATTGGAGGGAGAAATCCTTGTCACTCCCCTCTCCTCTGAAGTTGTACCTTGGCATAGACCCAGGACTACAGAATATTTTCCCACTCCTGCACAAATAGGAGCATCTGTTGACTTGATCTCGTTAACCTTCTCCTTAAATCCCCTCTTGTTTCCCACTCCACTTTGGGACTCATTCCTAGTAGCCCCTTCTTGAACTCCTTCTCCTCCAAGATCTCCTCCACCTAATATCCCTATGGCTGGTGCTAATCTCCCTCTAAATAGAATGGACTCCATAGTCGCTGCTAGATATTCCCCCTTAATACTACTTCATCCTATGAATCCTCTCCCTACTGGAGATTACTTGAAGTATATGCCCAAGTTCACTGAGGAAGGGGACATAATTGCAGAAGAGCATCTAGTTGCTTTCTATAGCTATGAAGACAACCTCAACATTGAAAATGAAGACGTCTAGATGAGATTCTTTGTCCAGATCCTGGATGGTGAGGTGAGGAAATGGTTCAGAGGATTGGCCCTAAGATCTATTGCTGGGATCGAAGTCTTGGATAGTTCTTTCCTGAGGCAGTGGGGTGATAGGAAATATTTCATGTATTACATGACAGAATTCAGGTCATTGAAGAAGATGGAAGGAGAGCCTGTCTCTAACTTCTCCAAAATATTTAATAATGTGTATAATAAAATTCCTGCTAAAATAAAACCCTCAGAAGCCTAAGCCAAGATTTCTTATCCTAGTGCATTTGGTCTTGATTTATGTCTTCTATTGAGAGAAAGAAGAGCCGCTTCTTTAGCCCAAATGAAAGATGCGGACATAGAGGTGGAATCCAATGTATTAGCAGCTGATAGACTGAGGAACAAGGCCGACAAAGACAGAAGAAATGGAAGGTCGGAAGCCTCAACTTCTGCATCATCGGTGCCCCACCCTCAAGTGGATGAACTAACCAAGATGGTGAAGTCTTTGTCTATAGAGATGGAGAGAATGAAAGTAGAGGGGAGGAAAGCATACAAGGTCCCTCAAAACACTGAAAACAAAGGAGGTTTCATGAGGTCGAACAATATTACTCCTCCGACTATGAAAAGAGAAAGGGTGAGAGACATAGAGGACCAGAAAATTCAAGCCCCTTTTCAAAACAATTTTATGGCCGAGGAAGAAGAAAGGGGAACAGAGGAACCTGATCAAGAAATCCATTTCTTCGGAGACACTCCTCCTTTTCCTCATCTTACTCAGTCAAAATACAAGGAGTCTCTCATGGACAATCAGCTAAATGAACTGAGTAAGGGAGACAAGACTAGTGGCCGCCAAGGCAGGTATGACCTGAGATATCAGAAGAAGGCAATAACACCTGATGTTCCTAAGCAGTCCACTAGAATAGAGAAACCCATTGATGAAGTAGAAGATAGTCACAGAGGCAAGAAGCACCAGCCACTCTCACCCATAGTCCAGAGTCATGCCCTCGAAATAAGAGAAATCCAAAAGCTTACATCTTCTTTTAATTTCAAGCATGAAATTCAAAAAATTAGAATCCATGTGCCCCTAACTGAATTGATTAAACACGAAGGGTTCAAGAAACAATTCTCTGGTATTTTACAGTCTGAGGTCTCAAGACTTCCCACAGACTCCTTCAATTTGCAAGATGAAAAGCCTGCAATTATTCTAGGTCTTATGTCAGAAGATAGGAGTGACTCATCCCCTCCCTTCTACACTTCCTTGAACATACATGACAAGGTACTTCACAACTGTTTGATGGATTCAGGGGCTTCTCACAACGTCATGCCCAAAAATTTCATGGAAGAGTTAGGGATAGAAGCCACCCGAGCTTATCATGACCTCTATTCCTTTGACTCCAGAAAGGTTCAGTGTCTAGGAGTTATCAAAGACCTGGTCGTGACCTTGTTTCAGCTGCCCATGAAAAGTGTGGTCATGGATATTGTAGTGGTTGATGTCCCCCCAAGTTAGGTATTTTGTTTTCAAGATCCTGGATATAAAGACTAGGGGGAACCTTTCAGGTGGACCTCACATATGCTACTATCCTGATGTTCAGAGGAGAGCATAGGAGGCTATATAGGGAAGCCCAACTGGCCTATATAATCAGTGATGAATCCAATCCTACCAACCATCCCATTTTCTCCTTGGACACTGATTTAGGTTCTAGTTTACTGCAAATCACTCATGCTCCCGAGCCTCCTCTTGAACTCAAAAAGCGGCCCACTTCTCCTTGCGAACTTCCTCCCTCCATCGCCCCCGTTTGGAAAATGTTTTTTGATGGAGCCTGTTCCAGGGAAGGCGCTGGTGCTGGGGTGTTTTTTGTGTCACCTGCCCAGGAAACCCTATCTATGTCATACAAATTAGAATTTGAAACTACTAATAATGTGGCAAAGTATGAAGCCCTTTTTCTAGGATTAAGAGTTGCAAGGGAAATGGAAATTCAGGAGATAGCAGTGTTTAGAGATGCAGAGTTGGTGGTCCAATAGATTAGAAGCACTTATCAGGCTAAGCACCCTCGACTCAGAAGTTATAGGAATGAAGCCTGGGACCTAATTGACAATTTCTTCTCAGCCTTCAATATCTTTTTTATTCCAAGGGAGGATAATGTTGTGGCCAATTCTTTAGCTGTCTTATCCAGTTTTCACAAAGTTCCTCTATCGCCTATGGTCAACTCTAATGTTGAAATAAAGTATAGGCCCTCAGTACCAAACAATGTCAAGCATTGGAAGGTATTCGAAGATGATCTAGAAATCGAAAAATTCCTCCAATCTGTTGATGAATTTTTTGTGTTGCACATTGATCAGGATCCTGACACAGAAGGTGACCCTCACCCTGAGGTGTTTTTAAATAAAATTGCTAACCACCCGATTATTCAGCTACCTAGAAATCACATTCTGAGGGGACTTATTCCTTTAGAAAGTTTGTTCGATGGGAATGATGTGGCAATAAAGGGTAGGGTTTCAGATGAAGATGCTGATACAACTGAGTGAAACATTGGCACACAAGAGGAGCCTAAATTTGTCAAGCTGTCAAGAAGTTTGACCACAGACCATAGGGCCGAATATACTGAGTTGTTGAAAGAATTTGCTGATGTGTTTGCATGGACCTACGAATACCTCAAGACATATGACATAAGATCCTACTGAAGGAATAGGCTAAGCCGTTTAGGAAAAAGATAAGACAGATAAATCCCATGTTGTTGCCTATCATGGAGAAAGAAGTAAAGAAGTTGTTGGAGGCCCAGATCATCGTCCCCATGAGATATTCCAAATGGGTGGCCAATTTGGTTCTGGTAAGGAAGAAAAGTGGAGAAATCGGGCTTTGTGTCGACTTCAGGAACCTGAATAGGAGCTCAAAGAAAGACAATTATCCCCTGCCCAACATGGAGCACATATTATAGAGGGTAACCGGTGCATCTAGGATTTCCATGATCAACGGTTTTTCTTGCTATAATCAGATATCGGTCATGCCTGAAGACAGAGAAAAGATGGCCTTCACCACTCCTTGGGGCACATTCATGTATGCCAAAATACCATTCGGATTGATGAATGCAGGAGTGACGTTTCAGCAGGCCATGGACATAGCCTTCATTGGGGAAAAAGATAATTTTGTGGTGATCTATCTGGATGACACAACAGTCTTCTCGAGGTTGGATAAAGAGCACTGGTGTCACCTGAGAAAATTTTTCTCAAAGTGTCGAAGGTTCGGCCTTTCTCTAAACCCCAAAAAGTATTTATTTGCTATGGAGGAGGGGAGGTTATTAGGCCATATAGTATCAACAGAAGGAGTGAGGATTGATCCTAGCAGAGTGGAGGCAATTCGGTCCCTGTCACTTCCCAGATCTAAAAAAGGAGGTTCAGGCCTTTTTGGGGAAGATTAATTTTCTGAGGAGATTCATCTTGAATTTCGCTGAGCTGGTGAAACACATCACAACCATGCTCAAGAAGGGAAATGCAGTGAAATGGACCGCTGAACCCAGGGAATATTTTGTCCAAATAAAAAGAGCATTGACTGAGGCACCTGTGGTGATCAGTCCTGATTATTACAAATATTTCCTAACCTTCTCTTTTGCTTCTTTCGATACAGTAGCAACAGTCTTGTTGCAGAGAAATGAGGAGGGGTGAGAGCAGCCCGTTTCCTTCTTCATCAAGGCGCTAAGATATGCAGAGGTCAGGTATGAAATCATGGATAAACAGGCCTATGCCTTAGTGAAATCTCTCAAATCTTTCAGGGTCTATGTCCTGCACTCAAAGGTGATCGTATACTTTCCTTCAGCCTCTATGAAGGACATCCTTGTACAGCTTGACATTTATGGGAAGAGAAGTAAATGGATAGCTAAGATCCTAGAGTTTGACTTGGAAATAAGGCCTACCAAATTGATCAAAGGTCAAGGCTTAGCCAAGTTGTTGGTTGAAGCCAATTGCTAATATTTAGGGGTAAGTTTCATGAACAAATGCCCAGGAATTTAGCAGGGTCAGTTGTCTGAAATAGACCCTCAAAGAGAGCCCCCATTGGCTCTATGTCATTGGTATAAGGATGTCATATATTTTCTGCAAGAGTTGCGGCCCCCAGATGGCCTGCAAAGAAACAAAGTGAGAGCTCTAAAGCTCATGGAATTCAGGTACTGCCTCATTGATCAAATTTTATACTAGAAATACCCCCTGGGGGTGCTTTTAAAATGCATGGACCCACAAGAGGCCGACAGGATCATGGTCGAATTTCATAGCAACTTGTGTGGAGGGCACCATTCATGGAAGAATACATCCCACAAAATCCTCAGATTTGGGTACTACTAGCCCACCTTATTTGCTGATATCCATCAAAGAGTTAGAACCTATATCCCATGCCAAAGATTTTCAGGAAAGTAGCGACTCAAGTCTCTGCCTTTACAGCCTGTGGTTGTTTCGGGACCTTTCCAACAATGGGGCCTATATTTTATTGGAGAAATCCACCCTTCTTCCAGTGGGAAGCACAAATGGATCCTTACTGCCACGTACTTCTTTACCAAGTGGATTGAAGCTATCCCCACCAGGAGCGCTTCCCACAAGGTAATTATTCGATTCCTGGAAGACCTCATTGCAAGGGTCGGCTACCCAAGGAGGATTGTTATTGATAACGCAGCCTTTTTCAAGGCTAAACCATTAGTCAAGTTCTGTGAATAGTTTGGGATCAATCTGATTCACTCCACACCATACTATCCCCAGGGCAATGGTTTAGCAGAGTCCTCCAACAAAAGCCTAATAAGGATCATCAAAAGATTACTCGAGGACAACAAAAGGGCTTGGAACTCGAAGCTAAAATTCACTCTATGGGCCGATCGGGTCACCACAAAAATATCTATAGGTGTCTCCCCCTTCCAGTTAGTCTACAGAGCAAAAGTTGTCTTCCCTTCTCAATTGGCCATTCCCGTAGCGAAATTCTTCTAGGATTATCAAGAAGAGCCCAATGACATGATCAAAAGGATTCATCAGCTAGTGGAGGTCCAGTAGGCTAGGGAGCAGGCAATGGACAAAATTCAGGACCATCAACAAAGGATCAAGCAGGTTTTCGATAAGAAGGTCAAGAAGGAAGAATTTCGGACAGGAGACCTGGTGCTGAAATGGGATGCTCCTAAGAAGGATAAGGGAAAACATGGTAAATTTGAATCCCTATGGATGGGACCCTTCAAAATCTCTTAGGTTTTCTCAAATAACACATATCAGCTGTAGGATTTGGAGGGTGAAGAAGTTTTCAAAATCCCAGTAAATGCGTATTTTCTGAAGAAATATTTTGTCTGAGCCTTCGATGGCTCCTTTGTTTGTAAATATTGTCCTTTTGGTTCCTCATTTATGTTTATTTATATTTTCGTCTTAATAAATGACTCCATATCCCAATAGCAAGGCACTGGAACTGCAAAATGCGTCCTTAGAGAATCACAGGGATGACTCTATCCCCCATGGATCCTAATGTTATTAACCTTTCTCATTCGAGGCACAAGAGAGATCAGGCCTAAAAATGGTGCAATGAGCGTCGAGCACAGCTCATGGAAGAAGTCTATTTCGGTTGGCAGGAATTCACAGCTAGCGTAGTTGCGCCAAGGCTAGAGAAATGCGTGGCAGTTGTTCATCCCAAAGGATGCGTGGCACGAAATCCAGTCACGTCATCTTTTCGGCAGTCACAAGTCCAAAGGGTGGAGGTTTTATGTCGTTGAATATCCTGAAACCCCGAACCCCGAAGTACCAATGGCACCCAAAGTCGGGCTCACAGTATCGCGAAGCAGCCTTAGCTGTTCATCCACAAGAGACACCTAGCGCACGCGATTAGGCTCCTCACCTTTTCGCCCATCGCAGCTTCAAAATGCAAGAAACAACTCCATCATTCCCCGATGCATGAAATGGTGAGATCGTCCAGGACTTGGGGACCATAGCATCATCGGGTGAGTTCAGAGCTGTGAGATCTAGGGGGACGCGCGTCGCCAACTCAAGCCATCTCGGCATTTCTCTCATCATGATTTCAGGAGACAGGGGTTAGCCCCTCCTCATTCGCGAATGGTGAAAGTGCCTTGGAAATAAGTATAGGGTCACAACCCATGATCACTTGAGAAATAAAATGAGTTATGCAAAGGCGCCAAAAGGTCGGGTTTTTCCATAGAGGAAAATACCGCATCCGCCAAGACCAGTTCATCTTGGTTTCGATCCTAGTCCTCGCTTAAGAATTAAATGAAGGCAAGCAGTGGTAGTTGAAACCTCAACTCACTTATTGAATGCAAGGTATGGGGGTCCGACAGACAGTCTTCCCGAGACGGTCCTACACACTGATTTTCTCCAAAGGGTCATAGCTGGTCCTCATCTAATCAGATAAGGTCTGTGCACACCATGTTGGCCTTTAATGTTGCAACTATCTCCCTTGCAGGAGTTGTGTGCGGTTACAGTGACATCTAACGAAAGTTATCCGTCCGAATTCGGCTGAAGGGACACCATGCCTTGGATGGCTGAACATGCCTCTGATAGGTAGATTTTACTGAGTAGATAGACTCAATCTTTGTATTTTGTGAAGGATCGATGGTAGAGCGAAGCTCCCGATTGTAAAGTTTTAGAAAACACTCTAGTTCTCTGGTTATACATCTGTATGTGAGATTTCTTGTTTTATGATAGACGGTCTTTCTTACTCCATCTAATTTTCATCTCACGCTGAGAGATTTCGTGAATGAATGATTCATGCAAATTATTGCAATCATGTTACGATAAAGGATTTATTGTTGTATGGTGGTATTCTCCGGTTTTTTGCGTTTGAATGTAAGAAGATCTTGTGTTCCGATGCCTTCTACTGTAGTCTGTTAGAAACCTGATGTTTATGACAGACCTTTGCATCTCTCTAATACAAGTCTTCCCCCTTACTCACCCTTACTACAACTCGTTGTCTGAAGTTTGATTAAGACCTCACCCACTCATGTATACCTAACCTAGTTTTGGAGTTAGAACAATGTTGTATTGAGTTAGCTTCCATTTGATCACCTCTTTTATAAACAAATCATGACATTGAAAACTGATGGGCATTGGGCTCTACTCCTGCTACAATCCAGGGGTGACTTTCGACGCTAACAGTCTCAACCAACCTATGCACACCTTGCATGGCTCTGTGTTGTACTTTCACTTCTGTTGGTATAAGAACAACAATGTATCTCCTGAGTTTTTCTGAGATAAACTCAGAATCTTGTCAATTCACGCCTTGCGGACCTCTAGTGCAGTCCTTCCAGGGAATCTTAGGAAGAGAAACAATTGAAACTTATACTTCTCCTTTCACATACTTCATACATTCAACATGAAATCACGAGCATACATACACAACATTGAAACAAATGTGAACAAAGTATATAAGTAAACTATAAACATACCATTCAAAAGATACAAATAGTAATCATCATAACACCATGAAATGGAATCAAAGCATTATTATATTAATTAAAGTGCTTCTGTACATGGTCACTATAGAAACAACTATCTCCTCATATAGTTTCTACAATATCTATTCTACTCTTCTCTCCTATGCTCTCTCTTGACTCTACAACTTACAATGAGAATAATGATACAATACCATACATACGAGGGAGCTTTCTAGAGTTTTTCCTCCTACACTACAAGCTATCTAATTGAAATTAAAAGCTATAACTACCTTTCATTCAATACATTAAATGTATACAACAAATAGATGAGAGAAACCGCTCAAGATCTGCATTACAATCTCTAAATCATAAAATTTAAAATATATTTCCAGATATTACATTAATGTTGCATCCTTTCAAATTCAAAACATCCTCAAAACATGCACTGGTGCATATCCAGTTGTCTATCCTCTTCGCTAGCTTGTGATGCTCCTGCATCACATACACAACAACCAAATATTCGTTATCATATGAATACAAATCCTTTTTATTCACATACAGACACGCTCACAACAATCATTGTCATACATACATATCATATCACTATCTAATAATGTACAGGGGGTTGTCTAAAATACAAGATCACTATCTCATTAAAGGATTTAATCGTTAGAGTTGTCTAACGACAATTCCGATGGGTAATAATAATAATTACTGCATCTATTGAGAATAATTGTCAATGATAGACATAAAATCATTGGTCCAATATATACATAATAAACTCACTGCCATTCACATGTATAATTTCTCTATATAAACATCTATGTGTAGATTAAATTCGCAGTGCATATATTTGTGTGCATATTAATTCGCAGTAAAAATATAGCTCTGTGCATATTTAATTCGCATATTATATTTGAAATTGATACTATTCCATCAAAATTTAAATTGTTATCCATTGAATCAGTTACTATGCATTAAATCAACTCTCTACCCATTAAATTTGTTGGTTGTGGAGCCTGATTATCTTCCTAATTCAGAGGTCTTTTGTTTTCAACAGTGTTTATACCCCATGAATTATTTACACCTCAGAAGTATGTACACTCTTCCACATGGGGGAGAGCAGAGGGGGGTTACCCCCTTTGTGGGGTCCAGGGGCAAGTGGGCCCCCAGTGGGGGTTGGGGACGAAGCCCCTGAAGGAAAAATTTCCTTGAAAATGTATATAGTAATTTCATTGTAAGTATGGACCATTCATTATAAGGTCGTATATCTAACAATAGAAATTATGTTAGGGTTTTTTTCCCTAAAAGGCAACCCTCCGTTATGAGGGAAATGTATTGTGGCTATGCATGATAGTGAATATTGTATTATGAGATAGGAGACCGTGAGAGAAAGAAGAGGAAGTTACAATGGGTTTGTTGTAGGTTGTATCCATTCATTTTCTAGATAATAATAAAGGAAGGACCTGGAAATTTCTCTAGTGGAGGTAACCCACACTCGGTGAACCACGTATATCTGCGTCTCTATTGTAATGTGTATCTTCTATGTTTTATTTCCACATTTTTTTTATTTTATTTCTCTGTGATCCTGTGTTTTCTAACAACTGGTATCAGAGAGAAAGGTAACTTGAAGGAAAAGAGGGTTCCTGGTTTGAGAGGGAGAAATGTCGAAAAATGGATAGTTTAGGGTCGAGAAATTTAATGGCCAAAACTATGAGTTATGGAAGATGCAGATGGAAGATTATTTATATCAAAAGGATCTATTCCTACCATTGGGAAGAATAACAAAGAATCCAACAACTATGAAGGACGAAGAATGGGAGATTCTTGATAGAAAGGCTCTAGTAATGATATGGCAGAGCCTAGTAGCATCAATGGCTTTCAATATTTCGAAAGAAAAGACAACGAAGGGTTTGATGGACACATTGGCTAAATTGTGTGAAAAACCATCGGCTTCCAATAAGGTATTTCTAATGAGGATATAATTTAATATGAATATGTCAGAAGGTGGGTCTATTGCAGATCATTTAAATGAATTTAATATAATTACTAATCAACTAAGTTCTGTAAAAGTGGACTTTGATGATGAGGTCAGGGCTCTTCTAATCTTGTTCTCATTGCCATAAAGTTGGAATGACTTGGTCATGGCTATAAGTAACTATGTCTCTAGTTCAAATACATTAAAATTTGATGATGTTGTTGATGTTATCCTTAGTGAGGAAATGCGACAGAAAAGCAGAGGTGAGACATCAGGTAATGCATTTAACATGGAGAATATGGGAAGACAAAAGAATATAGGAAAGGGCTTAGGGAACCGCGAGAATTCTAGGAAGGGAAGATCAAAATCCAAACTTGGAAAGATAGAGTGCTATAATTATGGGAAGAAAGGACATCTGAAGAAAGACTGGAGAGCTCCAAAGAAACAAAGAGATGGACAACATGAGAGAAATAATGAAGCAAATATAACAAGTGATGTGTTACAAGATGCTTTGATTCTTTCTATATATAATATTTCTAAGTCTTGAGTAGTATATTCAAGGGCTTCATTTCATGAGGAGGGTGTCATCAAAAAATTGACTATGTGAGGGTGCCAGTTCGATATTGTGCAAGGGAAATCCTTTGAGGAATCCTTCCAGGACCGCTGACTTGATATAACATCCTAGGCCTTCCTCCATGAGCACAAACATAAAAGGTGAAAGGGGATCACCTTGTCTGATGCCTCTGGATTGGGACAACGGTTGGGACGGAACCCCATTGACTAGAATGGAGAAGAAGGTTGAGGAGGTAAGGTTTAAGATCCAATTTACGAATTGTTTATCGAAGCCAAAGGATTCTAGAATGGAGCAAAGGTACTGCCAGCTCACTCTGTCAAAATATTTTGAAAGATCTAGTTTGATGAGCATACCTGGTGTTTTTGTCATCTTGAGAGAGTGGATGACTTTATGAGCCAGTACGACGCTGTCCATAATTTGTCTTCCTTCTGCGTAAATTGATTGTTCCTTGGAAATGACAAAGGGCATAATTGGCTTGAGGCATTTTTCAATCACCTTTGTAATGATTTTATAGATAACATCGCAGAGAGAAATTGGTTTGAACTGTTTGGGGTTAGTGACTCGCTACTCTTTCGAAATAAGGGTGAGGAAGGTATCATTGAGGGCAGAGAGGACTTGGCCTGAAGTTCTAAATTCCTCCACTACCTCCCAAGCCTCTTCCATAATTAAGTCCCAGCATTGGTGGAAGAAGTAAGTGGTGAATCCATCCGGTCCTCCGGCCTTTCCTGAGGGAATTTCTTTTACTTCCTGGTCTAGTTCTTCTTGAGTGATAAGTCTCATCAGTGTTGCATTCTGTTCAGGAGTCACCAGAGAGGGTATCTAACTAGTTACACACCTGATCGTTGCAGTTATATCCTCCCTGATTTTCATTAGGAGGTCTCTCTAGTAGTTGTTGAGATCTGTTTCTATTTGGGTGTGTTCCCTTATTCAGTTTCCTTGGGCATCCTCCAGATGAGTAATTAATTTTATGTACCGACGATGCACCATAGCTCTGCGAAAGAACTTTGTGTTCCTTTCCCCCTCTTTGAGCCATTGTACCCTGGATTTCTGTCTCCAGGGAATTTCCTCTTGCTTTCTCCTTTCCTCTAGTTGCTCTTGAAGCTTCTCCTCCTCTTTCATTAGATCAACAGTTCGGGTTCCTAAAATGAAATTTTATATATCTTCGCTAGTTGTTTCTCTATGTCCTGCATTCTTTGGAATATATTTCCAAAGGTATGTTGGTTCTAGTGCTTTAGAGATTGCTTGAAGTTTTTGAGGCGCTACTTGAATTTTTACATGTATGTACGATGATCTATTTCTGCCTGAGCCCACCAAGATCTTTCAGGTTGATGAAAGTCAGGGTGTGAAAGCTAGAATTTCTCGAATTGATAGGGTTTGTATTTGGGTGTTGCCTCGGTTTCTAGGCAGAAGGCTACTAGCCAGTGGTCCGACTCCGATTTTCAGAGAATAACACTTTCCACATTTGCATCTACTTTGATTATTTCTCTAGCCACAATGAAGCGGTCCAGATGACAAGCAACGTGTTGGTTCCCTAACCTATGGTTGGACCAGGTGAAGGTGCCATTGTTATTTTCAATGTATACTAGCCTTAATTGATCAATGAGGGTTTTCAACTCACCACTGTCATGCTCAAGTCTTTTGTTCCCTCCTATTTTTTATTCCAGTGACAATATCATATTGAAGTCGGTGCCTAGGATCTAGTTGGGCGTGGTCAACAATGTTTTGATGTGGCTTCGCCACTCCAAGAGCTTTTATTTTTCCTATTGACTTTGGGGTTCATAGACGTTTGTAATAGACCCCTCCTGAGTTGAACCTGTGACCTCGAAGTGGGTAGTTACTATGCCTATAGTGGAAAAAGATATGCTTAGAGTGATGTGGCAAGGGTTCCATAGTATGGCCAGACCCCGTGAAGCCCTTATGGAATATGTAAGTACGAAATCACAGCCCCTCCAAATGTGTTGGAGGATGTTTTCGACCTACGCCCCAGCACATTTTGTCTCTTGTAACAATAGGATAACTGGATTTTCTGCTTGGATGCAGTCTTGGAGGATCCTTTGTTTAGATCGACCATTAAGTCCTCGAATGTTCTAGGTGATGATCTTCATCATAATGAGGGTGGTGTTAGGTGGAGGTATCCCTCCGAAAGCTTTTGAATCTGCCTTGAATTGAGCATGAGATTCCCTTCCTCCTTGATCAGTTGATGTGTTGATTTTTGTCCCCTTCTTTTGTTCTCTCACGGTATCTTCTCTGAATCTAAGCTTGGATCTATGAATATACCTAGGCATGCTATGGATCCTGCGGTGGATTCAAGAAATACATTATGTATCTTTCGAATTTTCTCTTCAAGGAGGGCATGCCGATCCTTTTGATTGAGGTTGGGCTTCCTCAAGTCTTTCTAGGTCAATACCTGCGAGATATCAATCATCCAACCACATCAAGGTTTCTCCATCTATGCCTGCCCTCTCTTCTGAGTTGATTTCGTGATTTAGCTCGGAGGAGGAAGGGGCTTGGTTCTTTCCTTTTCCCTGTTGTTGTGGTTTTTGCAGATCTTGGATTTCTTCGTCCTACGGTAGCTAATTCAGAATCTCATAGGATTTTTTTGTTGAGATATTGGGTTTGGGGTTTGGATTCTTCTTTCTTGGAGGGTTTTTTTTCATGCCTATGATAGTGGTGAAGTCATCTTTCTATTTGATATCACTGGCCTTGGAAGTTTGGATATTCAGAGGACAGTCTCTGAAGAGCTGGATGTGTTCATGGAATTTCCTGTAGCGGAAAGGGATATGTTCCTAGTCCAGCATTTGTTGCTAGTCCTCGTCCTGATCTTCCAGGGTTATTGATCCTGGTAGAGCCTTAGATATGTTCATGTATACACAGATTCGGGCGTATGAAGTGTATTTCCTTTGTTTTGTTGCTTCTGATGTTTTGACGTAGTGACCCACTATGTTGCCTATTCCCATAAGGATTTCCTCCAACCAGAACTCTTGCGGCAAGGAGTATAATCGTGTCCAGATCGGAGCCATTGTGAAGTCCTCCTTGTCTGGGCTGAATCACTCTATCCAGAAGCACAAGAATAACCCTTCCAAGTTGTAGAAGTATGGCCCATTCTCAAAGATTCATTCCATGTCTTCTGGGTTGTACAAGATGATTGTGAAAAAACCCTTAGAGTTGAGTTGAACATTTTAGTCCCCTATAGGGTTCCACCAGTGTTTTATATAGCAGTTTAGGTCACGTTCAGACGACTACAGTCCAAGAAACTTACCAATGAGGGCATGATTTCTCATGAACTGTTTGTGTTCACCCACTCTTCTTGAACTTATGAGATATCTCCGTGGTTTTTCTATTTGCGGAATTCACTTGCTAGGATCCCACCCTCGAGGTGCTTTTGGATGGGACGTGTCGGCTTCCACATCCATTTCCTTCCTGAGTCCTTATTCTCTAGCAAGGAGTTGATTGCGTAGCTACAGTGGCAGCTTGAATGGCGATAGTTTTTCTCTTGTTCTAGATCTATCGTTGGTCGTAACGTTGTTGTATGAGGGGGGATTCCCCCCCTCTTCTAGATTCATTCTGACGGATCAGACCCAAGATCTGTCTATTCCAGATCATAGTAGGCGGTAGATTGCATGGCATCTTGATCCGTTCATGCAACCTGGTGTGTAGAGTAGTTTCGTTAGAGTGTTAGGGTTTCCACCATCAATATTGTCCCCACGTTCAAATTCTTGTAATTCAACCATCTTAATATTAAAGATACATTGGTCCACAAATTCATATTAGTAGTCCACTACCCCACAAATTTAATTGAGGGTGAATATTTAGTTATTAAATTTAGATGTAATTTTTTAAAAATATCTTATGGTTGATATGTCAATATATATATAAATTCTATAATGTAAAATATGAGAGAATAAAATCAAGACATGGCGAAATATAACCATTGCATTTTCTAGAGAATGTATTTATATAAATTTTGTTGAAATAATAAAACATTTTATTTTAGTTATATATTTTACTGTATCTCATCTCATTCATTTCGAGCATATAGAGGGTGTAAAATTTTAAACATGAAGAAACACCTAAACTAGAAGAGTTAGTTTTCAATTGTAAATCATATATTATGGATGGAATCAATTTATTTTATTAAAATGAAACGATGGTCATTTATTTCTATATATTTAAATAGTCTAATGGATTAAAAAAGTAAAAGTTAAAAATATAGTATTTAATTAAGGGGTTTGATACACCAATTTGGTGTTTGACTTGGTCATGA
>ML784864.1:0-24700 GCA_009831015.1 Picea engelmannii | reverse complement strand
GGGTCCTGCGACCAGAGAATATCTTGTATGCAGTTGACCACTTGAAGGAAATCGAAAATATCCACCATGGTGTTTGACAAGCCATTGAACCGTTGTCATGAGAAAATTATTCTTGTCCTTGATAGACTCCATCATTTTCTTTTGCTACTTGAAGTTCTATTCTTTAGGAAGCATGCCCATAGGCACCATAATCTTGGTATGCTACTAGATTTTCAAGGATCTAAAAAACTTAGAATTCCTAGTTCTAGTGCATCCTAGGTCAGTAATGTTCTCACTCGCTTGTTCTTCCACTTCCTCAACCTCCTTATAAGCTCTAACCATTATTACTTCTTCCTCGAGTGATGGCATGGTGTCACAATCCTCTTGCGAGACAAAATGATGATGAAAATCCATAGCCTCAATAGCATCCTTCATTGTGCACATCTGGCTAGTAGGGGAGCGCCTGAGGTTGCTACCATGAGGATCCATGGTAGTGCAAGGAGAGGGAGGGGAAGCAAACCAAACTAGAGTTGGATAAAAGAGCATATACATAATCAACATATATGAGAGATCAAAAATGCAATAGAGAATAGGAACATTGAAGGCCGAAGTCGCTCCATGCTTCATCCTTAGACTTCCAAGAGTCATCATGCTAGCGATATTGAAGAGTACTATATTGTCAATGCCCTCTGTTATCATGAGAAACTTCATTACTCTGAGTCGCGTGAGAACCATTTTATTGGTACCCTTCATTACCTTTTTCTCCAACAGACTTACCATTATCCTTTGTTCTTGGGGATGTACAAATGAGGAGACATCCCCGATTTCCAAGTTTTCCTTTCATTGATTGAGCGTTGGAGAGTTGACACCCCATCCGGGGAGAAATATGTGTTTGGTTAACAAAGTAATATTAAACCACTTTATTGGTTAACAAAATACAATTGTGGAACTACTTTATTTTATTGAAATGAAATGATTGTTAATTTTTTTTAGAACTAAACTAAAAAAATTTATGGAATTACAATTCATCATTTTTAAAATTGCATTTTAGTATAAATTATTTATTTAATATGAAGCATTGATACAGCCAACTTTAATCAAGCATTTTATTAATATATATTACAAATGTGTTGGTCCACAAAGTTATATTAGAAATCCACTAATCTAGAAATTATGCTTAATCCATAAAGTCATATTACAAGCCCACTAATTCACAAATTTAGGTAAGGATGAATATTTAATTATTAAATATAAATGTGAGTTATTTAAAATGTTTTATTTAAAATATATATATTAAACATGGGAGAAAATAAATTAAAATATAATAATTGAAATAGTATTTATAAAGTAAACTATAATAATATAATAATTGAAATAGTTGTTATAAAGTAAGTTATAATAATTAAAGTAACACTTAAATATTAATAATTAATTATATAATATAGAGGGGGTAGGGTATGTATATTTTAATAGATTTTATTAGTCAAATTGTTGGATGAAGGGGGTTTTTTGTCCCACAAACAAGGGGGTCTCATACACCAATTTGGTGTGGTGGCTTGGCCGGGACATTAAAAATAGATTATTATTATTATTATAAATAATAAGATATGATCAAAACAAAGGATTATTTTTATAGAATGTCTCTTCAAATCTAGAGGGGTAGTTATGTATACCTCAATAGGCTTTAATAGTCAAATGGAGGGGTAGGTATGTATACCTCAATAGGCTTTAATAGTCAAATGGTATAATAATAATAATAATTTATTTTTAAGGTCACTGCCAAGCCACACCAAATTGGTGTACCCCCTAGGGATTTGACTGGTAAAGTCTACTAATAATATATTTTTAAGGTCACACACCAAATTGGTGTATGAGCCCCCTTGCTTGTTGTACGAAGGACCCCCTCCCCTAGGGATTTGACTAGTAAAGTCTACAAAGGTATACATAGCCTACCCCTATTGATTTGAACTTGTGACATCTTTTGAGAAAACACATGTCCTTAACCGTTAGACCCGCTCAGATTGTGTATATATATAATTGAAAATTGAAAACATTTTATCATACAGGGAGCCTCGAATTTTAGATGCGAGGACCACTTAAACAGGAAGAAGCCTTAAACAGAAAGAAGCCAAGGGAAGAAATGAGTGCACACGGAGCAGACTGCGTAAACAAGAAGCCAAGGGAAGAAATGGAAGCTGGCAGAGCTTTATCATCCAATGCTTGCATCCACCCCGTACGTCTCACAGAGCTGGGCAAGATCATGAAGATGCTAAATATTTATAGAGATTATCATTTACATGCCTTTAACATTGACGAAAAGGCTATTACAGATTTGGTCATTACAGACGATGTAATATTTGTGATTGAATGGCTTAGGAGAGTTCGTCTATTCCGAAGACATGGAGATCAAATCTCACCTTTAAGGGACGATGATGGAAGGCTGATACCCTCCTATGAACTGGGGCGAATTTATTATGCCTGTTACAACAAACACAATAATTCGTTGTTAATAGTTACTAAGAAACTGAACCCAGAAAATACGGGATACCTACAGAAGATTATAAGCGTGGATATTGCATCCATACAAGCAGGACAAACTCCAAAGCTCACACCACTTATTCCGGAAGAGTCAACCATCAATAAATGGAATTTTGATGTTCCAGTTTGCAGGGCTATGATTCACAATTCCGAGGATAAAGTATTCAAGTTTTGTGACCTAAAAGAGTACACGGAGTTGTTTACAATACCAGACCTAGGCTGCACGTCTATTGGTTCATACCTTAACAGTCTATTTTATATTATAATATTTATAGTCGTCTTCAAATCGAAGAGATCTAGCGTTACTGCAATGTTGTATCTGCCAATTTAAACTACATATCTCTTGACTAGTACCTGGGAAATCATAAGTTTGCAGATGAGGGTGGACTTTTCTGCAAATGCTAAATGTTGTTTTTTTAAAATGGATTGTAACTATGATGAATTTTTTTTTTTTTTTTTAACAGAAATGGTTATAGATTATATTAATGGGGTGGACTAGCCACAGATCCGATTACAAAATGGCCTCGAATTTCTTCGGGCATGTCTTTTTGAACCATTCTACTTCTATAGCTATAGACTTGTGAACTGAACTAGTTCCTGTACGTCTTCTAATAGAGTTGGATTAAATTTAAATGATGAAACTTCAGTCACTGTTTCAGCATAAGTCTGAGCACTTTTCAGCATATGTCTCAGCACTGTTTCAGCAATTGTTACTACGGTGTTTCAGCATGTGTTGCAGCACTGTTTCAGCATCTAATAGCTATTTCAGTGAGCCAGATCGGCTTCGCATCATTACATCTTTCAGCTAATAGACGTTTTTTTTTTTTTTTGTTACGATCTGCCATTCATTGCTTTGACCCTGGTTATGAGTTTCCGGCTGAGCTTGCGCTTCTTCTGCCTCAGCAATATCAACCCAGCTTGAGGCTTGCTGGGTTGGGCTTGAAGATCTGGGTAGAGTTGTTTCCGCTGGGTCTTCCCCCTTAACAGGTTCTTTGGGGACGGAGACGGATTCCCCTTCAGCTTCTGGCGGCGGGATTTTTGCTTCAGATTGCTTCTCCGGGTGCGCGCCTGTCCACCAAGTGGGCCTTTGGCTGTGAGATGATCTTCTTTTTCCGGATGACTTCTCACAGTTCCGGGCTATGTGCCCTGTTTCAAAACATACCCTGCATCTGAAGTAGAGGTTCTCGAAATCGATCTTCTGGGTCCAAGAGTAGTTCTTTCCGAGGAGGATGATTTATGCTGGGAAACCCTTGTTGAAGTCCATCTCTACACAGATCCGAGCAAAGGTGGAGTTGATTGGGGCAGCTTCATGGCATTTGCAGAGAAATTTCCCTATGCCATTTCCAATAGATTCAAGAGATTTGTCCCCCTGGAAGTGTAGGGGAAGTGAGGGGAGACACACCGAGACCGGAGCAGAAGAAATAGAGGCCGTGGTTGGATCAAAGTCAGGGGTCCACGGCTGCACGGACAACCCTACTCTACCCCAGAACCACGGCCCAGAGCTGGAAACCAAGTCTCTTTCATCAGAAGAATCAAATATAGCTGCAAAGAAACCCTTCGCAAAGGGGCAGACTGAAACCTCACCCTCAAGAAGCGGGGACCATTCTGAGTCGATCCAGGAGCGAAGATCAACCAGACTCAGCCAGAATCCGTTGAACCTGCAAACCAGGGCATGCTTGCTGAGCTGAGAGGAAAACACCAATGCTTCCGTCGGCATCTGGATAGAAACTGCGGGGGCTTCAACAATCGAAGTATTCAGAGGAGAGGAACCCCCTCGAAGGGAAGCCATATCCTTGAAAGAAGCTCGTCCCGCACGTCCCATAGAGGGACCCTGATCTGGGCGGGGGAGGGCGGAGCAACCCTCGTCGGGCTTGGAAAAGGCGTCTAAAGAGGCGCGAGCAGGAGCAAGGGGGGCGTCGACCGCCATGGAGGATGGGAGATACCTGAAAAACCCTAAAAAAACTATCAAATGACGCTCAAGAGGATAGAGTATGATAGACTATTGGATTGTAACTATGATTTAATCAATGAAGTCAGATTATTTTATGTAAAGTAAGAATATGAATGCAAAGGGTTTAAAATCAGTGTTCATTGTAGTTTGATTATAACTATGGTTTAATCAGAGAATTAAGAATATAAATGCAAAGAGTTTTAAATCAGTATATTAAGTGATCATCATAATCTTAATTATTAGTAAAATTCTTGGTTAATTTAAATTTTGTTTTTTTAAATTTTTTATCATAAAATTAAGTAGTATTTTTAAATGTATTTCCATCAAAATAAATAAATAAATTTATAAATTATTTGTTAAAATAAAATAAAAAATATAACTAAATTAATTATATTTTTAGAGAAAATATTATATTTATAATAATTTTGTTTATTGATAAAATTGCAGTTTAAATAGTACTTTTAAGTGTTTTATGATTCTAGAAATATAGCCTTAGTTGAAATTGAACCTACTTTTTATCAACACATCGAATCCATTTAAACAACTTATAACTTAGTCATATGAATAACAACATTAAATGTATTTCTTAAGACAGTTTAAATTTTAAAATCAAGTAACTTCAAACAATAAATTTAAAAATATGAAAGATTTATTAGATTATTAATTTAAAAATATAAAAAAATGTATTAGATTATTTGTTGTTATAATTTTTGCAAATAGAAATGTATGATTATTTATGAAATTGATAGTTGAAGAATTATTGAAATAGAAATTTCAATGGTTGTACTAGTAGGAAAAAGTGAGATAGTGATAAATATGAAGTAAACAAATAAACAAAGTAATAATTCTCATTTTTTTAATTTGTTACACATAATGAGTTGTAAAAGATGAATAATTGTATTTGCAAAAGTAAAAAGAAAATAAATAAAAGAATATAGTGGATGATATAAATATATCTTCTTCTTGTAACTTTAATTGGTGGAAGCTCCCTCTCATTCAACACAACAACTTACACAAGACAAAAGATTGGTATTCGTGCAAGTTGTTGTGGAAATTGGGACCAATATCAAAATTGTGAATATAAATCATAGAGCGGGAGTTGAAAATATATGGAAGAAGAAAAGGAGAGGCTCTCCTGTCTACGAAAAACTACCAAATAGAAAACAATAGTAAACATGGGTGATGTTGGTCCTCCAACTACACAATAGCAAACATGGTTCATGTTGGTGCTCGAACTGAACATACATTGGAAAAGATAAGATAACATAAGATAATTTTATTAATGTCCAACTAATTACCACAAAAGTAGGTCAAAGGGACTATTAAGTGCAACAATGTCAATACAATGTAGGAGTACCAAAATGTCTTCTATAAAAGGTGACATGCATAAAGTAAGGTGCAATAAAGTAGAGTATAAAAATGTGAGATCTACTCTGAGTCATGAAAAACCCTCGGCCCCGCGTTCACATACATGCACTGATGATGGGGTGTACTGTAGGAGAAGAATATCCAAGGACAAGAGGAACCAGAAGAAAGGAAATAGATGTCATGGAATGGATCTATCTCTCCTACCATCCAAGGCCAAATGAAGGAAGTTGAGTATAGTTGGTTGTCCCGAGGGGGACCTGGTGGGGTGTATGGTTTTCCCGTTGTGCTACTGACTAGTAGAGGTAGTGCTCCGAAGAGGTCTAGGGGATCTCATCCGTCACCTGGGAGGGGATATGGCTTGGGTATGTCGCTGAAATCTTGTTGGATGAGGCAAGGTCCCATGGGTCCACACTGATATGGAGTATGGGGTTGCACTAATATCAATCTGTCTCTTAGTTTCATTTCCCAAGGGTAGCAATGAGAAGAAGGAGGTGATACGCAGAGTAGGGTCTACCCTCGTAGGACGCTGAAGAGTATGGGCTTAAATCTTGAGGGCCCTTTATATGTATAAGGTTAAACAATGCTTATTCATATACCTAAGGAAGCTTGTGAGGGTCTGAGTCCAACTTAATAAGAAATGAAACTGCCCATTGATCTCATATACATCTAAAGATGAATTGCCCGCATATCTCTGAGCCATAAAGAACAATGGGTCTGATAGGAGATTCCATAGAGACATCTTCTATGAGATGTCCTGGAAATTGTGGTGGAAACACTGTCTCTCAAGAAGGGCTAAAGACCCATAACCCTTAGCAGTTCGAGGCTAGAGGGTCGGTTGAAAATTGAAACTAGGCCTTAAAAATTGTACTCCCAACTACGTGTAGGCATTGGCGATATCGATCTCCACCCCTCTCAAGAAGAAGTGAATGTATATAGACTTTTCAGCCCCTTGAAGATCAAAACCTTATTTTTACATAGGTTGGTTGTCAACTGTTGGAGGTCACAGAAGAGAGCTACGACATCCAACTATCTTTATAATCCCGCTGGAGATGAGGCTAAGAGGACCACAACTTCGGTAAAAATCAAGATGGATATCAGAACCTGGGGGAGGAGACGCCTGCCACTATCTTGGATATGTTTGTGGAGAAAGGTCTCTAGCTCATCAATTTAAATCCCAAAAAATATGGGGGACAAGGGGAATCCATTTTAACTCTGATGGTACTCTTGATTTGAAATTCCATGAACTCTATGGAGGAAACCAAGAACTGACTCATAGAGGTGCATGATGGAAGTCAATAAGGTATGGGAGATTCCAATGTCTTTGAGCCTCTGGAATAGGGCTTCTCTTGGGACGAAGTAGAAATCTTTCCAAAAATATACAAAGCAGTAGTAGACTTTCGAAAACCGATTTTGTGCCTCCCCAATGATGGCTTGGAGGGTAAAGATGTGATCAATGGTCTCATGAGTGGGTTTGAATCCCACATGTCCCTTAACTTTGAGGTGTCTATTCTCAAGATCACTAGAGATATTCCTATGGATAACCATAGCATATAGCTTCAAGATTGTATGGTCCACCATGGTCATCCTATAATTATTGGGGTTTGAGATATGGCCCCATTTATATATCTGGTGAATGATGTGATGTGACCAAGATGAAGAAAAACTTGTACGAATCGCATGGTTGAAGAGATCAAGCAAGTGAGAAACCAAAGCACGAAAACCATGCTTGAAGAACTTTTCTTGAAAACCTTCCTCATTTGTTTCTTTGTTATTGTTCATTACTTAAATGGACTCTATAGTGTCCCTGTCTGAAAATAAGAAGCAAGAGGAGTGTCAACCAGAGCATGGATCTGTCTTACCAAACCCATTAAGACAGGGAGTCTATTAAAAACTATTCGAACCTCAAAATGTCATTTTGATGCTATATGAATTTGAATGAATCTACTTTTAAGGTCACGACAAAGCCACACCAAATTGGTGTATGAGACCTCCTTGTTTGTGGGACAAGGGACCCCCCTCTGCCCAAGGATTTGACTGGTAAATTCTACGGAGGTATACATACCCTACCATATATATAGTCTATACAATGGGTAGGTCGAGCCATCCCAAGCCCCAGAATGGACAAAAAACATCTTTAATTGCCTCAAAATGGCCCCACAAGTTTAGGACCTACAAGAATTTTAGATGAAAAAAATTGAAAGATGGAGAACTGTGTTGATTATTGAGTCAATGGAGGAGGTGAGTGGCCACCCATGTTTATTTGTATCATAGGCAGACATTGAGAATTGGGTCCAAGGGAATAAAATACAAATTTAGTAGCATAATTGAGTTTCGTAAGCTCCAACAAGTTTTTTTCCAGGTTCCACATCAACATTCTACCCATGATCACCTAAACTAGTATTTTGAAAAATCAACTCCTTTGACAAAAAATTATATCATCTCTTACTAAGAAAAACCCTAGTTTCAAATATCATCGAATGAAACATTTTATTAGCAATGAAATTATAGGAGAAGTGTTCCCATAGATATTTACGAATGTTAGAGGTAAAAATAAATTGTTTGTTCATTTATCCAAGTCTTGTTTACAGTTTTATGGCAAGTTGCAACTTGGTTCGTGAAACCATTCAGGGACACATTTCTAATTAGATGTGCATATGTCATATAAAAAATAATCAAACCTCAATATTCCACTCCCTAACCCGATCCAAAGTCCAAGGGGTTTCATCGATGCCTCTGCATCCCCGAGGTCCAAAGTCTTGCACACTGAGGGGAGCCCAATCAATAGCAGGTGTCTATGTAAATACACAAAATAACATATAATCACATCCATAAAGCCTCATAATCATAATCAACAACCAATAGTATTACAATCTGGATCACTTGCAAGAAAGTGTCCTCAAATAATAAGTTCCCTCGGTGCGTGCAAGAGCGGGATGTTACAGTTGCCTCCTTGCATATATGTTCTCTCTAGGGTTTTTCTTCCTCTTTGAATTATTACTAAAAAACTATTTTGATAGGAAATACATTTGAAATCACACGGTTTTAACTCAAGTCTAATAAATCACTAATGTAATACCTAGAAATAGTTATTTGCGGGAGGAATTTATAAAAATAAACCAATATGACAAATTCAATAATGTTTAAAACAAAAGAACTAGAACAACCTCAAAAAATTTCAATGACAATCATGTGAACTGAAATAAACCATATCTACTTTTTTGAAGTAGAGACCTCACTCCTTTGGACATAAAATGTTACAAGATGACTGAATATCTTAAGAGAAAGTACTGCTCAAACCCAAATCTTCATTTTTTACATACATTCATGGAAGATTTGATGGAAAGAAACATAAATGAAGAATATGTAGAGAGAAAATCTCTAGCACGCTACTCCACCAAATCTTGGAAAGATAGAGATTTGCTTCTTGTAGAATCTTCACCACTGGAGAAACTTTTAACTGCCAACCTCTTGATGGTGCCTTCTCTTGCTCTTTTTCAAATTTTCTCTCAATGTTCTTGAAGTAGTTAGGGCTTGTCTTTCTAAAACATTCCACGATTCCTTTTTGGATTAAACCATTTTTAATTTTTACTTTAATGAATTTATGTCATTGAAATTTTTTCCTCCAAGTTGGACGTGCTTTATGCCTTTTAATAAAATTTCAATTCCAAAACTTCAAGCTGGATTCCTTAAAAAAAGTGGATTTTTTTTTAATTTTTTGAACATGATAGTTGATTTTCCAACCATGAAAACCACCTCGATCTCAATTTATAGCATCGGGAAGTTGAGCTTCTAAAGAAATCTATCAACAAAACATGAAAAACAAGTTGCTTGTTATTTCAATTTCTATGAGAATTATCGATAAATTGAGCCTTTGAACCTAGATGGGTTCTTCCAGAACAACCTCCTCCAGATATGACATGGGAGGCATCCAAGGCTTCCTGGTTTTTCAGGTTCTTAGTGTGCACGCCATGGCTAGCACCCTTTCAATCTTCTTCTTCCACTTTCTGCGGGACTCAAATGCATACCATGCAGTGCCTCTACGAGGTCGACCTCTTTCACTCGACATGTAGATAAGAAGGACTACAACCAGAATTCCAAATGGGTAAGTATCTCTGCACCAGCCCTCTGAAGGTTCAGACTTCGACCGAACAACCCCAAAATGCATTGCTTATCTATCAGAGCGGATGATAGGAATTAAGGTGACCATGACACACTTGGTCATTAAGGCCATGCTCTTAGTGCTCTGGCCCTCCGTCCTCTTCACTCGAGAGGCCTCATCCTATGGTTTTGGCTGCTCGGGCTCACTCCCATATTAATGATGAGGGGATGGGAGCCAATGGTCGGTATTTATGGCCCTACCCAAGTCCTCACAATGTGTCCAGCCGATTATGTGTGTCACACCGTCCAGGGATTGGAAATCCTTGTTGGAAAGATCATAACATCGAACTGAGATATCTGAGTTTCCAGAGATGTCTCCCTCCTAGTAGATGCATTTTGTCTCCTTTGTTACCCCCTAATTTCCCAACCAGTCCACTACCCTGTTTGCATCTTTATTTACATGAGAGGCCATAATAAAGAGGTTAGTTCTAATGAGGGATCTGAAATCCCCTATCATCCCTGAGAGTCGCCAGCTGGGTGAGATTTTCATCAGGCTTTCCCCATGGATGATTTTGGTGATTAGCTGGATGACAATTTGTGAGTACCGCTCCAAGATGAGCTTGTGGCATTTTTTATCAATTGTTTCTTAGAGGTCCTGCAAGAGGCCCATGAGCTCTACCGCATTGCTTGTGGTTTCCCCCAAGTATCCTGCTAGCAGACAGAGGATCTTGCCATTGGAGTTTCTGAGAGTGGCACCATATCCCACCAATCTCGGGTTCCCTTTAGAGGCCCCATCGAAGTTGATCTTTATGAAATATGTCGAAGGGGGTACCAGGGGGTGGGGCTACTATGCTAACGCTTAGGTGCATTTACTACAATTTGATTAGTCGGGCTAGGCTGACAGCCGTGGAGTATGAATTTCTCCTCCGAGTTGCATTTTAGGTCCTCTGGTTTCCACGGTTTTCTTCTAATAGTTTCCTTGATGAGCATGACAATTTTCTCCCAAGTTAGGGCTGTTGCAGAGGCTCTGGAGTGAAAGATTCTTTTGTTTCTTTCTTTCAAATTTGCCAGAGAATTAATCCTGCGAGGAGTTTCCAAATGTATGCTAGCAGAAGATTGTTGTGGGTGAGTGAGTCCCATTTTTCAAGAGTATCATTGATGGTACTCCTCTCTCGATTGAACCGGCCCATTGCTTGAGCTCTTTCATTCCAAATCCACTGAATGAAGGGACACATGTTGAATAAATTCTCCTTGGTTTCCTCTAATTGTTGACATAAGGCACATATTGAGGGTCCGATGAAGCCTCTTTTTGTAAGTTTTTCCCAAGTTAGGACAGGGTTGTGCGAAATAATCCAAAGAAAGATGGAAACCTTGGGCCAGAGTACCAGACTCCAGAACTTGTTCTGTATGTTCCCTCTATCATGATTATGGTAATTTCCCTATATGTAGTAGGCCTCTTTGACTAAGAAATTGCCAGTGGTGGAGTGCCCCCATCTAAGAATTTTTGCGCCTTCTTGGTTGGGGATTTTTTGGTGACTTGAATAGTGTTTCCAAGCATGTAGGTCTAAGTCCTCTCAGACCACTAACTCCTGAGTAGAGGTTTTCCAATGAGGCCAATGCAGTCTTTGATCGACAGGTTTTCAAAGATCCTTCACCTTTAGAAATATGTCTTGGTTTAGAGCTTGTCTGAGGGGGTTAAGTTCTTCTAGGTCACTTAAAGGTTTGAGTTGTTTCCGCGAGTCCTGCCAGAACTAAGCACTTTCTCCATTTCGGATCTCCGAAAAGTCATGCTTTTGCATCAGGTTTATGTTTTGCCAAGATGTGTTCAAAATGTTGGGTCCCTATATTTGGTCATTGTGTCTGATGAGTTAGTTTTTTTGTGTGAGAGGAGCATACTTCTGCTTCTAGATTTGTGCCCACAAAGCATTTGGTGTCTTTAACAATCTCTATGGCATTTTGGGTCCCATAACTTGGTTGAGTTTCCCTGGATCATGAAGTCCCAACCCTCCCATACTTTTGGGTGTGCAGATCTTATCCCATCCTACTAGCACCCATTTCTTGTTTGGTTGGTTCCCATGCCAAAGGAAGTTGTGTTGAAGGTTCCTTATTTCTTTGATGACCTGCTTGGGGGCTGCCAAGGCTGTGAAAAGGTAGGTAGGCAGGGTTTGTAGGAAAAATATGAGCAGGATCTATCTAGCTGCAATGTTGAGGGGTCTGAAGGTCTAGTTGCTCAGCCTATTGGAGATGGAAAGAAGTAGGTTGTCCCAGGAAACAGATCTTGTTGTCGCACCGTTTAGGGGAATTCCTAGATAGTTGGACGAAAGTTATCTCTTGGGTATTCCCAGGAGTCTAGAGATATGATTTTGGACCACTGTCGGAGTGTTGAATAAGTAGAGCTTTGATTTTTCTAGGTTGAGAGTCATGCCTAAGGCCTCTGTAAAATTAGAGATGATGGAATTAAGTTTGTTTTCGTCTCTTGCGGTTTGGGTGTTCATGAGGAGGGTGTCATCAAAAAATTGACTATGTAAGGGTGCCAGTTTGATATTGTACAAGGGAAATCCTTTGAGGAATCTTTCTAGGACCGCTGACTTGATATAACATCCCAGGCCTTCCTCCATGAGCACAAACATAAAAGGTGAAAGGGGATTACCTTGTCTGATGCCTCTGGATTGGGACAACGGTTGGGATGGAACCCCATTGACTAGAATGCAGAAGAAGGTTGAGGAGGTAAGGTTTAAGATCCAATTTACAAATTGTTGATCGAAGCCAAAGGATTCTAGAATGGAGCAAAGGTACTACCAGGTCACTCTGTCTAAATCTTTTGAAAGATCTAGTTTGATGAGCATACCTGGTGTTTTTGTCATCTTGAGAGAGTGGATGACTTTATGAGCCAGTACGACGTTGTCCATAATTTGTCTACCTTCTATGTAAAGTGATTGTTCCTTGGAAATGACAAAGGGAAGAATTGTCTTGAGGCATTTTTCAATCACCTTTGTAATGATCCCATAGATAACATCGCAGAGAGAAATTGGTCTGACCTATTTGGGGTCAGTGACTCGCTTCTCTTTCGAAATAAGGGTGAGGAAGGTATCATTGAGGGCAGAGAGGACTTGGCCTGAAGTTCTAGATTCCTCAACTACCTCCCAAACCTCTTCCCTAATTAAGTCCCAGCAGTGGTGGAAGAAGTCAGTGGTGAATCCATCCGGTCTTGGGGCCTTTCCTGAGGGAATTTATTTTACTTCCTGGTCCACTTCTTCTTGAGTGATAAGTCTCATCAGTGCTGCATTCTGTTCAAGAGTCACCAGAGAGGGTATCTAACTAGTTACGCACTTGATCGTTGTAGTTATATCCTCCCTGATTTTCGTTAGGAGGTCTCTCTAGTAGTTGTTGAGATCTATTTCTATTTGGGTGTGTTCCCTTATTCAGTTTCCTTGGGCATCCTCCAGATGAGTAATTATGTTTATGTACCGACGATGCACCATATCTCTACGGAATAAATTTGTCTTCTTTTCCCCCTCTTTGAGCCATTGTACCCTGGATTTCTGTCTCCAGGGAATTTCCTCTTGCTTTCTCCTTTCCTCTAGTTTCTCTTGAAGCTTCTCCTCCTCTTTCATTAGATCAACAGTTCGGGTTCCTAAAATGAAATTTTATGTATCTTCACTAGTTGTTTCTCTATGTCCTACATTCTTTGGAATATATTTCCAAAGGTATGTTTGTTCTAGTGCTTTAGCGATTGCTTGAAGTTTTTGAGGCGCTACTTGAACTTTTACATGCATGTACGATCATCTATTTCTGCCTGAGCCCACCAAGATTTTGCAGGTTGATGAAAGTCAGGGTGTGAAAGATAGAATTTCTCAAACCGATAGGGTTTGTATTTGGGTGTTGCCTCGGTTTCTAGGCAGAAGGCTACTGGCCAGTGGTCTGACCCCAATTTTCGGAGAATAAGACTTTCCACATTTGCGTCTACTTCGATTATTTCTTCAGCAACAATGAAGCGGTCCAGATGGCAAGAAATGTGTTGGTGCTCTAACCTACGGTTGGACCAGGTGAAGGTGCCATTGTTATTTTCAATGTATACTAGCCTTAATTGATCAATGAGGGTTTTGAACTCACCACTGTCATGCTCAAGTTTTTTGTTACCTCCTATTTTTTATTCCAGTGACAATATCATATTGAAGTCAGCGCCTAGGATCCAGTTGGGCATGCTCAACAATGTTTTGATGTGGCTTAGCCACTCCAAGAGTTTTTATTTTTCCTATTGACTTTGGGGTTCATAGAAGTTTGTAATAGACCCCTCCCGAGTCGAACCTGTGACCTCGAAGTGGGTAGTTACTATGCCTATAGTGGAAAAAGATATGCATAGAGTGATGTGGCAAGGGTTCCATAGTAAGGCCAGACCCTGTGAAGCCCTTGTGGAATATGTAAGTACGAAATCACAACCCCTCCAAATGTGTTGGAGGATGTTTTCGACCTATGCCCCAGCACATTTTGTCTTTTTCAACATTAGGATATCTGGATTTTCTACTTGGATGTAGTCTTGGAGGATCCTTTGTTCAGATCGACCATTAAGTCCTCTAATGTTCCAAGTGATGATCTTCATCATAATGAGGGTGGTGTTAGGTGGAGGTATCCCTCCGAAAAATTTTGAATCTGTCATGAATTGAGCATGAGATTCCCTTCCTCCTTGATCAGTTGATGTGTTGATTTTTGTCCCCTTCTTTTGTTCTCTCACGGTATCCTCTCTGAATGTAATCTTGGATCTATGAATATACCTAGGCATGCTATGGATCCTTCGGTGGATTCAAGAAATACATTATGTATCTTTAAAATTTTCTCTTCATGGAGGTCATGCTGATCCTTTTGATTGAGGGTGGGCTTCCTCAAGTCTTTCCAGGTCAATACCTGCGAGATATCGATCATCCAGCTACATCAAGGTTTCTCCATCTATGCCTGCCCTCTCTTCTGAGTTGATTTCGTGATTTGGTTTGGAGGAGGAAGGGGCTTGGTTCTTTCCTTTTCCCTGTTGCTGCAGTTTTTGCAGATCTTGGATTTATTCGTCCTACAGTAGCTAATTCAGAATCTCATAGGATTTTTTTGTCGAGATATTGGGTTTGGGGTCTAGATTCTTCTTTCTTGGAGGGTTATTTTTCGTGCTTGTGATAGTGGTGAATTCATCTTTCTATTTGATATCACTAGCCTTAGAAGCTTGGATATTCAGAGGACAGTCTCTGAAGAGGTGGATGTGTTCATGGAATTTCCTGTAGCGGAAAGGGATATGTTCCTAGTCCAGCGTTTGTTGCCAGTCCTCGTCCTGATCTTCCAGAGTTATTGATCCTGGTAGATCCTTAGAGATGTTCATGTATACACAGATTCGGGCATACGGAGTGTATTTCCTTTGTTTTGTTGCTTTTGATGTTTTGACATAGTGACGAACTATGTTCCCTATTCCCATAAGGATTTCCTCCAACCAGAACTCTTGCGGAAAGGAGTATAATCGTGTCCATATCGGAGCCATTGTGAAGTCCTACTTGTCTAGGATGAATCACTCTATCCAGAAGCACAAGAATAACCATGCCAAGTTGTAGAAGTATGGCCCATTCTCAAAGATTCGTTCCATGTCTTCTGGGTTGTACAAGATGATTGTGAAAAAACCCTTAGAGTTGAGTTGAACATTGTAGTCCCCTATAGGGTTCCACCAGTGTTTTATCTAGCAGTTTAGGTCAAGTTCAGACGGATATAGTCCCAGAAACTTAACAATGAGGGCATTCTTTCTCATGAACTGTTTGTGTTCACCCACTCTTCTTCAACTTATGATATATCTCCGTGGTTTTTCTGTTTGTGGAATGCACTTGCTAGGATCCCACCCTCGAGGTTCTTTCGGATGGGACATGTCGGCTTCCACATCCATTTCCTTCCTGAGTCCTTATTCTCTAGCAAGGAGCTGATCGCGTAGCTACAGTGGCGACTCGAATGGTGATCGTTTTTCTCTTGTTCTAGATCTATCGTTGGTCGTAACGTTGTTGTATGAGGGGGGATTCCCCCCCTCTTCCAGATTCATTCTGATGGATCAGACCCAAGATTTGTCTATTCCAGATCATAGTAGGTGGTAGATTGCATGGCATCTTGATCCGTTCATGCAACCTGGTGTGTAGAGTAGTTTCGTTAGAGTGCTAGGGTTTCCACCATCAATATTGTCCCCATGTTCAAATTCTTGTAATTCAACCATCTTAATATTAAAGATACATTGGTCCACAAATTCATATTAGTAGTCCACTACCCCACAAATTTAATTGAGGGTGAATATTTAGTTATTAAATTTAGATGTAATTTTTTAAAAATATCTTATGGTTGATATGTCAATATATATATAAATTCTATAATGTAAAATATGAGAGAATAAAATCAAGACATGGTGAAATATAACCATTCCATTTTATAGAGAATGTATTTATATAAATTTTGTTGAAATAATAAAACATTTTATTTTAGTTATATATTTTATTGTATCTCATCTCATTCATTTCAAGCATATAGAGGGTGTAAAATTTTAAACATGAAGAAACACCTAAACTAGAAGAGTTAGTTTTCAAGTGTAAATCATATATTATGGATGGAATCAAATTATTTTATTAAAATGAAACGATGGTCATTTATTTCTATATATTTAAATAGTCTAATGGATTAAAAAAGTAAAAGTTAAAAATATAGTATTTAATTAAGGGGTTTGATACACCAATTTGGTGTTTGACTTGGTCATGACCTTAAAATAAATTATTATTATTATTTGATATAGTTAAAATTGAGTATGCTTTGTCTTAACACTAATGGTGTGTTTGGTTCACAAAATCATATTGAAAGATGTGTTTCTTTTTCTTTTTGTAAGATTTTCGCTTCAAATATACAATATATACATAATTCTCTAACAAACAAAACCAAAAATAAGCATGAGTGAGTGCATGCCCAAGCAAGGAAACCATGCCAAGTTTTAGAGTTAAACTTAACATATGAAAAAGACAAGTTTTATAGTTATACTTAACATATGAAAAGTTTTGGAGCATATGAATAACCAACTAACTAGATAATAATACCAGAGATATCTAATTGTCCAACATAGAGAAAAATCAGGCAAAACCTAATTATAAAAACCTGAAATCAAATTAACCATTAGAAGGGGGCACATGGGGAGCCATGAGGCCAGAGTTCTCCATGGGTCCTGCAACCAGAGAATATCTTGTATGCAGTTGACCACTTGAAGGAAATCGAAAATATCCACCATGGTGTTTGACAAGCCGTTGAACCGTTGTCATGAAAACATTATTCTTGTCCTTGATAGACTCCATCATTTTCTTTTGCTACTTGAAGTTCTAGTCTTTAGGAAGCATGCCCATAGCCACCATAATCTTGGTATGCTACTAGATTTTCAAGGATCTGAAAAACTTAGAATTCCTAGTTCTAGTGCATCCTAGGTCAGTAATGTTCTCACTCGCTTGTTCTTCCACTTCCTCAACCTCCTTATAAGCTCTAACCATTATTACTTCTTCCTCGAGTGATGGCATGGTGTCAAAATCCTCTTGCAAGAAAAAATGATGATGAAAATCCATAGCCTCAATAGCTTCCTTCATTGTGCACATACAAGCTAGAGTTGGATAAAAGAGCATATACATAATCAACATATACGAGAGATCAAAAATGCAATAGAGAATAGGAACATTGAAGGACGAAGTCGCTCCATGCTTCATCCTTAGACTTCCAAGAGTCATCATGCTAGCGATATTGAGGAGTACTATATTGTCAATGCCCTCTGTTATCATGAGAAACTTCATTACTCTGCGTCGTGTGAGAAGCATTTGATTGGTACCCTCCATTACCTTTTTCTCCAACAGACTTACCATTATCCTTTGTTCTTGGGGATGTGCGAATGAAGAGACATCGCCGATTGTCAGGTCTTCCTTTGATTGATTGAGCGTTGGAGAGTTGACACCCCATCCGGGGAGAAATATGTGTTTGGTTAACAAAGTAATACTGAACCACTTTATTGGTTAACAAAATACAATTGTGGAACCACTTTATTTTATTGAAATGAAATGATTGTTAATTTTTTTAGAACTAAGCTAAAAAAATTGATGGAATTACAATTCATCATTTTTAAAATTGCATTTTAGCATAAATTATTTATTTAATATGAAGCATTGATACGGCAAACTTTGATCAAGAATTTTATTAATATATATTACAAATGTGTTGGTCCACAAAGTTATATTAGAAATCCACTAATCCAGAAATTATGCTTAATCCACAAAGTCATATTACAAGCCCACTAATTCACAAATTTAGGTAAGGATGAATATTTAGTTATTAAATATAAATGTGAGTTATTTAAAATGTTTTATGAAAATAAATTAAAATATAATAGTTGAAATAGTATTTATAAAGTAAACTATAATAATATAATAATTAAAATAATTGTTATAAAGTAAGTTATAATAATTAAAGTAACACTTAAATATTAATAATTAATTATATAATATAGAGGGGGTATTGTATGTATATTTTAATAGATTTTTCCAGTCAAATTGTTGGATGGAGGGGGTTTCTTGTCCCACAAACAAGGGGGTCTCCTACACCAATTTGGTGTGCTGCGTTGGCCGCGACATTAAAAATAGATTATTATTATTATTATAAATATTAAGATATGATCAAAACAAAGGATTATTTTTAAGGTCACTGCCAAGCCACACCAAATTGGTCTACCCCCTAGGGATTTGACTGGTAAAGTCTACTAATAATATATTTTTAAGGTCACACACCAAAATGGTGTATGAGCCCCTCTTTCTTGTGGGACGAGGGACCCCCTCCCCTAGGGATTTGACTAGTAAAGTCTACAAAGGTATACATAACCTACCCCTATTGATTTGAACTTGTGACATCTTATGAGAAAACACATGTCCTTAACCATTAGACCCGCTCAGATTGTGAATATATAATTGAAAATTGAAAACATTTTATCAAACAGGGAGCCTAGAATTTTAGATGCGAGGACCACTTAAACAGGAGGAAGCCTTAGACAAAAAGAAGCCCAGGGAAGAAATGAGTGCACACGGGGCAGACTGCATAAACAAGAAGCCAAGGGAATAAATCAAAGCTGGCAGCGCTCTATCATCCAATGCTTTCATCCACCCTGTACGTCTCAGAGAGCTGGGCAAGATCATGAAGATGCCAAATATTTATAGAGATTATCATTTACATAGAGACATCTTCTATGATATTCCATAGAGACATATTCTATGAGATGTCCTGGAAATTGTGGCGGAAACACTGTCTCTTGAGAAGGGATAAAGACCCATAACCCTTAGCAGTTCGAGGCTAGAGGGTCGATTGCAAATTGAAACTAGGCCTTAAAAATTGTACTCCCAACTACGTGTAGACATTGGCGATATCAATCTCCACCCCTCTCAAGAAGAAGTGAATGTATATATACTTCTTCAGCCCCTTGAATATCATAACCTTAGTTTTACGTAGGTTGGTTGTCAAATGTTGGAGGTCGCAGAAGAGAGCTACGACATCCAACTATCTTTATAATCCCGCTGGAGATGAGGCTAAGAGGACCACATCTTCGGTAAAAATCAAGATGGATATCAGAACCTGGGGGAGGAGACGCTTGCCACTATCTTGGATATGTTTGTTGAGAAAGGTCTCTAGCCCATCAATTTAAATCCAAAAAAATATGGGGGACAAGGGGAATCCATTTTAACTCCGATGGTACTCTTGATTTGAAATTCCATGAACTCTATGGAGGAAACCAAGAACTGACTCATAGAGGCACATGATGGAAGTCAATAAGGTATGGGAGATTCCAATGTCTTTGAGCCTCTGGAATAGGGCTTCTCTTGGGACGAAGTACAAATCTTTCCAAAAATATACAAACTAGTAGTTGACTTTCGAAGACCGATTTCGTGCCTCCCCAATGATGGCTTGGAGGGTAAAGATGTGATCAATGGTCTCATGAGTGGGTTTGAATCCCACATCTCCCTTAGCTTTGAGGTGTCTATTCTCAAGATCGCTAGAGATATTCCTATGGATAACCATAGCATATAGCTTCGAGATTGTATGGTCTACCATGGTCATCCTATAATTATTGGGGTTTGAGCTATGGCCCCATTTATATATCCGGTGAATGATGTGATGTGACCAAGATGAAGGAAAACTTGTACGAATCGCATGGTTGAAGAGATCAAGCAAGTGAGAAACCAAAGCACGAAAACCATGCTTGAAGAACTTTTCCTGAAAACCTTCCTCATTTGTTGCTTTGTTATTGTTCATTACTTAAATGGACTCTATAGTGTCCTTGTCTGAAAATAAGAAGCAAGAGGAGCATCAACCAGAACATGGCTCTGTCTTACCAAACCCATTAAGATAGGGAGGCTATTAAAAACTATTCGAACCTCAAAATGTCATTTTGATGATATTGAATTTGAATGAATCTATTTTTAAGGTCACGGAAAAACCACACCAAATTGGTGTATGAGACCTCCTTGTTTGTGGGACAAGGGACCCCCCTCTGCCCAAAGATTTGATTGGTAAATTCTATGGAGGTATACATACCCTACCATATATATATTCTAAACAATGGGTAGGTCGAGCCATCCCAATCCCCAGAATGGACAAAAAACATCTTTAATGCCTCAAAATGGCCCCAGAAGTTTAGGACCTACAAGAATTTTAGATGAAAAAACTTCAAAGATGGAGAACTATGTTGATTATTGAGTCAATGGAGGAGGTGAGTGGCCACCCATGTTTATTTGTATCATAGGGAGACATTGAGAATTGGGTCCAAGGGAATAAAATACAAATCTAGTAGCATAATTGAGTTTCGTAAGCTCCAACAAGTTTTTTTCCAGGTTCCACATCAACATTCTACCCATTATCACCTAAACTAGTATTTTGAAAAATCGACCCCTTTGACAAAAAATTATATCATCTCTTACTAAGAAAAACCCTAGTTTCAAATATCATCGAATGCAACATTTTATTAGCAATGAAATTATAGGAGAAGTGTTCCCATAGATATTTACGAATGTTAGGGGTAAAAATAAATTGATTGTTCATTTATCCAAGTCCTGTTTACAGTTTTATGGCAAGTTGCAACTTGGTTCGTGAAACCATTCAGGGACACATTTCTAATTAGATGTGCATATGTCATATAAAAAATAATCAAACCCCAATATTCCACTCCCTGACTCGATCCAAAGTCCAAGGGGTTTCATCGATGCCTCTGCATCCTCGAGGTCCAAAGTCCTGCACACTGAGGGGAGCCCAATCAATAGCAGGTGTCTATGTAAATACACAAAATAACATATAATCACATCTATAATGCCTCATAATCATAATAAACAACCAATAGTATTACAATCTGCATCACTTGCAAGAAAGTGTCCTCAAATAATAAGTTCCCTCGGTGCGTGCAAGAGTGGGATGTTACGGTTGCCTCCTTGCATATATTTTCTCTCTAGGGTTTTTCTTCCTCTTTGAATTATTACTAAAAAAATATTTTGATAGGAAATACATTTGAAATCACACGGTTTTAACTCAAGTCTAATAAATCACTAATGTAATACCTAGAAATAGTTATTTGCGGGAGGAATTTATAAAAATAAACCAATATGACAAGTTCAATAATGTCTAAAACAAAAGAACTAGAACAACCTCAAAAAATTTCAATGACAATCATGTGAAYTGAAATAAACCATATCTACTTTYTTKAAGTAGAGACCTCACTCCTTTRGACCTAAAATRTTACAAGATGACTGAATATCTTAAGAKAAAKAACTGCTCATACCCAAATCTTCATTTYTTACATACATTCATGGAAGATTTGATGGAAAGAAACATAAAAGAAGAATATGTAGAGAGAAAATMTCTAGCAYGCTACTCCACCAAATCTTGGAAAGATAGAGATTTGCTTCTTGTAGAATCTTCACCACTGGATAAACTTTTGACTGCCAACCTCTTGATGGTGCCTTCTCTTGCTCTTTTTCCAATTTTCTCTCAATGTTCTTGAAGTAGTTAGGGCTTGTCTTTCTAAACCATTCCACGATTCCTTTTTGGATTAAACCATTTTTAATTTTTACTTTAATGAATTTATGTCATTGAAATTTTTTCCTCCAAGTTGGATGTGCTTTATGCCTTTTAATAAAATTTCAATTCCAAAACTTCAAGCTGGATTCCTTAAAAAAATTGGAATTTGTTTTAATTTTTTGAACATGATAGTTGATTTTCCAACCATGAAAACCACCTCGATCTCAATTTATAGCATCGGGAAGTTGAGCTTCTAAACAAATCTATCAACAAAACATGAAAAACAAGTTGTTTTTCATTTCAATTTCTATGAGAATTATCGATAAATTGAGCCTTTGAACCTGGATGGGTTCTTCTGGAACAACCTCCTCCACATATGCCATGGGAGGCATCCAAGGCTTCTTGGTTTTTTGGGCTCTTAGTGTGTACGCCATGGCTAGCACCCTTTCAAACTTCTGCTTCCGCTTTTTGCGGGACTCAAATGCATACCACGCAGCGCCTCTACAAGGTCAGCCTCTTTCCCTCGACATGTAGATAAGAAGGACTATAACTAGAATTCCAAATGGGTAAGTATCTCTGCACCAGCCCTCCGAAGGTTCAGACTTCGACCGAACAACCCCAAAATGCATTGCGTATCTATCAGAGCGGCTGATAGGAATTAAGGTGACCGTGACACACTTGATTATTAAGGCTATGCTCTTGGTGCTCTGGCCCTCCATCCTCTTCACTCGAGAGGCCTCGTCCTGTGGTTTTGGCTGCTCGGGCTCACTCCCATATTAATGATGAGGGGATGGGAGCCGATGGCCGATATTTATGGCCCTAACCAGGTCCTCACAATGTGTCCAGCCGATTCTGTGTGTCACCCCATCCAGGGATTGGAAATCCTTGTTGGAAAGATCATGACATCGAACTGAGATATCTGAGTTTCCAGAGATGTCTTCCTCCCAGTAGATGCATTTTGTCTCCTTTGATACCCCCTCATTTCCCAGCCAGTCCGCTACCCTGTTTGCATCTTTATTTACATGAGAGGCCATAATAATGAGGTTAGTTCTAAGGAGGGCTCTGAAATCCCCTATCATCCCTGAGAGTCATCAATTGGGTGAGATTTTCATCAGGCTTTCCCCATGGATGATTTTGGTGATTAGCTGGATGACAATTTGTGAGTACCGCTCCAAGATGAGCTTGTGGCATTTTTTTATCAATTGTTGCTTAGAGACCTTGCAAGAGGCCCATGAGCTCTACCGCATTGTTTGTGGTTTCCCCCAAGTATCCTGCTAGCAAACAGAAGATCTTTCCATTGGAGTTTCTGAGAGTGGCACCATATCCCACCGATCTCGGGTTCCCTTTAGAGGCCCCATCGAAGTTGATATTTATGAAATCTGTCGAAGGGGGTACCAGGGGGTGGGGCTACTATGCTAACTCTTGGGTGCATTTACTACAATTTGATTAGTTGGGCTAGGCTGACAGCCGTGGAGTATGAATTTCTCCAGCGAGTTGCATTTTAGATCCTCTAGTTTCCACGGTTTGTTTCTAATAGTTTCCTTGATGAGCGTGACAATTTTCTCCCAAGTTAGGGCTGGTGTGGAGGCTTTGGAGTGAAAGATTCTTTTGATTCTTTATTTCAAATTTTCCAGAGAATTAATCCTATGAGGAGTTTCCAAATGTATGCTAGCAGAAGATTGTTGTAGGTGAGTGAGTCCCATTTTTCAAGAGTATCATTGATGTTGCACCTCTCTCGATTGAACTGGCCCATTGCTTGAGCTCCTTCATCCCAAATCCACTGAATGAAGGGACACATGTTGAATAAATGCTCCTTGGTTTCCTCTTATTGTTGACATAAGGCACATATTGAGGGTCCGATGAAGCCTCTTTTTGTAAGTTTGTCCCAAGTTAGGACAGGGTTGTGCGAAATAAGCCAAAGAAAGTTGGACACCTTGGGCCAGAGTACCGGACTCCAGAACTTGTTCTATATGTTCCCTCTATCATGATTATGGTAATTTCCCTGTATGTAGTAGGCCTCTTTGACTGATAAATTTCCAGTGGTGGAGTGCCCCCATCTAAGAATTTTTGGGCCTTCTTGGTTGGGGATTTTTTGGTGACTTGAATAGTGTTTCCAGGCCTGTAGGTCTTAGTCCTCTCAGACAATTAACTCCTGAGTAGAGGTTTTCCAATGAGGCCAATGCAGTCTCTGATCGACAAGTTTCCAAAGATCCTTCACCTTTAGAAATATGTCCTAGTTTAGAGCTTGTTTGAGGGGGTTAAGTTCTTCTAGGTCACTTAAAGGTTTGAGTTGTTGCCGCGAGTCCTGCCAGAACTAAGCACTTTCTCCATTTTGATTCTCTGAAAAGGCATGCTTTTGCACCAGGTTTATGTTTTGCCAAGATGTGTTCAAAATGTTGGGTCCCTATATTTGGTCATTGTGTCTGATGAGTTGGTTTTCTTATGTGAGAGGACCATACTTCTGCTTCCATATTTGTGCCCACAAATCATTTGGTGTCTTTAACAATGTCCATGGCATTTTGGCTCCCATAACTTGGTTGAGTTTCATGGGATCATGAAGTCCCCACCCTCCCATACTTTTGGGTGTGCAGATCTTATCCCATCCTACTAGCACCCATTTCTTGTTTGGTTGGTGCCCATGCCAAAGGAAGTTGTGTTGAAGGTTCCTTATTTCTTTGATGACCTGCTTGG
>ML784863.1:986486-1005521 GCA_009831015.1 Picea engelmannii | reverse complement strand
AATTTCATTGTTGCATTTTCTTTCTACAATTATGCATACATTGGTAGTATGTTGAATATTTATTTTGGAGCCAACCTGTTTAAGATTGGTAAAATCGAATGGAAAAATCATTGAAACTTTGGATAAGTGGGTTGTCGTTGGTTGGATCAAAGGGAATTATAACATATGCCACTGAATGGTACAAGTTCATTGTTTTATTGTTGAGGCCTTTGGGTATGACAATGGTACAAATACAATATGTATTTATAAGGTCCAAGATTCAAATCCCATGGAGTGTGTATGAACTTATGGAACTTCAATCTCAAGTTTCAATTGTTGTGGAATATGCATCCTATAGCTTCCTAATAATGTCCAAGGTTCAATTTTTTTTGAGTAGGTAGCTTGTAATATTCCAATGATGATTTGATCGTCAATGTTCAATTGAATGTATGCAACATATGCATGTATTTAACTAAGAGGAAAAAGGATCAATTCAAACCAAGTTTCGGTACTTACACCTATTAGGTTGAAATAGGAATGCACATGATATGAATTATCATGGTTGAGATTTAGTATTGGAGAAGTTGGGTGTGGTCACAACGGAAACATAAATGGGGAGATAATCTCTTCCTACAACCCGTCTCTCCAGGGGAGGATATACATAGTTTTACATAGGTGAAATTATAATCTTAGTGCTCCCTAGGCTCATGAAGTACCTATTATAGATAAGTAGGTGAGGTTCCATGTGTGTTTACAAGAGGTTTTGTATTGTGTATGCTACTTATTCCTAAATACAAAATTGATATATTAGTGATAGACAATAAGAAAAAAATGTTTTACACTACTTAGAAAAGAAATAAATAAATCTAGCTAGGGATTTGAGAGAGAAAGGGAAATAAGAAAACATGTAGACTTTCTCTCCTTAATGGATCATCCAAAATTTAAGTTTAGCTAGAGGAGCAAGAGGATGAATAGCCATATCCAAATAAATTGCACGCAAGACAAGAAACAACACCTTCCCTACTTTATAATGGAAAAATCCCTAGATCTAACTCACAAAGAAAATTATAAACCCTTCTAGATATACTCGATTGATTCGGTGAAAGAAAAGAGTGGAAAACAACAACAAATATTGGGGGGAAGAAAGGAAATTTTATGATAAGAAGAAACCGATTACATTAATGGATCGTACCTTTTATATGAATGAGTAGGCTCCAATTCCATTCTACTAAGGTTCATTCATCTTCAAGATAGATTTAGTTCATTGGTATTCGATGTCTTTAATGGATTCCTCTCAATCTTCCACAAGAAAATTGGGTATGTAGAGACAAGTGCAAGTTGAGCATTCCTTTGTATGAGAAGAAGAATTACATTGTCATAACCTCTCTATGATATCAAACCAAATATCTTAAAAGTCCAAGATACAATATCCATAAACCCATGTCAAAGAGTCCTTTTTATAGGCTTTTGGTCCTTCCTAGGGTTTTTGCAAGAATAGTAGGTCCATATTGTAGATATTTCCTAAAACATACATGATTTAAACAACCCACAAGTGATCAAATTTGAGAAAATCAACTTAGGAGTGCATTGTGTGTTGTTGGGAAAAACACCCTATGGACTAGCAAATTAGGTTCAGACTTTGCATGCAGATTTGACCGAATAGAAACTACTTTTTTACCTACATCCCAAGATTTAAATCCCTTTTTCTCAGTAAATGCATGGAAAAGGACCACCTACCTTATTACCGACGTTTGATATAGATCCCCCGTTGTGTTTGATTCCTTGTCTGCAATGCTCCTTCCAAAGATGGCCTGCACTCAAGACAAACAACAACTATGCATGCATGCTACTTCTATACTCAAGGGTTAGAAATCAAGCATAAATTAATCAAACCATAGATAATTCATGAATTGGGATGGGAAAAGCATTCTCTTTATTATTTAAAGTGAATCAACTTACAAAAGCTGAGACCGACCATCGCTCCTTGAACCTGATCCTGGGCTCCTCTTCTTCTGTCCTTCAACTACTTTGCATTAAATCTCCTTTGGCATGAGGAAAGGCTAAAGGTTTGGGACAATGGAGTACGTAAATGGGCAGAGTTTCTTCACTATATTTTTTCCCCTTCCAAATGGTACCCCTACCCCTTCTTTTATAGGCTAGAAGGAGCTACAGTTTTGGACGAACCCTCGGCCATGCATGGCCGGGAGTTTCAGTTAACTCACCCATAGCTTTTTGTTCCGTCGACAACTTTCCTTTTTTTGTGCTTTTGTAGGTACACGCGAGTTGTTGTGAGTCAGCTAGCGTGTACACGCGTGCAGTAATGGGTTAGGGCGCGTGGGCCTTTACACAAGAGGATTTTCAAAGAGTTGTTCAACAGAGTTTTGGCAAAGAAGGGATATGAGTTGGCCTGATGCCAGGTAAGCATGTGTGGTGAAATTTAGGGTTATAACAGATGCCCCCTAATGTGTGAGGTCAGAAGAGCATCTGATGGCCGAAATACATTACCAATCTTTATTGATGTGTTGAACGATTGAGCCAAAGGATCAGGAACCAGGAGGTGCCATCTGCAAAATAACAAATGTCTCACCGAGGCGGGCATACCCATGCTCGAGATTAAAATAGAACCATGGCTACCAATCAAATACACTGTAGATCCATGTCAAATAACTATAAAGAGTAGTCGTGAATAATACACAACAGAGCTACATCTCGAAATCAGAAAGATATAGAGTATCCATCTTCCAGAAGCTGATTTGGCATGATGGCTGGACTTTAGGGCTCGAGCAACAACTTCAAAATCTTCCAAAACTTGGGTAGGAGTGTAATATGAGTGTACGACTGCACTACCCAGAGGTCTTCGACGGCTCGTCGGTCATGGAATTGATAATCTTGATGATCGGACTGAAGGCTTCAGTGATTTCGAACAAGGACTTGATTGGACATTCAGGATGGACGGGTATGCAGACAAGAGACATATCGCAGAGGGGCCGACTCAGGCTTAGTGACAAACTTCCCTTGGACAATAACACGACAAGTGATGAGACTCAGGCAACATATATGTTAATCATAAGTCTACGAAGTAGGAGGCAACGCAAACTCTCCATATGTTTGGAAGAATAACCAAACGGTGGAGGACACAACTCTATATAGTGAGAAAAGATTCCTAAGGTCATACTACATCCCATAGTCTGATGAAAAAATGGACAGATGTGCTTTATCCAAGGGCGACTCATTATGCTGCCAATAAAGAAAATACCTTTCCCTTCCTCTTTTTGGGGTATATTTGATTTTTTTGTTCTTTTCGATAATCTTGGAAAAAGAATAAAGGAATATTACGTTACAATGGAGGAATGAGTATTGCAAACATACAAGCTCAAGGCACAAGGACAAGACTGATGTTCTGGGAAAATGATACTCGGGGAAAATCCTCCGGCGGCCAAAGGTGTTAAGACGCAGAAGCAAACTGTCACAAGGTTGGTGGATAAGGTATGCAAATGCGGTTGAGAAAACACACAATGGTAACGTTCTTCGATGTAAGTTTAACGAGCCCAAAGAAGGTAAGCTCGGTGGTTTTTCATATTTAGAGAGTCTAAAAAAAACATAAAAGGAGACTCCACTGGGGTACCTTTTTCGAAGATAGTCTAGTCGGTTCGAAAAAGGGGTAAACTAGCACCAATTAGACGTCGATTCAAAACCATTTTAACGAGTGTGACAAGGACAAGATCACTCGGCCATTTTTTCACTTTTAAGGAGTCTGAAAAAAGCTTAACTATGGACTCTGTCAGGAATATTCTTCTGGACCAATTTAACGAGTGTGAAAGAATAAGGTCACTCGACGATCTTTTCAATTTTAGGGAGTCTGAAAAGAGCTTAACTATGGAGTCCGTGGGGGTTTATGTTTCGTAAGTTTAGTCCCTCAGGCCCGAAAAAGGGATAAAATTATACCTGAGAGTACTCTTCTAAAGAACAAGAGTTTTATAGAGAATACCTTTGTTCGTACAGTTGACCATCCGAACCGAAAAAGGGGTAAACTACCGCCGGATAGACGTGACTTCAAATTTCAGTTTAACGAGTGTGAAAGGCCACAAGATCGCTCGGAAATATTTTCATGTTTAGAGGGTCTGAAAAGGGCTTAAAAGGAGACCTGTTTAAGGAACGTTCTTCTGGACCAATTTAACGAGTGTGAAGAAACAAGGTCACTCGTCAATCTTTTCATTTTTAAGGAGTCTGAAAAGGGCTTAAAGAAGACTCCACAATGGTTACTTTTCTCAGTTAATTTGGACGAGATCGAAAAGCATAAATGCAGTCTCGCCGGATGTTGCTTTCAGATCTCAAAGCGAGCTTCAAAAAAAACAAAGTTGGCTCATGATCGACACTTTGTGGGTCGATGTCGGGTATCTCCTTGTAAGACCAGGCAAAAACGTCGTGGAATTCTTTGAAAAGATCCGTGTAAATTTGAATCTCTTTGGGGGAGCAATCCGCTCCGACGAAGACATTCTCCATGATGCCAGGGTTTCGGGAGATGTTGATGGGTATATTTTCAGCGATAGTCGCCATATTGCCCTCAGCATAAATTTCTTGTGTAGCTAAGAGATTAATAGGACACGGTTGATCTCCCGTTATGGTAATTGTGAATTCTCCTGCTTCGATTCGGCTTAACTCTGGGAGAAAATATGATCTGTGATGAATATCCTCCCAAGGTTTGTCCGGACTAGTCATTGCTTCGATTACTGCTTCATCAGAAGACAAGACTAAGTCTAACGAATCGACGTTAGCGAGAGAACCCTGAGCCCAAATAGGCTCTAGAAGTGGATCTAACTCTTGTGCAGGAGTCGGATCAGGGTTAGCTGAAGCTTGCTGGACTAAAGAGTACGCTACCTCAACAGCCGACAAAGGCATGGACATGCCTGGGTGACCTGTCTCATCCATTGTGGCTGATGGGGAAGGAAGAATCCAAGGATCCTCAAAGTAAGTCATGTGGAACGACGAAACTTGAAAAATCTCAACCTTATGGTGATTAGATATAAATTTGATATCACCTTGAGGGGGCGGGTAATCGAAGGTACCCATCAAGGATGGGCACAAACCAACCCCTACGTTAACAACACCTGGTTGAGGATTATCAATCATTGGGACCGTGGATGCCCCCAGTGAAGGGTCAGTTCTGGAGAAAGACAATTGATCTATGGTCACTATCCGACCCTCGTGTGGAAACAACAAGACCCAAAAAACTGTAGTGACCACAGCTTGCATAGCATAAGTCCAACTCCTTCCTAACAAAAGATTATAGTTGAGGGGAGCGTCGACTACTTCTACTTTGACACACACGGTTTTCCCTCCTAACTGCACAGGGAAAGAAGGAACGATGCCATGTGGTTGGAACGAACGACCGTCGAAAGCAGTGAGGAGAGTAGGCGATGGAGACAAAACGGGCTGGACAATGGCCGTCCAACATGATAACGACATAACGCATGTCGAGGCACCCTCGTGGAACATCGTGCGGAAGATATTCCGAGTAAAATTTTTCGTGGGATGAGCCACTACTATCTGAAATGCTACGTGGTAAGGAAAACGAGGTTTTAAGTCGGTTGTATCTAACATGATGGTGCCCGGATTACAAGTCTCAGTAGAGCCCAAAGCGGTTAACAAGGCTTTCTTATGAGCAGGACAGCTTTGGAGGACCTCCAAACCAGACATCGCATAAGGGGTTTGTGATAAATCCTCCACCACAGAGTAATTCTGGGTGGCCCTTGCGTTTGGGTTGTGAGAAGATTTTTTAAATGCACCCTTTGGAATGCGTGTCATTGTTTCTCCCAACGTCTTCTCAATCTGTAGAGGAAGAGATGGGAGATCAGCTTCTTTACCCTTCTCAGAAGCGCTTGGTTTACTATAGTCGTGCGCTCTAGTTGATATGAAAGCATCACCCCTAACCATATATACGTTCGTGGATGAGGGATTGTTTGGAGGCGGGCAGGTTTCTTGGCTGCCCCCTTCTGTGCTTGTAGAGGCTTGAGTTAGATTTTTCCCATGTTGAAAGGGATTAGTCAACACTGCCTGCTGTTGCTGTGTGACAAACTTTTGAGCCTCTGCAAGTCGAGGACAAAGATGGGTCAGGTGGTCTTCCGCGCACAAGTTGCATGGATACCTCGCCTTCCATTTTTCCGTGTTGTCCCCGCCAGCATTATCAATGGGTTTTTTATCCCCCTTACCCTTCTTTCGTTGTTTTTTCTTCCCTTCAGGCTATTGGGTGGCCTTTGGGTTAGTCGACTGCATGGAGTGTACTTCCGACGTTTGAGCAGGGGGAGTAGCCAAAGCAGTAGTTTGGCTAGCCGTTGTGTGTTGTATGGATAACTGTTGCAAATTTTTTGTCAATTGCTCAGCGGGATTAGTTTGTGCTGAACCAACAATACCATCGGCATGTGGTCCAACTCTCTGTCTAGTTTTATCCAATATCGAACGTGGCGCATCTGGCAAGATGTTGTATAATAAACCAGACTGAGAATATATGAGCTCAAATTGTTGAGCCCTCATGATGGCATCTTCCTCGGAGAAAACTCTGGAAGTCGCGACGTCTTTGGATAACTGTGGGACCAAAGACTTAAGGAACCACTCAAGCAAGAATGCTGGTGGGACTGGTACCCTAATTAAACTCTTCCGGCGTCTCCACTCTCGGATATGATCAGAGATATGGTCCGCTGTTGTCTGTTCGAAATTGGTGAGCATCTTTGTGCCAGCGTCGTATCTCACAGGTAACTGGAAATGGTTAAGGAAGGCCATCGCTAGTTCGCCAAAAGAAGAGTATCTTGAGCGATCAAGCTCAATGTACCATTTCACGGCACTCCCAATAAGAGTATGTTGAAACAATCGCAACTGTACGGAGTCATATTTCAATGAGTTAGATGAGCACCAAAGATGAAAGGTAGTCACATGATCACCTGGATCTTCATTAGGCTTGGCCTCGAACTTTGGAATGTCTGAAGGCAACTTCGTCGGCATAGGAGGCCAACGTGGATCGTGACAAATAGGATCATTTAACAATACTTTCAAATCTGGCAAGTGTAAATTCGTCAGGAATGGTAGTTTGGGTTGCTGCTGATAACCTGGGAAAAAGGGTCCTGGAGTTTGACTGGCACTAGGTTGCCAGGAAAAGTTTGGCTGCTGGCCCAGATTCTGATAGAAACCATGGCCCTGACCAGCGTAAGGATTTTGCATCTGTGGAGACATCATCGAATGATTTCCCAAAAAGGACATAGAGTGTTGGGCATGCATTGTATTCGAAGGACTTTGGGAAGGATTACCCCATGCCAGTCCTGTGGGGAGAGGCATAGTAGTCTGTCCAGGGTTCCATTGACTGTGGAAAGAATTACCATAGAATGAAATTTCGGAGGAGGGAACGGATCCTTGTCCTGAATTCCAAGGTCTTGCTATGTGTGCCCCCTGTGCAGGAATAGTACCCTGCGCAGGAGTAGATTGTCCAAAAATGGGGTTGCCCCAGTCGGGAAAGCGGCTGACAAGAAAGTGTTGTTACCAAACGTGTCGTTCCAAGAAAACGGTGTTGAACCTACCGGCATACTGTGCGAAGGTGGTCCTTGACTCCCCGCTCCAAATAAACTAGTGTGTGTAGGCTGCCCGACGGACTGCTGATGCGGACCACCAAGCGAAGGGGACGAAGGAGGGATATGACCTCCTGCATAAGGAAAAGCATTAAAAGGGACAGGAGTGCCCCCAAGGTGACCTTGCAGAGGAGCACTAGAGCTCCCTACCCCCAGACCCAAAGTTTGTAAAGTGGAGTAGGTTAGTACACGACTTGTACCTGAACTAGGCATACCATACAAGAACGAAGGGCCTGTCGCACTATGTGTGAAGGGGGTTGTGGCCGCTGCCATAGACGGGTTCGGTCCACTGTGCGACGTAGTTGTGGTCGAGACCATGGTGGCTCGGACCGACGATGGTAGATTAGGAGATGACTCTCCTGTGGTGGCAACTGTGGTGGGAATTGAAGAATTCCCAGAAGGAGTAACAACATTTGTTTTCATTGCTGTGTGAGGCACTGTCTGGCGTTCGTGAAATTGGATTGGTACAATAAACGGTGCCAAGATATCAGTGGTTGGGGTTTCAACCGAGCCAAGAGTGGTTGCTTCAAGGTCCAAAATGGTTGATTCCTTCGGGAGTTGTTCGGGCACAAAGGTTTGTAACCCGATCACTTCAAAAGACCCTTGTTGGTCTAGCTTCCACCTTAATGGTGGCGGGGGTGGCTCCAGTGTAACCGACGGCAGGCCAAGAAGCCTTCGTGACTGGTGGAGCTCAAGATCCTCCACTGTGTGAGAAGATCCAAGACACGCTAAGGTATTCTAAACGTTCAAAAGTAACACACACTAAAAAGAAGCCCCTAAGAGATAAGACAAGCAATCACTAAATTATTTGGAAGAACAGTTACAACAACCAACACTAGAGCAACTTACCGGTGCAAGTGCAACTCAAACACGGAAGCACCCTCCGGGTGTACTCTGCAAAGCATGGCCTGATGTCTGTCCTAGGTACTGTGGTGTACCCCCGCAGTCACTTGTGTATGTCCCTAAAAAGATTGGCAACTAGGTTGCCAGCACGCGAACAGTCACCAGGCGGGTACAGTTGAAAGTCGGGTAGACCACAATGAGTAGGGTATCGAGCCCGAAACCTTTCAAGGGTATCAAGAGAAAATGGTTCAGAAGACAACTGAGGACCTCGAATGGATTCGAGACCCACAAAGCCCCGTGGCAAATGCAAACGATGGAATCCCAAAACAAGCCCTATATATGTGTTCTCCACTACGATTGGTCCGGCTTTGGAGGGGTTATCTCCGCTACCTTTCCGCACGCGACCTCATGTTTATCCCCTGTGTTAGAGGGGGGTCCTGGATAACTTCCACAAAACTGGACTTAGACACTACCTATCTCAGACTCTAATATTTGGTTTTGAATGGCCTTGAAGAGTTTCCTCTCCAACCTAATCCAAGGCCCTAGTCCTGAACTAGTTTGTGAACCCTACAAACATAAAAGTCTAGTAGATTTTAAAATTAGCGTTGCTTTTATGGATTTATCTTACGTCAAGGGGTATGAGGGTGAAACTGATGATGTGTAAAAGACGAAAGCAAAAATGAATGAAAAAGATGGAAACAAAAAACTTTTACGAAATGCAAAATTTCAACAACTTTTCACAAAGAAAGATTTTTAATTTTTCCAAGATTTTGGACAGCAAACTCAAAGGAATTTCACTCGACTACGAGCTACTTATGATCTAAGTAAATTGCAAAAACTTACGAAATAAAAGACTTTTCCCTAGCTAATGATGCAGAAACACACTCTTCAACCAAAGAAGAAAATGAAAAGAGATTTTTTTTAATTTTTATTTAAGTGCTAGTAAATCGAGACAGGGAAAATACCGACAAGCAAAAAACCAAGAAAAATAATTCTGGCTTAAAGCGCAGATCGCAAAGAATCAGATTAAAGAATCACACAAAGGCAATTTAAAAAACAATGACTCTCACGCTTGTCTAAAAACCATAAAACAAGAATTTTTTTTTTATATTTTTCTGTCAACTATTAATTGAGAAAAAGCAGGCTAAGGGTAAGATAAATCCTAAGCTACTGACTGTTCAGACATAGATTCAAACACCCGAGAGGAATACTTCTTATCAAAGGAGGGGATGACTGCCCCACCCTAAACAAAAAGTAGCCTGTACAAGCACGCGACTGTCACTCAAACAACATGCGTGCAAACACGTGCTGAACAGAGATAGTGGGCGTGTACACACGGGCTGACCTTGTACAGGCCGCGTGTATATCTAAACTCTAAGGAAAAATATGAAAACAGGCAGACCAGACCAGGAAGAGGCCTCTGGTATTGATAACCAGGATCCCTTGAAGGCTTGGATACTCTTTCTAACAGAAAAACAAATAATGCAAGAAAAAATAATAAGGAAAAGAAAAGACAATCTGAGATAGGACTGGAAGCAAACAAGACTCAGACAGAATTCTAGAAAACCCCCCTGAGAATGTGTGATTCTGACAGGGAAGAGGAGGACTGCCTCTAAGGTTCTCTGAACTCCTACACGCTACTGCTATCTCTACAGCTAGTGTTCACACGCGGGCTGTAAGAGGATAGGGCGCGGGTACACGCATTCAGGCCTTCTGCAAGCCGCGTGTACCTCTATGTGTCCCTAAAAATACAGTCAAGAAAAAGTCAGGGAAAGTTGGTATGGAAAACTAGACTCCCTGCTAGCTCAGACCTTAAAGAAAAAGAAAAGACAGGCAAAGAAAAAACAGAAAACCTAGTCTTTAAACTGCCCAAAAACTTAAATAAATCCAAGAACCCTAAAGAGTATTCTCCCCAGTATGGTCGCCAATTCTGTTGTTGGGAAAAACACCCTACGGACTAGAAAATTAGGGTCAGACTTTGCATGCAAATTTGACCGAATAAAAACTACTTTTTTACCTACATCCCAAGATTTAAATCCCTTTTTCTCAGTAAATGCATGGAAAAGGACCACCTACCTTATTACCAGCATTCGATGTAGATCCCCCGTTGTGTTTGATTCCTTGTCCGCAATGCTCCTTCCAAAGATGACCTGCACTCAAGACAAACAACAACTATGCATGCATGCTACTTCTATACTCAAGGGTTAGAAATCAAGCATAAATTAATCAAACCATAGACAATTCATGAATTGGGACGGGAAAATCATTCTCTTTATTATTTAAAGTGAATCAACTTACAAAAGCTGAGACCGGCCACCGCTCCTTGAACCTGATCCTGTGCTCCTCTTCTTCTGTCCTTCAACTGCTTTGCGTTAAATCTCCTTTGGCATGAGGAAAGGCTAAAGGGTTAGGACAATGGAGTACGTAAATGGGTAGAGTTTCTTCGCTATATTTTTTCCCCTTCCAAATGGTACCCCTACCCCTTCTTTTATAGGCTAGAAGGAGCTAGGGTTTTGGACGAACCCTCGGCCATGCATGGCCGAGAGTTTCAGTTAACTCACCCATAGCTTTTTGTTTCGTCGACAACTTTCCTTTTTTCGTGCTTTTGTAGGTATAAGCGGGCTGTTGTGAGTCAGCCAGCGTGTACACGCGTGCAGTAATGGGTTAGGGCACGTGGGCCTTTACACAAGAGGATTTTCAAAGAGTTGTTCAGCAGAGTTTTGGAAAAGAAGGGATATGAGTTGGCGTGATGCCAGGTAAGCATGTGTGGTGCAATTTAGGGTTATAACATTGTGATCAAGTATGAGCCTATCAACTAGGGTAATGCTAGAAATGACCCATTATGAGCATTATTAACACTTGTTTTGGGGAGACATACATGTTTTTCTTAATCACCAATGAAATGTGACAATTTACTTAAGTTATGGAGCATTCTAGTAACTCCATACTAAATATATCATTTGGTAATGTATCATGGGAACGATATTATTTTCTACATGAAAGAAAAATCATAGTAATAAAAAATTCCCCTTAATGTACAAGGTTTGTAGAGAGTCACATGGAAAAAATACATTATCTTTTTTCTTCAATAAAATGAACTATTGAGATCCTAGAGATAAATTCAACTACCATTTAGAGTACAAGGAAACCACCTGGAAAAAAGAGAGGGTAAGGAAATCATCCTTTCATTCATGATTTGGTCATGCCCATGCTAAACTATGAATCAAGTTAAGAACATCATATGATTGGATCAAGGTACAATAAAATGGGAAGGCCATGCCAATGTACATTAAAATGGTCCATGGTGCATTAAGGAAAGAAGTCCACGCCAAAGTAAATTAAAATGGTCCATGGAAAATTTAGGAGAGAAGGCCATGTCGAAGTACATTAATAGCTCAATAATTTATTAATACATCCTCTAACGTCAATAGTATAATGTCATCAAGGTGGATGGCACAAAGGTAAGGAACTCAAATGCTAGATGAAAAGAGATCCAAACTTAGGCTCCAACACTGGTAGAATGGAACCATTGATGTCGATGGTCTTCAACTAAATCTAGAAGACTAATACTACTGAGCATGATTATTGAGAGGCCTTTTATGCTCTTGTAATAGTCATCATACATTAAGACATTAGATATAAGTGAACGTATGAATGTAAATGTATAAGTCAAGTAAAGGATAAATGTAACGTAATGAATAATTAGTTGGATTGAGTATAATCAGTCCAACCATTTTCCTAATGTATAAGTACACTTGAAGAAGGAATATGAACTCAGTTAGTTAACCTTCCCACAAATATCTCTCTCTTGAGTATCGTCCAATGTTTATTCTTGATGTTCTTGCTACAATGTAGTCTCTTTTTAATTGCATGCATGTCAGCCACTAGACTACAACATTTGGTTCCATTGTCGAGACACTTGAATCGGGAGTGTAATCTAGAAGAGGATATTGGTGGGTGACAACAACACAGGAGAAGTATGCACATATGAATACCATAAAGAGAATACGAGAAGGAACATTCTTGCTAGTTAATGATCCAGATTATATTGAGAACGAAATGAGATACAAACAAAAATATATCAAATAACAAAGAATACAGTAAAACCCAACTTCTATTAATGAATAAAATGTCAGAGTACTATATAACACAAATTGGCTAGATTGGTGGTAGCTTATCTTTGAAGAGAAAGAGATGTCGTCTATGCTCAATCACAATAAGCATTACATCACACTCCATTTCATGCTCAATCACAACAAACATTACATAACACTCCATTGCATGATCACATGACCTCCTTCATCTCGATAATAATAATAAAATAATAATAATAGTAATAATAATAGTAATAATATATTTTTAAGGTCATAACCACACACCAAATTGGTGTATGAAACCCCCTTGTTTGTGGGACAAGGGAGAGTGAGAGGAGAATATATGAGAGAGTGAGAGAGGAATAATTCCCATGGTGCATGTGGGATAAAATGGTCCAAGTTTATAAAATTCCATAGGAATGTAAAACACTAGGACTTCCCAAGAGGTCACTCATCCCAGTACTACTCTATCCCAAGCATGGTTAACTTTGGATTTCTGATGGGATTAGTTGCATTAATGATGTAGGCCAATACATAATACCAATAGACAATCATTACATGATGGATGTAAATAAAAAATGGAGATGGCATTGCATTACATTCCCTATAAAAAAAGTGAATATCATGTTTTATCAAAACTATGGGCTCAAAAACATTTATTCATTGTAAAAGGTGGATGGTCACCTAGATCAACCTGGATTGGTCAAGGGTTTTGTTGAATATGAAATAATGTATTTATTCACACTCCAAAGGAAAAGAAAAAATGCTACAAGCATCTTAGTGTTTGAATTCAATAAAGTATCAATCCTTTTGTCATCTGGTTATTATGAAGTGCAATGGATACAAACAAAGCCCCGAGGAATGAAGAACCAATCGAATCGATGGAGATGGAGAGGAATTACCACCGTGCTAGTTTAATGTTTATTGGAGCCTCTTGAGTATTTTACTATATAGCCATCAAAATAAGTGAGTGTGTGAGAACTCGACCATTATGGTAATCAACTGCTATTGGATTATTCTCTTCGTCTAGTATATTGATCATTTGGTTATATGTTAGAACAACATCAACTTGCTTGATACTAGTTGACATGTGAGATTTGTGATATTTTATCTTAAATGAAAAATCTATTCAGGAAGATTCTCATGGGAAGAGAGATGAGCTAAAAGATTTATTGACTGGTTATATGTTAGAACAACATCAACCTGCTTGCTACTAGTCGACTATGTGAGAGTTGTGAGATTTGATCTTAGAGGAAATGGTGGCATTACATTGTGTAAGAACTACATCCTGTAGTGTAGTGATCTTGGGAAATGGTGACATTGAGATATGGAATAAGTCTATACTTACTACATTGCATTGTTGAGTTGATATATAGAATCATACATTGTGTAAGAATTACATCCTGTAGTGTAGTGATCTTGGGAAATGGTGGCATTGCGATATGGAATAAGTATATACTTATTGTATTGTTGAGTTGATATATAGAAGCATACATTGTGTAAGAATTACGAGTTGATATATAGAAGCATACGTTGTGTAAGAATTACATCCCGTAGTGTAGTGATTTTGGGAAATGGTGGCATTGATAAATGGAATAAGTATATAGTATAAAATTGTAAAATGAAAAATATTCTTGATGTTTATAAAGTGGGTGTAGAGTCATGTATTAAAAGTTAAAAATCTTTTGAAAAGTAGCTCGTGGAATAACACACAATTCTAAAGAAAAAGAAAATCATAGAGCCTATTAATATAATCTTTTGGAGTATGGAGCTTATATACCATGAAATAAATGTAAAGGGAAATATATTATTGAATAGGAAAAGACTTACATGAAGTGAATTAGTAGAGTCGACTTAGTGTTAATAGTTGAAAAAAAAATGAAATGTTGTAAGTGTGTCAAGTTGATGGAGTCATATTCATGATTGAAAATAACAGAAGAGCATAAGACAAAGTTCCAAAGAACCAATGAAAGCATCACAGATCTACCAAGAAGAATAATATATCTATATTGAGCAATAGAGAAAGGAGTTTTATGATTAGCATAGAAAATTCATGTCGAGCAATGAACACACAAGCACTAGCATTGAGCATTTGACTGAAATATTGAGCATTGAACGAAGAATTGTTTGTACCATTTGATTAAGCATTGGATTACAACACTTGCAAGGAGTATTGATTCTAAAATTTTCACTACAACAACATGAAAATAGAAGAAGACATTTAAGAAAGACACACACACACACACACACATAGCTCAAAGGAAATGATGATGACATATAGATGATTGAAATGATTGATCCCCTTAGTACAAGAGTAGTAGAATAGTTCCCCAGGTCATGATGTCAGAATCCAGAAAGTAAATAAATAGTTTGAGAAAATAAAATGGGACAAAATGTAGAAGAAAAGGGTCAAGACACGTGATTCCATATACCCTCATTGATCCCATAGAAAGAGTCCTTAGGAGCAGTATATCACTGGATCACTAAAACAATATGATGATTATCCAGATGCAAGATGGGAGGAGACCTCAACGGTTCCTGATTTGGATGAATATCTATAGTTGGTAGAGGAAGTCATTGGTGCCGTTTAATTAATAGAGAAATTTGAAAACATGGATGTTGATGAGTCAGGACCTGGGATATGTAACCAAATGAACCCTTATGGAACAAGTCCCTAAAGAGTACAGGTCAAGGAAAAACCTTGTATACATGTATCTTCCTATATAGTTGGTGGTTGTTATGGATACATTACCTATGCAGACGGATATGCATGGTTGACACACATTAAGGATACTTCTGCAGGAGTAGAGACCCAACATGTTGTTGCACACTTGCTTCAGGATGAAGCAAGGATTTGAGGGTGGGGGAGATGTTGAGAGGCCTTTTAGACCCTTGTAATAGTAATCACACATTAAGACATTAGACATAAGTGAATGTATGAATGTAAATGCATAAGTCAAGTAAAGGATAAATGTAACCTAACAAATGATTAGTTGGAGCGGGTACAACCATTACAACCATATTCCTAATATATAAATACTCTTGAAGAAGGAATATGAACTTGATTGGTTAACCTTCCCACAAATATCTCTCTCTTGAGTATCGTGTGTGTGTGTGTGTGTGTTATTGATGTAATGTAGTCTCTTCTTGAATGCATGCATGTAAGCCCCTAGACTACAACAATGATTCTCCACACGTGATAAGTAATTAAATTTGAGCATGAGGGAAACCATGTAGTTAGAAATGAATGATTAAAATCCCTTATAGAAGTAAGGTAACCCATCGATGATGAAAATGGGCACCAAGGTAGTAATATGATCCTAAAATTATGAATAAATGAGTTTAACATGAACATTGAGAGAAACCATTCAACTAAGGACCAATGATGATAATCCAATGCAAAATGTGAAAAAATACACTAATCAAGAAAAGGGACATAAAGGTACCAAGCCTCTAGATAAAACTCCCAAAGAAAATGTGTCAAGGTTGATAAAGGTAGATCCATTAGAAGAAACAAAATGATGCATCTTGTCAACTAACATGAGGTGAGAAGATAGCTGATGAATGATTAATACATAGACTCGATTGAAGGGAACATGAAAAATATGAGAAGGGTGATGCAAGACATCCATTGACCTGGAGGAAGAAAGCCTTTACTAGATTGATAAGCATTGACTGCAAATGGTATCATGGGTTAATGACTTAATAAAATTTGGAATGGTGATTTAGTAACAATAAGCAAATTTGGTGAATAAAACTACATATTAAATAAGAAAATTAGGATTGGAAAAACTTAATGATCATGATAAGCACGTGTAAAGACACAAATGGGGGACTCTATGAAAATGGCCTGATACAGATAGACAATAATGACTGCCCAAGTAAGACTCATGGGGATAGACAATTAGGAAAATTCCCTAACTCATAATAGTTCCTTTCTTTCCCCTAGGTTTTTGTTTTTTGTGATTTTATCATCTTATGTGGAAAGAATGAAAGAACCAACTAATGATGCATAGAATATGTGTTTCTCACATTGCAAGCGAATGGGATTCCAAACATGTGGGGGAACATATGATTGAAATAAAGCAAGGAAGAAGATAAGTAACAATCAATGAACATCCAAGAACACAAATCTCTTAAATAGTTGATGATTTTCATGCATTTTACGTGACAACGACAAAAAAATAAGAAGAAACACATGGAAGCAAATAGAAAAAATGAAATGCATGTAAAAAAAAAAACAAATGACAGGGTGGGAGTCCCCATGGGATGGGAAGAACTAGACAAGAGAGGATAATAAGGAGCCATATGCAAACTAAATCTACAAGGGATCTTGTTCATATGGAAATATATCAATAAGAGTGCCAAATGAAAAATTGGTGCTACCCTAGGGAAACTCATCATAGGAAGGATTTGTAATTAGGTGCGTGCAAATATGAAGAAGAAAAATGGGCTAACACACCAACATATTAAAGGCCACATCCTACTGAGAATTTGTGTGGTAAAACAATCAAGCATAACCTTATAGAGGAATATCTACAAGTCATATATGTCGGTTAAATGAACCTACCTCACCAAGCCCAACATGGTTAAGAGAATGATCTGAAGGTAACATAAAACCAATATTGAGGCCTTGCACTTGTGAAACAAAAAATGGAAAGTATTTTTAGATTCTTTGTGAGATGGTAAATTCATGTGATTGTTCCTGATATGGAGTGGATAATTATATTATTTTTCATCTATCTCAGTACGTTTTGGGTGGAAAAATTGGAGAAATCAACTTGCAGGGCCATTTTGGTGGCTGGTCCAAATTTGGGTCCAAAAAACTGTCTGAAATATTACGAAGCCATTTTTAGGCATAAAATGACACTTTTTTTTGTCCAAACCTTACTAGGAGGGAAGCTTATATATTCTACATACTGATACCTTTCCAATGGTGTAGACCTTTCATCAATAAGATTTCGTATGACAAAGTTATGCCTCCCGCAAGTTGACCTACCATATTGATCACCATGGTGCGAGTGGATGCCATGTTGGCCTCCATTACTTAGACATGTGGGGATAGACACATATAGGATTTTCTAAGAACATTATAGAAGGTCCAAAACCTTATCACAATTAAAGTTTGAGGAATTCAAAACCCTACCCCTATATGGCTATCACACTTTGTTAAATATCGAGCCACTAGGAGGAGAAGGGGTTCCATTCTATACTATTGTATTTTATCCCAGAGCTGAGAAGAAAACTGGGACTGGGAAATTATAGAGCATAAAAGAGGGGCTTGATGTTCTATAGTAGCCTAACAAGCCATATGTATCAGGTAACTCTATAGAGAGTGCCTTTTCCTTTGTACTTGCATTATTTCCATACCAGAGAAAAGAGAGCAGAACAACCTCACCTTCTAGCTGAGTTTTCTCTTGTAAGGGATTTCCAGAGAAAATCTTTGTGTTATCTTGTGGATGGTGTGTGATTGCATTTTACTGGTCTCTATTTTCTGCATTTTATCTATTTCATGCATAAGCATAAAATCGGTAATTAAATATTTTGGAATCTAAAGGAATTTAACCTTCATAGTGTAGATTTCAATTTTATTTATTAGATTTGTTGTGATGAACTATTGCAGTGGAATATTCATGACAGTTTACAGATCATATTGGTATAAGAGAGAGGTTTTTTCTTTTGGGTATTGTGGGAAGTTGCAGGATCCAGGAATCGACTTAAAGATAAGTCACAAAAACCCTATCCATGGTAGACAAGTCTGTTCATAATAACCCTCGAGATCCAGTAGAATAGAGATTTGAGCAGTTGGAAGCACAAGTCGCCGACATCAGTCTCAATATGAACCTCCTCATGGTGGCTCTAGCAAGCAAGCTTGGACCGTTCAAAGATGATGGAGGCTCTAAATCAGAGAACTGATCGAAGGGGAAATCAGAAGATCATGAAGGATCAAGAAAGGGGTCACAAAAAGAATATGAGAAAGAGAAATCGAGTTTGAGTGTCCTGAACCCTTCATAGTCCCTATTCAAGATGGAAGAGAAATTGGACATAAAGCCATACCAAGGTGAGATCAATGCATTAAAACTGAATCATTGGTTTCAAAAACTATAATTTTATTTTATCATTCACCATATAGATGAATAACATAAGATTTCATTTGCTAGGTTGAAGTTTGAGGGCCATGATTTAACCTAGTGGGAAATCCATACAAAAACACTTAGGCTGGAGGTTGATCCACCAGTAACTAGGTGGGAGGACTTAAAAATTCTCATCAAGTCCCAATTCTACCCTATCAAGTATGTAGACGACCAAAGGATTGTTGGACACACCTACCACACTTAGAGGGGGGGGTGAATGAGTGTGGGGATCTTTTTCCCAAAACTTCCCTCTTACACAAAACTCATTAGTTATCATTCAACATTTACTCATTACTCATTGCTGTCATTAATAATCAGTTATATGTGAATACATATCAGCAATATATCATCAACAAATCATCTCCACAAGGA
>ML784863.1:956108-980969 GCA_009831015.1 Picea engelmannii | reverse complement strand
CATGCAGTGGGAGTTTTGAGCAGGTATATGTCAAAACCAGGGAAGGAGCATTGGATAGCAGTAAAAAGGGTTTTCAGGTATTTGCGTGGCACTGCTAGCTATGGATTGTGCTACGAAGGAAGACCGGGATTGGACAGAGTGGTCGATATACATGGATTTGTGGATGCAGACTGGGCTAGATATTTGGATCGTAGGAGATCTACAAGCAGGTATGTGTTTAACTTGTTTGGAGGAGCAATAAGTTGGATGAGCAAAAGACAGGCTGTAGTGGCACTTTCAACTACAGAATCTAAATACATGGCAGCCACTCATGCAAGTAAGGAAGCAGTATGGTTACAAAGATTGTGTTCAGGTATTGGGTTGGTACAACAAGCTGTAAGGATAGAATGTGACAATCAGAGTGCAATTTTTCTGGCGAAGAACCCTGCTTATCATTCAAAGACAAAGCACATTGATGTTCAATATCACTTTGTGAGAGACATGATTGAAGAAAAGAAAGTATCACTGATAAAGGTGGACACTTTGAAGAATGTTGTAGACTCATTAACAAAATCTATGAGCACTGAGAAGTTCTCTTGGTGTAGAGGATCCATGGGCATTGCTGCCCTGGATTTTTGACTATGTAACCCTATAACCCCCTGTGTTCAAAGAAAACAACAAGTGGGAGAATGATGGCTATGTGTTATATTCTTTGCACGAGTAGTAGTGTTTGAGTGTATGCGCCGAGTGCACAGGGGGGCGAAGCCCCCTGCGTGGGGGTGCCCCCGGAATTTTTTTTTCCGCCTCGGGAAACGTGACACCTACCTCGGGAAACGTGTCATGTATTTAGGTGGTTTTTCGGCACATGGTTTTTGTCGATGGTTTTCTATTTCTGGTTAAGGAATTAGGGTTTTGGACTAATCCAGGTCATTGGGTTAAGGTTTTGGATGCCGCTGGCTCCTATATGTATATTGTATTGTAAATAATGTAACACCATGTATGAATATAATATATGCTGGTTTTCCTGGTTTGGATTTCTAGGGTAAAAATCTCCGTGTAATGTTTGCATTTGCCATTGTATCTTTTCTATTCTTTTCTGAATATCTGTTTACAGTAGACATTGTACAAGGTTAGAATTTACAAGAACATTTTCCAGCTAAGGGAGGTGGGCCCCTTGGGAACTAGGCCACATGGCCCTCATATGACCACAATAGTGGGGAACGCACCCTAACTGGGGGCTTCAACAAATTTTTTTCTAAATTTGGGTTTTGACCTTATTTTATTGGATTTTTAGTTGATTTTTAGTGATTTTTGAGGATGTTTGGCCCTCTAAAGGGGATCTGAGCCCAATATGAGGCCATAAAGTTGGAGGGAAGCTGGGTTTCGACCCCCCAACTCAAAATAAATATAAACAAGAGGTTTTTGACAGTCCAAAAGGTCCAAAACAACAAAATGTTGAAGTATTTGTGAAGCTTAAGCCATTTTTATGCAGGGAAGCCATTGAGGAAGCAAACTTTGGAGGCCATTTCTGGGAGCTACGCTAAGACTTTTTTAGTGCCATCAGTTTTGTTGGATTCCTGAGGTCGAGAAGAAAACAAAAAGACCATTTTTTAATCCATTTGATTCATTTTTGATGTTTTTTTGAAGCATTGAAGATTAATAAGAAAGCCTCCCCCACTGAGATAAAGGCCCAAAGATGAAGGAAAACTTGTGCCAAACTCTGTTAACAATATTGGAATTATGGTTTGTTGATATTAATGTTTACTGTCTATTCTATATTATTTATTATGGCTGCAACATTCTTTCATTAAAAATTCTTCTCCTCTCTTAATTCCTAAATGGTAAAACAACTCATGCATAAACTTAACCATAGTCTTTAAAAGATCAATTTCAGATCACTGGTTCACAGACTAATATCATAGAAGTAGATTTGGTCAAAAATATTGGATTGGAGGTTCACGATCATCCTATCCCCTATCCACTGGGTTGGGTAAACAAGGATGCAATGATAAAGATAACAAAATTGTGTAAGATTAAATTTGTTGTAAGTGTTGATTTTATTGATGAAGTGGAATTGGATGTAGTACTACCCCTTGATCTATGTGGAGTAGTTTTTAGAAGCTCCTACATGTACATGAGGGATGCAATCTTCACGTGAATATCCAAACAATATCGAATGATCAAGAATGGGAATTCCTACATCATTAAGTCATATAAAGGCAAGTCAAAATCTCATTGGTAAGTGGCAACCAAGATAAGAAGTTGATTAGTTCTAGTAACAAATATGATTTTCTTAAGAGAAAATCAGTCTGATGATGAGTCAATGAGAGTGAAGGCATCCCTTGTGTAATACCCCTAGGCTGAACCCAATTATAAATGTAAATACAATGTACTTAAGATGATGAGATGTTTGACATTATTTTTGTATGCACCTTCCATGGTATAGTGCACACATGCATTGCACAGTAAAATGATGAAGTGTGCACATTCCAGGATACCGTGCACAACAAATTAAGTGCATGTGGTTTTGAGGCCAGGGGAGCCTTTGTGTATATGTTGTGTTTCATAGGCTGGTGAGCTAGTTGTTATAAGCTAGGAGGCTTATGTTTGTATTAGGCCAGAGAGCCTAGATGCTAAAGGCCAATGCACCTATTTTTGTATATGTCTCACCATTAATATAAAATACATCGCTGCGCGTAGACCGACCACGATAAAAGAGTACGGGGGACTAAAATACACTAGTTAGGGAAAGGGGGGAGGGATAAAAGTTAAGAAAAAGGGCTAAGATAGGGAGCTTAATCCATAAAGGAATATTATATTAATATTTCTTAAGTATAAAGTATGGATAATTATTTTATCCTAAGTTCTAAGGTTGGGGACAAGTGGGCCAAAGTAGCTCCCAACATGACAAGTGTCAAGTTGGGAACATGCATACATATAGTTTGGACTTAGTTCATTCCTTCCACCATTCACTCATCCATTCAACTTTTCGATGATCATTTACTCACTCAGTGAGTTGAACTCTGTACCTTCCTGTCACAGTACCTGAACCTGTATCTATACCCATACTTGTTTGTGTACCTGGTTAGCTTGGGAGATGGACTGAAGAAGCGGGTTGTCAGGTCCGTGGGATATTGAAGAGGTAGGTTTTCAGGCCTGTGAGAAATCTCTCACGGTGAGAGAATTGCTAGGAATTGATTTCTGAAGGTGCTAAATTGCAGCTACAGAGCTCTGAGACTTCCTGTCCGACCTGTTGCTAAAGCCCAGAAAGGAAGTGGGGCAATCAAAGGACTGCTGATCAAAGAAGGGGCACACTTCCTGGGGTGGGAAATGCATGTGGGGAATGAGGGACCGTAGGCTGTTAGTTTGAGTTCGCACATGAGACAGAGTCTTTCCTGCTGTCTATGATCCATTAGCTTGGTTAGGAATCCCTTTACCCGGGTGGAGTTTAGTCCCAGCTCGGGGGTGACCCACTGCTGAGAGTAATGAACAGTGTGGTCTAAGGTTGGGAGGTTCATGGAAGGTCTGCACACAGTTGGTGATATTCTTACCAAGATAAGTTTCAATTGTGTGATAAATTACATGCCACATTATTATTTACGTGTTTATTTTTATGGGTTTATCCTATGTGTGGTTTTTAACTGTCTATATATTTATGGTATTGCCTGTATATGATGCATGTATATGTTTACTTTTATTTCAGTATGAATCCATGCATTTACATAATGTATTTGTCTGTTTACATTATATATATAAAGTTCTGCAAGAGTTATGTGTGTATATGTTTTAATTTCATGTAGTTCAAAGAAAATTTATGTGGCATAGATCAGTTGGAGGATGGGTATGTTACAGTATGTTGAGCAGAGAATAAAAGCATTTTCTGGAGTAGCATGGCTCGACATGGGTGGCTGGGGATGTCACAATATGGTATCAGAGCTTCAGTTTTCAACACTGAGCCTGGATGGGTCGAGCAAGTTGAGTTGAAGCGAAATGTCACAGAGGATTTATTTTGAAGTGGCCAAATTTCAAGTTACAGAGCATCTATGGTAAAAAATAACAACAATTGCGTGGGATTGGGAAAAATTCCCAATTTTTGTTGTTAAATTCATGAGAAAATTGAGAAATTTGGCCAAGTGGTGAGATATTCCTGATTTAATATCTGTTCTAGCAAATTCGGACCTAGAATTGGTCGAATTTGAAGTTATAGTAAATCCATGACAGATGGAGCGAGATTAGTGATTAAAATTCTCAATTCGTGAATTGAGTGTGGGAAAAATTCATTCCAGAAATGTCAACCCACAACTATTTGTTGTTGTAGAGTTTGAATTTGTGTTATTGGGGTGAAATTGAACAAATTTCATAGCTGCAGAATGCCTATGGTAAAAATTTGGCACTGCGTCAAAAAATATTGGTGTGCGGGCATGCGCGCTAAAATTTGGTGTTGCGCGGAAAAATGTTGGTGTACAGGTGCGCGCGCTAAATTTTGGCACCATGCGGAAAAATGTTGGTGTGCGTGCTAAATTTTGGTGCCGTGCGGAAAATTGTTGGTGTTTAGGTGCGCACGCTAAATTTTCGCACCGCGCTGAAAAATTTTGGTGTGCGGGTGTACGCGCTAAATTTAGGTGTCACGCAGAAAAATATTGGTGTGTAGGTGGACGCGCTAAAATTTGGCGTCGCGTTGAGAAATGTTGGTGTGCGGGTGCACGCGCTAAATTTAGCATTGCGCGGTGTGGATGAATGACACATGCGTAATAATGACGCGTGGTGTGCATATGCATAATAATGGCGTGCATGGTGTGTGCAACATTGGCAGAGCACAAAGGAATTTTGTTGGTGTGTGTGCAATGTGGGTTTATGTTGTCGCGCAACAATTTAATTAATGGTGTGCGCGAAGTAGTGGTGCGTGATGGGGCCGTACTAAAATTTGGCATGGTGCAATGCATAGAGTGAAATGCACGTGGAATATCAGAGCATGATACAAAAATTACGTGCAACAGGTATTAGTGCAAGAACCAAATTTTTGCGCGGTGGATATTGGCGTGCGACACAAAAGTAGTGCGCGTCAGTTATTGGCGCGACAGAGAAGTGATGCATAGTGGTTATAGGTGTGCATAACACATTTTACCTTGTGGTGTTACTGCACATGCTAAATATGGGTGTACAGGTTGAAATTTGTGCATGCAAATTCGTTTGGAGGGTGAACAACAACAGAAAACCAATGAATTTTTAGGACATTTTATATCATTTGAACGCCATATTTTTGCAACGTGTTTTTGAGGCCCTTAACAACATTTTTAGCTACTCAAAAACCACGAGAAAAGAGTGTATGAAGGTGTGCTGTGTCTATGCAGCTCAAATAAAATATCCTGGAGAGATATTTCTAATGGTGTAAACCGTTCGTCAAACGAAGCTTTTATGAGAAAGTTACAACACAAACAGTGGAGGGTAAATTTTAAGACCCAACTAACTTCAAAGAGCCATAACTTTATGCTCCAGAATCAGATTGAGGCGCAGAAGAAATCGATGGAAATCTATTGAACCATACAATACATTCTCAGAGCTGAATTAAATTTTTGGTCATGTTAAAAATATTTAATATGGAAAAGAAGGTACCTATAGAATTCCAGACGAAAAACATGATTTGGCCTAGAAATTCAACATACTGTAACTAGCATCCCAGAACCCAGAAAGAAGTGAAACTTGGACAGAATATCCAAAATATGTATATGAAGAAACCTAATTGAGATCCTACAAAAAATCCAATGGATTAGGTGAAAAAATGCATATTTATAGCGCAAAGTTACGCCAAGTTGAAGTGTGAACAAAACAATTAATGGACAATTTCAAATAACCATAACTTTCTGCTCAAGACTCAGAATTGAGGATGAGAGGAGGCGTTGGAAAGGTATCAGACAATAGAATATAAATATTCACCTAGAAAATTGATTTGGGAATTCAATTTTTTTGGGAAATCAGAATAAATAATTCTAATATATTATTGAACCAGAATGGTTCGTATTTTTAATGAAATTGTTGAGTCATGTAACCTTACAAAGTTTTGTTGGCTTCACATTTTGTAGAGTTAAAAACAACTAGATCAGATCAGGAACAACACAGAGTCCATATGAATGGAATATGCACATGGGACTTATATCCAGGAAGATGATATCAGAGGGATGGATTTCCATTTGGGCATTGAAGGAACAAACTCTAATGGACATGGAGAAGGAAGGGATGAAAACATGAATATGGTAGAGACCATTAAAAAATTTCAGAAGGATGTCAAAATCCATAAATCTAATAATGAAAGGCTTATGAGAGCCAAGGAGAATCAATAGGACTTCAACATGAAGTTAATGCAGAGCTTGAACATAATATAAAATAAATTGGATAAGGAGAGTGGCTCAAGCAAATCAGGAAGTCACAAGTCTCTTGAGGAGAAAATAAGAACAATAAGTGTTAACAGACATCACCATAACTCCCCAAGGAATTCCAATAATAGGGAACATATCATATCAATTCCATCCCCTGTCAGGAAGCATAAGAGGTCTGGGTTGGATGAGCTATGAGGAGAAATGAAAAAAATCAAACCTCCTACATTTGATGTGTTGATACTGAGAGGGGGGTGAGTCAGTATCAAGTACAATTTAAAACCTTTTTCAACTTATACATAAACCATTCAACTATATCCAATGAGAAATGAACAATAGTATAAGAGTTACACCAAGACACCACAATACACCATGCACAATATATGATAAATGATCAACAATTATTGTTCAAGGGAAGTAATGACTTCCAAAGGTAGCTACAACTTCCAAATGTAAAGGGAGGGATAAAAATCCAAGAGGAAGATAGAATCCTCCAATATAAAGAGAGGATTTAACTCTCCATCCTTTCCCCTTCCTTCCACCCAAGAATGTATGAGAGATAATAAAACTTTACATTAAATCATCACCATCAACCAACCATCACATAGAACCTGATAATGCTTCCTGAGACTTCTTCAATTTATGAAATTCTTCAATTATTGGAATACTTTGATCCTATAGATAATATTAATCAATGTATTCTCTGAAAATTCTCCAAGTTTCACCCCTTGAATCCTCCCCAAAAAGAAGTTATAGAGAGAATGGTAGACTTTGTTCAATTCTGGTTTATTCAGGAGACCGAACTTTTACAGAATGCCCCGCGCTCCATATTTAACATCAGATTCTGAAACTTGCACAAAAGAAACTAAAGTCCGTACTCTTTCAAATTTAATTTGTCCCACTTAATTTGGATTCTCTATGAAGACGTTATGGCTGTTTTACCCAAAACACCTGTTTATTGACTAGCTTCAGGACTGGTCAAAAACCCTATCTTCCACAGAGTGTATCTCCATAATTATAGTGAATCAAGAGCTAAAGATTTTACCACAGGTACCTTGATATGTATTCTCAATACCATAGCAATTTCACCATCTGAATCGTTCTAGAATTTTTTTTATAGCGAAAATGGTAAGATGACCTTAAAATAATATACTTTAGAACACATCACCAAAAGACTTCATCCTCCCTTGAAATCTTACCTTCTTTTCTTCTAATTTCCTCTGAAATTCGACTTATGTATCAAATGAATATATAATGATATTTATTTATACCATTTATGTCACTTCCTTTTAACATTAGGGTCGGCCTGACACTTTCTTATTTTGTAATTTTGTTCTTTAATTATATTCAGGGCCTACATGTACTTCCTTCTTCAATTCACTTTGTCATCTTAAAAAAATCATTTCTCCTCAACCATGAGGATCCATGTGACGTGCCACATACCACGGAAAACAAATGATGTATACTATCCATCCATGGGTTTTGTATCTTCATGTTCATTTTCCTTCATGTCCAAATACCTTCATCAATCTTGTGGTCCAAAACCCATGACTAGGGTTGACATCAATGAAAACAACCAATCTTCCAACATGATGGTGAGCAAAAGAAGGATGAAGATGCATAGACATAGCTATTGGGCATGCGAAAGTATTTTCAATTGCATAATTATTCTTCTCATGTAGTAGAAATAATTTTCGTCTATCAACTCAAGGGAAAGGCATCCATGTGGTAGGATCAACTTGTGCAGGTGAAACACATTAAAGAAAAGAGTGTTACTTGGAGGGAATTCAAGAAGTATTTTGAGAAGAAATACTTGACTAAGAGATACTATGACAATAAAATTAAAGAGTTCTTTGAACTCAAGCTTGGGAGTATGAACATAGATGAATATGAAAGAAGGTTTTAGAACTGCTGAAGTATGTTTCTTTCATCAAGGATGAGACAGTTAATATTCAGAGGTATTTGAGTGAATTTCCATCATTCATCAGTGAAAAAATACAGTATGATTATCCCAAGATATTGGAGGAGACCATAAGGTGAGCTAAATGTCTATATGATCTGAAAAAAACAAGGCCAACTTTCCAAAAAGCTTGGGAAGACAAAAAGAAAATCAAGATGAATCAGAGGAAGAAGGGAACTAAGCCACCATTCTTCAGAAATAATACTTAGGGACAACCAACTTGTAGAGAACCCAAAATTATTGATACATGGGGTCAAAGGCCAAGGAAACCACCTATTCAATGTTGGGGTTGTAAAGGATATCTTATGTTCAGAGATTGTCTTCACAGAGGTGAAAAAGTGAGGACTATTCACAATGTACAACAAGATGAAACAATGGAGGACATGGGAAGAAATGTACCAAGGATCTATGCAAACCTGGAAAACACGCAAGCATAGTATCAGTCACATATGATTGAAGTGGAAGGTATGATCAACAACCAAACCATTGTTATTTTAATTCATTCAGGATCTAGTCATAGTTATATAGATCCTAAGATGGTGGAAATTTTTCATTTTCCAAGAAGAAAACATGAAAAATCTTGGTTGGTGCAGATGGCTACCGTAGCCAAAAGAAAAGTTAATGATATGGTTAAGTCATGTCTTATGGACATCAATGGACTGAACACCAAGGAATATTTGAACATCTTTCCTTTAGGTTCCTATGGCTGTCTAATTGGGATGGATTGTTTGGACCAACATCATGCTATCCTAGACTATCATAACAAGACATTTACTTGCTTGGATGAGGAAGGGAACATAAGGAAAGTGTAGGGAATTCCCAGGGCAGTGACTATCAAAGAAATTTCATCATTGTAGCTGAAGAAATGTTACAGAAAAGGGTGTCAAATATTTGCAGCTCATATGGAAGAGACACCTAAAGATAAGGTGCCAAATTTGGAAGATCATGCAATCCTGGAAGATTTTGAAGATGTTTTCAAGGAGGTACTAGGACTACCCCCAAAGAGAGATATTAATTTATCTATAAATTTAATGCCTGGAGCAGCTCCAGTGTCAAAGACTCCTTACAGAATGAGTACACTAGAGTTGAAGGAGCTGCAAATGCAGCTTGAAGAACTTATGAAGAAGGGGTATGTACACCGAAGTGTGTCACCTTGGAGTGCCCCAGTCTTTTTCATGAATAAGAAAGATGGGACATTAAGTTTGTGCATTGATTTCAGACAGTTGAATAAAGTGACTGTAAATAACAAGTATCCTCTGCCAAGGATTGATGATCTCTTTGATCAATTGAAGGATGCAAAGATATTTTCAAAGATATATCTTAGGTTAGGATACCATCAGGTAAGGATTGAAGAGGAATATATCAACAAGACCACCTTCAGGACAAGGTATGGTCATTATGAGTTCACAGTGGTGCCATTTGGGTTGTCAAATGCACCAGCTATTTTCATGTGCTTAATGAATGGTGTTTTCCGAGAATATTTAGACAAGTTTGTTATTGTATTTTTGGATAACATCCTTGTATATTCAAAGTCAGAAGAAGAACATGAGCATCATTTGAGGATGGTGTTGCAAGTATTAAGGGAGAATCCATTGTATACCAAATTGAGCAAGTGCTCATTTTATTAGAAGAAAATTCATTATTTGGGGCATATCATTTCAGAGGATGAGATATCAGTGGATCCTAAGAAGATAGAATCCATTAGAGGATGGTCAACGCCAAAGAATGTGACAGAGGTTAGATCATTCATGGGCCTTGCAGGATACTATAGGATATTTATTGAAGGATTCTCAAAGATTGCACACCCAATCACTTCCTTGCAAAAGAAGGGTGTGAAGTTTCAGTGGACATTGGATTGTGAAAAGAGTTTCCAACACTTGAAACAATTATTAACAAGTTCTATGATTTTAAGGATTGCAGATCCAAATGAAAACTTCATTGTATTTACAGATGCATGTAAAGAAGGACTTGGTGGAGTCCTCAGTCAAAATGGGTTTGTTGTATGTTATGAATCAAGGAAGTTGAAGGAGCATGAAAGACACTATACCACTCATGATTTGGAGTTGCTAGACATAGTGCATGCCTTGATGAAATGGAGACACTACCTCATGGGGAAAAGGTTTGAGCTGAGGACATACCATAATGGTCTGAAATATTTATTCGATCAACCAACTTTAAATTCTAGGAAAAGTAGTTGGTTAGAATTTCTAAATGAATATGACTTTGACATAAAGCATATCAAGGGGGAAGAGAACAAAGTGGATGATGCACTCAACAGAAGAGTGCATGAATTTCATGCTACAACCATTAGCATGTACCAATCATATTTTAAATATAGAATTTTGGAGGCTACAAGATTAGATTTGCAATACAAGGAATTAGTGGCAAAATTACAGCAAGGTATTTCGTAGCAAAAAATTGAGGAATATAAGCTAGATAATGATGAAATTCTCATGTATAGGGGAAAAATTTATGTACCAAATTTCCATGAATTGAAAAATATAATATTAAGAGAAATGAATAATGTACCTTATGCTCGACACCCAACTTATCATAAAACTATTGCAGCTGTCAAGAGATAATATTATTGGCCAGGCATGAAGAAAGAGTTTGCTGATTTTATTTCCAAATGTTTGGAATGTCAAAAGGTAAAGGATGAACATAGACACCCAACTGGTTTGCTACAACCATTAACCATTCCTGAGTGGAAAGGGGAAGTTGTAACAATGTATTTCATCACCAAATTTCCCAGAACAAACAAGAAACATGATTCTATCATGGTAGTGGTGGATAATCTTACTAAAGCTGCCAATTTTATTCTAGTTAAGCTCACTCACACGGCAGTCAACATTGCTGATATTTATATGAGATAATTTTATAGATTACATGGTATACCCAAGACAATTGTGTCTAACAAAGATCCAAAATTTACCTCAAATTTTTGGAAAGGATTATTTAATGCATTTGGAAAAAAATTGAATTTTAGCACAACTTATCATCCAGAATCAAATGGACAAATAGAGAGGGTGAATCAAGTGAATAAGGATATGTTGAGGATGTATGTGATGGATAAACCATAAAAATGGGAAGACTACCTACACTTAGTAGAGTTTTCTTATAACAATGGGTACCAAACATCTCTAAAGATGAGCCCATTTGAGACACTTTATGGTAGAAAGTGCAACACACCGGTAAGTTGGGATAACCCAGTAGATAGAGCAGTGGTTGGGCTAGATTTACTCAGGGAAATGGATGAGAAAATGTTGAAAATAAAACAAAATTTAAAGGCTTCCCAAGGCAGGCAGAAAAGCTATGCTGATAAGGGAAGAACTCACAGAGAATTTAAAGTTGGGGACCATGTATTCTTAAAAGTGAAGGCCAATAGAAGTTCCCTGAAGTTGGGAAATTGTTCCAAGTTGGTAGCTCTCTACTATGGGCCATTTGAAATTCTAGAGAGGATTGGTTCATTGGATTATATGATTGCATTTCCAGCATCTATGTCTGTTCATAATGTATTCCATGTATCATTGATCAAGAAATATATACCTGATGCTAATCATGTTATTGATTGGAATGTGATTCCGGTGGAGTAAGAAGGCGCTTTCCAAGAGCATCCGGTCCGCATTCTGGACCGAAAAATCAAATAGATCCAGAATCAAGCCATAGGGATTGTAAAGGTCCAATGGACCTGGTACGGTCCCGAGGATGCTACTTGGGAGCATGAGGATGCAATGCTGGCATAATACACACATATTTTTTAGGAATTTTGAAAATTTTGTTGTATATGTGTACATGATGCACTGAGGATAGTGCATAAATAAGGAGAGGGGATTGTAATACCCATAGGCCGAACCCAATTATAAATGTAAATACAAATGTACTTAAGCTGATGAGATGTTTGACATCATTTTTGTATGCACCTTCCTTGGTATAGTGCGTGCATGCACTGCGCAATAAAATGATGAAGTGTGCACATTCCAGGATACCACACGCAACAACTCAAGTGTGCGTGATTTTGAGGCTAGAGGAGTCTTTGTGTATATGTTGTGTTTTATAGGTTGGTGAGCCAGTTATTATAATCTAGGAGGCTTATGTTTATATTAGGCCAGAGAGCCTAGATGCTAAAGGCCAGTGTGCCTATTTTTGTATATGTCTCATCATTAATATAAAATACATCGCTGCGCGTAGACTGACCATGATAAAAGAGTACGGGNGGTAAAAGTTAAGAAAAAGGGCTAAGCTAGGGAGCTTAAGCCAAAAATGAATATTATATTAATATTTCTTAAGTATAAAGTATGGATAATTATATTATCCTAAGTTCTAAGGTTAGGGACAAGTGCGCCAAAGTGGCTCCCAACATGACAAGTGTCAAGTTGGGAACATGCATACATAGTTTGGACTTAGTTCATTCCTTCCATCATTCAGTCATCCATTCAAATTTTCGATGATCATTCACTTACTCAGTGAATTGACCTCCATACCTTCCTATCATGGTACCTAAACTTGTATCTGTACCCCTACCTATTTGTGTACCTGGTTATCTTGGGATATGGACTAAAGAAGCGAGTTTTTAGGACTGTGGGATATTGAAGAGGTGGGTTGTCAAGCCTGTGAGAAATCTCTCAAGGTTAAAGAATTGCTAGGAATTGATTTCTGAAGGTGCTAAACTGCAACTACAGGGCTGTGAGACTTCTTGTCCGGCATGTTGCTGAAGCCCGGAAAGGAAGTGGGGAAGCTAAAGGACTATTGAGCAGAGAAGGGGCACACTTCCTAGAGTGGGACAGGCATGTGGGGAATGAGGGATTGTTGGTTGTTATTTTGAGTTGGCACCTGTGACATAGTCTTTTCTACTGTCTATGATCCATTAGCCTGGTTAGGAATCCCTTTACCTGGGTGGAGTTTAGTCCCATCTCGGGTGTGACCCAATGCTGAGAGTGATGAATAGTGTGGTCTAAGGCTGGGATGTTCATGGAAGGTCTACACGCATTTGGTGATATTCTTACCAACATAAGTGTCAATTGTGTGATAAATTACATGCTGCATTATTATTTATGTGTTTATATATTTATGGTATTTCCTGTATATGCTGCATGTACATGTTTACTTTTATTTCAGTATGAATCCATGCATTTACATAATGTATTTTTCTGTTTACATTTTATATATAAAGTTCCACAAGAGTTCAGTGTGTATATGTTTTAATTGCATGAAGTTCGAAGAAAATTTATGTGGCATAGCTCAGTTGGAGGCTGGGTATGTTATAGTATGTTGAGTAGAGAATAAAAGCATTTTCTGAAGTAACATGGATCGACATGGGTGGATGGGTGATCCGAAAATATCTTTTATACGAAAATGGTTGAGTTATTAATGCATGTGTTTATTAACCATTTAGGAAGCTGAATGAAAGAGGAATAAAGATTACAACCACATAGACATATACAGATATGAAATAAAGCATAAACAACAACAAACCATAAACACCAATGTGATAACAAAGTTTGACAATCTCGCGTACGTCTCCGGGCCTTTGTCTCAGTGGGTGAGGCTTTCTTATTTCTGTTCGAAGCTTTAAAAGTACATCAAAGCAGTGCCAAAAGGTTTCAAAACTGATCTGGTCTTGTTCTACCAGATCTCGATAACCCAACAAAAGAAACGACACTCAAATCGAATGACTGGAGCTCCGAGAGATGGCCTGCAAATGTGCGCTCCTCAATAGCTTCCCTGCATAAAAATGGATTTGGCTTGGAAAATATTCAGCATAAACCTGCTCTGAAATACCCCCATGGCCTCAAGAAGGCCTAGTTTATATAGATACGAAGTTGGTAACCATCTCCCAACTCCCCCCAAGATCTGTCCTAAAAAAGGGCCCAATATTGGCTAGAAATCTCCAAAACTGGTCCAAAAATCACTGAAAAATCATATTCCAAAGTTAAAAAACCACTTTTGCTAATATATTGGGTGCAACACCTTATGCAATAGCCCCTGAGAATATGGATGGTCGCCATGTGGCCTCACGCTATCTCCCTGTGCACTGACCCCTAATTGCTTGCTCCTGGTCATATGCTCTTAAGCCATGTGGCCACATCCTAACCACGTGCCCCAAATTTGGTGTAGCCACCGAGGGACCATCCTTTGGTTATGCACCTTGGTTGGTGGGCTCACCCGACCAACCAGTTGCTAACCCATATGAAACATGCCAGACATATAAAAACTGGGTCCTATGCAATCCCCATAGGATCGGGGCTAGTCCCAACTGTTATACCCGCGCACGATGATCATGGTGAAGGGTCATATTACAGGGTCCCGTGGTGTTCACGTCGAGGGCTGGGGCTAGGCCCCAACCCTTTTTCACCCGAACATAGCACATGATCAAACTTAAATATAAATTAAAAGGTATAGTTAACAAGAACCAAAAGCGGGCAGGCTAGCTAGCCCAACCCTGCCAAGGCATAGCCCGATGGAGAGGCCTCGGGTTCAAACCCGGTGGAGACCCATATTTTTATAAAAACATACACCAACCAATGGGTGCCACATGGCAGCCCATATCTGGGCCACGCAATGCTCATCATTCACTGATACAAATGCCACTTGTCAACCATCCATTGGTCCACCAGTTTGTTGAGCTATCAACCATTGTACCTACCACACAAGAGTCACCTGTCATACGGATTGTATAGACCTTCCACGTCATTCGTACAGATGTTCCACGTGTCATCACTGCAAGGGTGACACATTTTACTCTCGGATTGATCCACCTGTCCTATCCACGTCAGAAGTCCGTATGCCCTGTCAGCCTGACATGTGTCACCTCCAGAAGCTGCCACATCAACACTGACTATTCCTTCCATGTTAGATGTATGACCATATGACCTATACAGTCAACTTCCATGTGGCACTGTACAGACTGTATGGACTGTACAATCATCATTGTTTTTACCTGTTTGGAAAAAAAAATAGAACATGATAACTAGAGCATACAACGTCCGTTTGAGCCTGTTCAAGTTGGGTTATGTTTGTATCGATGAGGCTTATGCACACGTCCATTTTGAGGCCATTATAAGAACTTTTATTTTTAGGCCTTTCTGAGCCCCATCAAGCTCTTCAATCCAATTCTGGATCACACCTCCCCACTAAGGACCTTTTGGTCCCCACTAAGGACCTTTAGGTCCCCAAAAGGTTACTGACCAATCATCAAGCTTGGGATAGGCCACCCAATGTGTTCTCTGTATTTGAACTCTGTCCTGTGCACTTGTCTCATCAAGATCAACTGTAACACAATCATGATAACTGACAACATATTTTTAGCCATTTGTACCCTATCACATCTTATTGAAGCCAATATCATCCATGTAGACAACATTACTAATGATATTATAAAAAATATGTCTACAAATGAGCTGATATGTTTGTAATATTTGCACGACATAAGCTTATATTAAAGCAAACTGTGATTGATTTTCCATCCTACAATCATCTACTGTTCTTGTTTAAGATCAATTAATTGATTTGAAACAATTATAGGTGTGTTGCTTGCTTGAGCCGCCTTTCTCAATTGTTCCATTGTTTGAAGAGTTTTATTTGCCTTTACATGATGAACATGAACCACATATTCTTGACCTGCTTTGATTAAGTGATATTGATTCTTTGCCCTGTAGAATATCTCTTTACGATCATACAAGTATGGACTGCCTAATATGATTCCACATTCACTTAGTGGAACCACATCACATTTTACCTCATCAACAAACTTAGATGAAATTGCAAATTTTAATGTGCACTGCTTTGTTATGTGCATTTGATGATTGTTGCTTATCCATTTAAGTGTGTAGGGATTATGATGCATCCGAGTTTTTAATCCCAATTTCTTAACCAATTCCTCTGAAATTAAGTTAGATTTAGATCCACTATCTATCATTGTGTCAACCTTAGTATGTCGCATGATGGACCTTATGTGAAACACATTACTTATACAATCAAATCCTTCACCAAGTTTACCTATCATACAAACCAATGAGACTTTAGCTTTGTCACCTGAATCTGATCTCAAATTCGTGGGTCCTGTTTTTGCCGCAACTGTTTGCCTCCCTTTCTTTTCCTTGAACCACTTTGGTCTCTTCTTGGGATGCAATTTCCAACAACGGTCCTCATCATGCCCCTCTTTCTTGCAATGCTTGCAAGAGTGCTTCTCTTCCTTTCTCGTCACTGCATTTTCCTTCTTGCCATGCCACTTCCTTTTGTCGTCTTTTCTTGAAGATGATTCCCCTGATACACCAACACCTATTTTCCCTGCTTCAATGTATGTCGCTTGAACATAAACCTCATCAATATTAGTTGGTCCAAACATGAATACAATATTTTGAATATGTGTAGGTAAACCTCCTATATATTTCATAAGATTTTCTTGGGTATGTAAAGGAATGTCTAACATCAATGCCATTTTTCGAAAGCCATCTGTGTATTCTTGCAATGTTTGTCCGTTTCTTAGATTTAAAGATTTCTATTCAATTAACGCTTTCTCTTTATAACCCAAAGGATATAATTCCTTTCTAAGTGCAGAAATAAAACTTTTCCATGATGGAAATACATTACCCACTTGTTGCGTTCCATTTTGCAACTTGCTTTGCCACCAGATGAGTGTTGTGCCTGCAAGTCTAAGGGATTCCAACTTGATTTGAGTTGCCTCATGCACACTACAATAAACCTCAATCTGTCTAACCCAATTTTCAAGTCTCTCTGCATTAACTTCACCATCATACATGGGTAATTTGAATTTAACATCAAGTTTTAACAAAGACATTTCATTATTATGTTTATGAACATGTTTCTTTGCATTGGATTTAGAATTTGAACTTGAAGAAGAAGGAGAAGAAGGAGGTGAAGATGGAGGTGAAGGAGGAATTTGAGGAGGATCCTCTCCTTATTCACTTTGAAGATTCACCAAGAACTGGTCTCTTCTGTTCCAAGTAATCCTCATACAAAACCTTCATCATCTCCAACATGGCGAAGAAAGTTTTTCGAAACTCTTTCTCATCCTGAGAAAGTACCTCTTCCGACACCATCTTCTCTCTTTGAGAAGTTATCTTTCTCAATACAATCAATGGATCCTCTTCAACAAGATCACATTCACCACGAAGTAGCTTTTCCCTGGTTAACATGCAAAACTCAAATCCAAACATCAACTAGCTCTGATACCACTTGATCTGAAAATATCTTTCATACGAAAATGGTTGAGTTATTAATGCATGTGTTTATTAACCATTTAGGAAGCTGAATGAAAGGGGAAGAAATATGAAAACCACATAAACATATACAGTTCTGAAATAAATCATAAAAACATCAAACCATAAACACCAATGTGATAACGGAGTTCAGAAATCTTGCCTACGTCTCTGGGCCTTTGTCTCAGTGGGTGAGGCTTTATTATTTCTGTTCGAAGATTTAAAAGTACATCAAAACAGTGCCAAAAGGTTTCAAAACTGATCTTGTCTTGTTCTACCAGATCTCTAGAACCCAACAAAAGAAACTACACTCAAATCGGATGACCAGAGCTCCCAGAAATGGCACGCAAATGTGCGCTCCTCAATAGCTTCCTTGCATAAAAATGGTTTCAGCTTGGAAAATCTTGAGAATAAAACTACTATGAAATCACCCCATGGCCTCAAGAAGGCCTATTTTATATAGATATGAATTTGGTAACCATCTCCCAACTTCACCCAAGATCTGGCCTCAAAAAGGGCCCAATATTGGCCAAAAATCTCCAAAATTGCTCCAAAAATCACTGAAAAAACATATTCCAAAGTTAAAAAACCACTCTTGTTAATATATTGGGTGCAACCCTTTATGCGCTGGCCCCTGGGAATATGGATGGTGGCCATGTGGCCTCACTCTAGCTCCCTATGTGTTGGCCCCTAACTGCTTACTCCTAGTCATATGCTCTTAAGCCTTGTGGCCACGTCCTAATCGCGTGCCCCAATCTGGTGTAGCCCCTGAGGGACCAGCCTTTGGTACACACCTTAGTTGGCGGGCTATCCTGACCGATTGGGTGCTAACCCATACGAAGTGTGCCAGACATATAAAAACTAGGTCCTATGCAATCCCCATAGGATCGGGGCTAGTCCAAACTGTTATACCCATGCACAATGGTCATGGTGAAGGGTCATATTGCAGGGTCCCATGGTGTTTACGCCGAGGGTTGGGGCTAGGTACCAACCCTTTTCCACCTGGAAATAACACATGATCAAACTTAAATATAATTTAAAAGGTATAGTTAACAAGAACCAAAAGTGGGTAGGTTGGCTAGCCCGAACCTGCCAAGGCGTAGCCCAGTGGAGAGGTCTTGGGTTCAAACCTGGTGGAGACCCATATTTTTATAAAAACATACACCAACCAATGGTGCCACATGGAAGCCCATGTCAGGGCCACATGGAACCTCATCATTCATCGATACAAATGCCACTTGTCAACTGTCCATTGGTGCACTTGTCTGTTGAGATATCAACCACTGTACCTTCCATGTAAGCGCGACATGTCGTATAGATTGTACAAACCTTCTATGTCATCCATAGGGATGTGCCACGTGTCACCAATGCAAGGGTAACATGTGTCACTCATGGGTTGATCCACCTGTCCACATGAGTAGTCCGTACGCCCAGTCAGCCTGACACATGTCACCTCCAGAAGCTACCATGTGAGTGTTGAATGTGCCTACCATGTCAGCTGTATGTCTTGTATGACCAACTACCACATGGCACTGTACAGACTGTAGAGTCATCATTTTTTTTGTCTATTTGGAAAAATGAATAGAATGTGATATCTGGAGCATACGACGTCTGTTTGAGCCCATTCAAGTTGCGTGGGTTCGTATCGACGAGGCCTATGCACAAGTAATTTTTGAATCCATTCTGTGAACTTTGATTTTTAGGCCTTTTTGAGCCCCATCAAGCTCCTAGATCCAATTTTGGATCACCGGGGATGTTACACCTAGAGGGATGTACTAAAGAGAAGAAACATTAGTTGGAGGAGTTTCTACAGGGATACATAAGAGTGTTCAATGAGCCTAAAGGGATACCACCCAAGAGGGGTGTGGATCATGAAATACAATTATTTCCAGACTCCCCATTTCTGAATATTGGGATGTATACATATTATTTTCCAGAAGTGAATGAAGTGAAGAATCAATTGCAACAGGTTTTGGAGTAGGGTGTGATTCAACCAAGTACCTCACCTTATGGGTCACCCATCATAATTGAACCCAAGAAGGATGGGAATTGGAGAATAATATACCTGGAAGACCACCTTCAAGATAAGACAAGGTTTGTATGAGTGCTTGGTTATGCCATTCAGTTTATGCAACACATAAACTACATTTATGAGACTAATGAATGGTGTTTTATGCCACTATCTACATTCATTTGTTATTTTTTATTTTGATGATATACTGGTTTATAACACTACCTGGAAGGAGCACATCTCACATCTTATGCAGGTGTTAGAGAATCTAAAAAATCACTAGTTGCTGGTCAATCTCAAGAAATGCGAGTTTCCTCAGTAGTCTTTGGTGTATTTGATCAGTGGAGGGGAGCTCAAGGTAGATGTCGCAAATATGGAGGCCATCATGAAATGGCCAGTTCCTACAATTTTCACTGAAGTTAGGATTTTTGTTGGGGAAGTTCATAGCTTCATTTTCAACAGTAGCTGCACCAATCCATGCCATAATAGTTAGTGGTAAGAGTGTTTAGTGGGGGAAGAATCAATAGAAGGCTTTTGATGAGATGAAAATAAATATCAGTCAAGCACCAATGCTCACACAACCAAAATTGCATAAGCCACATACACAAAGATCTGGCTTGTCTGCTCTTTTATTTATTCTGCTGCAAAATATTGCGCTACATGCATTACATATTCAATAATATAATCAAAATGAGGCTAGGAACCCTCTGTGAGGATGACTATATCACACTAGGATCCTCATCCTGTGACCTAACCCTCAAATACTAACTTATTCAACTCTTCTACAAGACTTATTACAGTCAATAGCTTTCCAACCAATTAAATCTCAAAACTTAACTGACATGCCCCTCACCTAGACCTCATAGGTTCTTATTTATACTCTTTTATAGGCTTATAGCCATTACAATATTTTTTCAAAAAACCTAACCCTATCACTGTTAGGCTTGTCTGGCTGCATGCCACATTGCTTTTTCTCCTGCATGCTGGTTTTCCTTCTTTTTCTGCATGCTTCTTTCTTGCCACCTATTGCACATGCTCCAAAATTAGGTATTTCTTTCCAAAAATAGGTCTTTTCCAAAAATGATCTTTCTCCAAAAAATAGGCCTGCACCCAAAATAAACTACCTTCTCAAAATAGTCCTGCACGCAACAGGCCCCCAACGCTGACATGTGGCTTGTACTGAGCCACTCAGGTGGTGCGCACTCCTTGTACAACATTTTCCAAAATGTGGAAGTTCTCTGCTAGTTCCTTTCCTTTTTCCTTCACATGTGTAGCTTTGTCTTTTAGTGCCTCAACTATCTGCGTTGTTATTTGTTCCTGTAGTAGTGTTGCATTCTATGAATGCCTATTCCATGCTCATCTTCTCTTCCTCCAGCTGCACAATCATCTGTGCTACTTATTCCTAGAGGAGATCCAATTGGGCTTGTCTTATTTTCTTATTTGTTTGTGCTATCTTTGACTCTATCTATAGAGTGTTCATTTCTTGGGTGCCCTTCAAGTGCTCAGTAATACTCATGGTTTTCTGTCGTTTTTTTAACTCCTTTATGGTAGCGCTGATTTTCTCCTCTTGTTGGTCCAATTGTTGGACCTTTTCATCCTCTTCCCAAATGGTCCAAATCTGCACAGTTCTGTCGAATAATTTTGTAACTTCCCTTGCTTCCTTTGCCATCTCTACTATCTGGAGTGCATATTTTTGTTCTCTCTGTTATTGAACCTAAGGAGGAGTCATAGGATCAATTTTTTCTTTTATTTTCTCGATTTCCTTCCTATATCCCTCAATCTTCTGTGAAATAATTTTTATCTTTTCTTCTACACTCCTCTCTAGTTCTTGCGTGCTATCTGGGATGCGGTCGTATACCGCTATTATCCCCTTCTCTATCTTGTTAGCACATTATTTCTCCTCCTCTTTATCCAAGGTCAATTGGTTGTAGGTGATTTGTAACATTTTGGCGACTCTCCTATCCACCTCCAAGTTAGTGGCATCTGCGCGGGCTTTGGATTGTACTTCTTGCATTATACTAACCTGGTGTTGTGGGTGGGAAATCCCTCCTACGAACTAACACTAAGGGTTTTATCATACATGCAGAAATGACCTAAAACTTCCTACTTTCTACCATCATCCCATGCCTAAACCCCATTGTTCATATGCAAATACAAGGTTTAAAAGATCAAGTTGGCTTACCTTATTTTTTTGTTCGATGTCGATCCTTTTTCACGCTTGGTCACTTATCCTCCCAATGATGACCTGCATTCACAAAAGACAAATGAAGAAATTCACATGCATTTGATCTATGAACTAATGGGTTAGAGATTAAATCAACATATAATCAATATTCAAACCATGGAAACCTCATCTGGTGGGACAGGAAAAGTACTTCTTTTATTAATCTCACAAGATTACCTTACAAGAGTGAGATCGGCCACTGCTCCTTGAATCTGGTCCTGGGCTCCTCTCCAACTGTGTTCCAACTACTTCTGTATATGCTTCTCTTCACACAATAGTTGCAAAAGGTTGAGGCAAGGGGAATTCTAGAAGGACCCCTACCCATTATTTTATAGGCTAGAAGGAGCTAGGTATTTAGTTGAGTGACTGGCCATGCATGGTCAAAAGGTTTAGTTAACTTACCCAAAACTGTGTGTTCTGTCAACAACTTTCCCTTTTTCATGCTTTTGTAGGTACACGCGGGCTGTAATGGTCCAACTAGCATGTACACCTGGGCTGTAGTGGGTTAACTAGAGTGTACACATGGGCTGTAGTGGGTTAGCTAGCGTGTGCCTTTAAAAAAAGTGTTTTTAAGAAGATATGTTCAGTAGTGGTTTGGCAAAGAGGGCAAATGAGATGGCCTGATGCCAGGTAAGCATGTCTGGTGCAAATTAGGGTTATAACACCTGGAGTCTGTATAAATCCTTGGTGGGTATATGCACCATGACTGCCTCAAAATGGTCAATTTATCCCATGTATTTTTGTGTAGTCTCTTGATCCATTTTGACCATTTTTCATGTGACTGTGAATGTGTCCCTGCCTTGCACTACTAGCTGAACTATCTCCTCTCCTTATTTCTACGCAAGGGGTCGTTGTGTCTTTTCATGTTTTTGCGCTGTGGCCTGTGGTACTGAATGAATCTATAATTGTTGTAGAGTTTCATGGAATTATATTATTTTGGCCATGATCTCTTCTCTTTGTACCACTTCAATGCGAACCGCCTCTTCCCCCCTCTCCTAGACCTTGTCTGCGATGAAATTAACATCATCCTCTATCAAGGTGATGACTGGGTCTTCCTTGGTATACTTCCTATTTTTGTGTGCCTCCTCTACCTGCACTGCCTTCCTTTTTGTCTATGAGGGATGCACCCCACTCATTGTGACCTGTACCCTTTCCTTGCTAGCTTATGATGTGTCCTTCTTTATAAAATCCCATTGACTATTTTTCCTGGTCACTATTGCTATCCTCCTTGGTATTTTTGGCACTGCGTTGCTTCTCGAAACCTGATTCCATGTTGCATCCTTCCTAGTTTTATCAAATAGGATGTTTGTTTTTGCTGAGGGACCTGCTTCATCCTACCCCTTGGGCTTGGTGGATTATGCTGCCACTGGCTTTGTTGCTGGTTTTGCTTCTGGCATATTCCACTGTGCTGGCCAATCTTTGATTATCTAGTCAATATCTTCCCTTGTGATGCAATATTGCATCTCCATCCATGCCTTCTTTGGATCCCTTGCGGCCTAGATCCACATGTGGTGCCTGGATGCCTTAAACCTGACTATTCCTTCATTTTCTTGGACTACCTCCACATGAATGCGCCACACATTGGCTGTGCACTTTTGTATTTCTTCAAGAAACATTGAAAATACTGTGTTATTTGCCTGTTGATTTTTATTTTACTTGGCCTTCCAGAGGGACTCATATATGGATTCATAACAATTTCCTTCCCTATCCATAATGGATGAAAACTTTGGCTCCTGCCACCCTACCAAAGGTATGAGAATGATGAGCCAAGAATAATGAAACTTGATTCCATTATCTTGCGCATCTCTACAATCAATCAAAAATTGGTTTAGGAGGTACGAAACCCAACTGAACATTACTCCCTTCATTCACTGCATGGTTACTACGATGACACCTACTGGAGCCTCTTCTTTCCTGCACTTTCTCAACAGCTTGCAAGCCACGAGCTTGCTGGAAAACCTTGTTGCATTGTCATTGATATCTCTAAGAAAAATGCCTCTTTTTCTCCTAATGGTGCCAAATTGTTCTTTTACGAGTTCAACGACATCCTTCTTGTGCGCCTTGTTGTCCAAGTACTCCTCTGGGTGCACGCCTACTGTAGGCAATCCCGTAATCTTGGTGATCAATGCCACATCAAGCTATACTAGCCTATCCATCCAAAGGATTCCACCATGTACCTGGGCTAGAAACTGTTTGATGAAAAGCCCAACATTTTTACCATGCCCGAAGTGCGGTATGTCCAGGAGGTTCATTATCCTGGAGTTTTAAAGCCATGTTATCCACTACATGGGCTTCATTATTGGTTTTCCTAGGGGTCCAATTTCCCCTGTGTTTTCTAGGTAGGCCTCCTAGGCCAAATATGGGAATTTGGTTGCATCGCACACATCATGGTATGACTACCTCAGTTTAGGTAATTTTCTGAGCATGTCATCCACCATGACCACTGCATCTGGGAGGTAGGGAAGGGTAATGTCCGTGGTGTCCTGCACCTTTATTTTTTTCATGACAACATATGGGCCTACCTCTGCTGTTTCTATGTCATCCTCTTCCCCTTCAGAGTCCAGTTGGTTGTGTTAGCGATATTTCTTGCCAAGGGGGTAGGAAATCAAATGAATGGGTTAAAACCCATTTGTCCAAGGTTTTGGGCGACCATGCGCCCGTGGTAAACAATAAGCGAGATCGGATGGTCTGGATCGGCGCGCCCGGATCAACGGCGCACAACAAATTCCGGACCCTCCTTGCCTTCCGACCTTTAAGCAAAGGGGGGGGGTCCGGAATCGGGGGCGCATCTCTCCGACGGCCCAGATGAGCGCGCCCGGATCAACGGCGGAAAAGGTCATTCCGGACCCCCCCCGCCTTTCTCCCTTTAAGCTGAAGGGGGGGGTCCGGAAATGTTGATGCAGTTTCAGACGGCCACGATCACAGCGCCCGTATCAACGGCGCTCGTGCAGCCATGATCTTCTTAGCTGCCCTGTGTTTAGCCATAGTGGACCCTCCTCCCGTCACTTCACTCACCCTCTGCCCGCTGGCCCCTGTCGCCATGTGTCGCTTATCCATTTCTCCTCTCTGGTCCGCGTGGCCTCCCTTTCTATCCGTCA
>ML784863.1:936124-952555 GCA_009831015.1 Picea engelmannii | reverse complement strand
TATATATTTGAGGGAAGAATGGTCTATGAACATTTTAAAGTGTTTACGCAGTAAATAGTGCCCGAATTTCTGAAGTGCATATACCATGTCTAGGCCTTCTCTTTCTGTGGTGTTGTAATTCTACTTAGATTCTGACAACTTTCTTCTTGCAAAGGATATAGGATGGTCTAAGTCCCCTGCTCCTAGTTGCGCCATAATTGCTCCAAGTGTTATGGATGATGCATCTACATGCACATGAAATGTCTTTTCCCAATCTGAAAATACTAATATAGGTGTTGTCACCATATTTTCCTTTAGATTGTCCAAACCTTGTTGAAAATCCTCATTCCACTAAAATTTGGTGTCCTTCTTTAACAATTTTTCCATTGGTGCAATAATATGTGCATACCCCTTTATAAATTTCTTGTAATAGTCTGTATGTACCAGTGTTTCTCTTAACTGGTGCACTGACTTTGGTGTTGGTAAATTCACAATGATTGCAATCTTATCATGGTCAACCAGTAAACCTTGTTTACACATTATATGTCCCAACAATATCCTAAAAGGTGTACCAAAAACACATTTCTTGATGTTTAATGATATCTAACATTGCCTGCATATTTCCAACATTAGTCTTAACACTTCTACATGGTCCTTCAAAAGACTATACACAATCCAGTCATCCATATATACTTCTAGAAACTGATGTATAATTTCCTTAAAATCATCTATGACTACCCTTGAAAAGATATTTGGTGCATTCTTCAATCCAAAGGGCATGACTGTATATTGGTAGGATACCCATTTTGTAGCAAAAATAGTCATATACCTATCCTCTTGAGCTATTTTGATATGATGGTAACCTGAGAATCCATCTGTGAATGAATATGCTTCCTGGCCTCCCACATTTTCTAAGACCTATTCTGTAAAATGGGTAGGGAAAGGGTCATGTAAGAAAGCATCATTGATTTTCCTCAAATCTACACAAATCCTTATCCCCCCTTGCTTCTTTTCATGGACTACCAGGGGGCTGATCCATTCAGATTCCTCTATTGGTTTTATAATGTCATCTTCCAACATTCGGTCAATTTCTTCTTTCACTTTTTGCTTATACACTGGATTCAGTCTGTAAGGTATCTATATGATAGGTCTAGCCTCAGGTTTTAGAGGTATCTTCATCTCACCTAGCTCCCCTGCTATGCCTTTCATCTCTGTAAAGGTTGTTGGAAACATGTCACTGTATTCATGCAATAAATCTGTTATTCTTTCCACTGTTTGCTCATCCCAATAGTCTCAAATAATTTCCATTTTAGGATTGTCACTCATCCCAATGATGAATTTCTTAACTTTGATTGGTGCAACAAATGCCTCTGACTCAAGATGTAGAACTTCTACCTCTCTCTCTCCTTCAATATCTGTAATCTGAATGTTGCGTGGATCATATTCATTTGGTGCTTCCTCTTCGACATGATAACATGAGAGTAACTCTTTGACTGTCTCGTTGTTCTGATGTTGATATTCTTTTATGATTTCAACCTCTGGTTCATCAAAAAATATCACTCCCCATATTAGCTTCAACACTGAATCAATGTTGGGGTTCTCATACCCGAATGAGAAGGTTACTGAAAAATTCTGTTATAATCCTGTCCATTATGTATTGCCTCTGCGCATATCTTGTTCTATGTACCAGTTCCACGGGATCCCTTCCAATGTATGAATAAAGTGATGAGGCCATTCCTATGGTAGTTTTATCCTCCATTGTATTCTGCACTTCTCCAAGTGTTCAACTGGTGTGCCTTTCCCATCATACTTATGCACTCTACTGCTCCCTTGTTCTGCACCAAATCTAATGCGCAGTAGTTGTTTACAATGATACCAATCCCAAATTGTTTGTTTGTGCGTACCCCACCATCTTGCAGGTGTTTCCTTGAGTTCCATATCTAGGGATAATAGCCTCTGATTTTAAAACAATTCCTCTTCATATTTTGTCAAGAATTCCTCTAAGTTGTTTAGCCCATGAAAATTGAGAGGTTATATTATCGTTGTACCAACCCATCTTACTACGCATTCAATTATTTCACACCTCCTTGTGGAAACTTCATGTAATCGTTGTTGCCAATTTTTCAAACCTATGCCTGAGTTGAAAGCACATGATGTAATGCTTCTCTAGATGAGTACCCCATATGTAGTTGGGTTGACATAATCCTCTCCTCGCGTGATGGTTCTGTACAACTGGTTTATTCCTTCTATATCCAAACAAGTGGCCTCTACAAACATTTCTCCTTCTGAAGGATCCAATGGTGCAATGACTCCATATTTGCCTGATTCGAAGGTCATTTTTCTTGTATTCATATTGATTATAGCCTGGTTATCAAATTTGCAATCCAATCCAAGTAATGTTGGGTAAGGTTTTGTGAAATCTACTATCTCTATCTCTTCAAAATCTGCCATAGTGTGCACTCCATCCAAATCTACTGTCACACCTTTAAGACTTCCAATTGGTAACACTTTGTGTTGATTTGATAGTTTCAACTGGATAGGTGAATAGCCTAATGTGGGTTCTCCCATACACTGCCATGTCTTCTCAGGTACGACATTTACTTTAGAGCCTAAATCCATTATAATATCTCCCATGTTGAAATACCCAATGTTGGAATTCTGTTAGGTAGTGGAGGACATTGAATGTAAGGTGGACTAGGTCCACTATATTATTAAATAAGGCCCACTATGGTAGTTTGATATAATAAATGGGCAGTTAGATATAATAAATGTAAGAGGAATTTCTAGAAGGTTTTGCTTCTAGAATAGTCCTCCTCTAGAATGTTCTTAGGTGATTGTAGCACTATATAAAGGGGTTAAAACAATGTAATGGAATATGAAGAGATTTTTTGTATTTGGTGCTGAAGCTCATTAGGAGGTTCCCCCCTTGAAGAGGCAAGTGAACATGATATGATCCATTCGATAACAGGATCCATTGTATGGTGTTTCCCTACCTCAAGGGTTTTTATTATAATAAAAGAGATTTTGCATATTTGTGTTCTATATCTATTGTGGTTCTTTGTATTTAGTCTTTGGTACTTAACAATTGGTATCAAAGAAATTTTCTTGGCAGGAATTGTGGGCAATTTTTTTTTTCTATTTGCAATTTTTTTTGGATTTATATATATTTTTGGATTTTTGAAGAAAAAGAGGACCGCGACATTCTAGATGATTTATATATTTTTATGTGTCAAATTTTCAAACAATGGTTGTATATTTGAGTTCCTCTCAGAAAAAAAACACCCAATTTTTAAAAACAAATCGTCTGAAATGGAATATGGGAAGTAAAGATATCGACATTTTAAAATCTGCAATTTTTAGGATTTTTTCCATAGATGACCGAACAATTTTTCTGATTTTTTTAGAATCTAGAGCTGAGTTTTCCAAAATAAATTACATATCTGAGTTTCTGTTTCAAAAATATCTGATTTCAAAAGAAAAATCACCCAAATTGGAGCTCTAGAAGTGAAGATATAATCGTTTTAAAATCAACCATTTTCTAGGGTGTTCGTGACGACGACGAGACTGTAGAGTTCGTAACTTTTCACAGAGTGCTCAGATTGCTACGAGATCAACACCATTAGATAAAGAATTTACATAGTTTTCTTTTGGCATATTTTAGTGGAGTTTCCAATGGATATTCACTCTCAAACCCTCAAGGAAATTCTAGAAACGATTGAAACATTCAAAGTCCAAATGCATGACACGTTGTATAACTTTCAATATGGCCTCAAGGATAGTTTTCGTCGTATTGATGATTCCTTGGCTATCATGCAGGAGATATATCTTATGACTGACATCATGGATGAATATAATCAAGAAGTATATTCTTGGTATGATTTTGAGGCTGATTGTGATGATTGGTTTATGTAGTTGTCATTTTTGGGATGACAACCACTTTCATATTTTATTTGATGACTCTACTCCACCTTCTATAGAGAACATCAATATAACGAATCAGGAGCCAATTATGATTTTCAATGTCCATCCTACATATTATACAGTGGTATTATTCCTTACAGATTCAACTATGACCATTTCCCACTATGTGGATGGATCTTCTTATTTGGATCCACATGACATTTGTAAGTCTTTGGAGCATCATTTTCAGTTGGTTATTGGGTTCTGATATATTCCGCGTGGAGTTCACATGAGCACTTGGACATGGGACCCTAGTTTACAATGGCGGTTGGAATACTTCAGCACGGGGGCTCACATTTATACATGGTACCTTGGTTCTCCAGTCTTCTTCAACATTATGGTCCACAATTATCCATGGGACCCTGGTATATGGTTGTCCACCCTCATAACAAGCATTGAGGACAACGCTTTCATAAGGGGGATGGAATGTTAGGTAGCTAGAGAGGTAGTGGAGACCATTGAATGTAAGGTGGAATAGGTCCATTATATTATTAAATAAGGCCCACTATGGTAGTTAGATATAATAAATGGTTAGTTAGATATAATAAATGTAAGAGAACTTCTTAGAATGTTCTTCTTCTAGACGATTCCTCCTCTAGAATGTTCATAGGTGATGGTAGCACTATATAAAGGGGTTAAAGAAATGTAATGGGATATGAAAATAAGTATTGTATTTGGAGCGGTAGGTCAATAGGAGGATGTCCCCTAGAAGAGGCAAGTGAACATGAGAGGATCAATTCCATAATAGGATCCATTGTATGGTGTTTCCCTACCTCAAGGGTTTTCTATAATAAAAGTGTGGTTTCTTCTATATTTCTCTGTGGATCTATTGTGTATTCAATATTTGTGGTGATTATATTTGTAGATATACTACGGTACTTAACACATTCAATCTGAATTCTACTCTTGTCCTTATTCTTTTATGGAGATGATTGACTATTTTCTGCTCTAACTTCTCTTCTACCTCTGTGTTGCATATTTCTAGAAGATTTTGTAAGACCTTAACAAATGATGGATCATTCAATAACTTAACATAGGATTGTAGAAAAGTCTTTATGGTACTTACTTTCTCTAAAGGTTTTCATTTACTGGTATGGTCCATTGAGGATGGAATCTCATACATTGGTGGTTTCTGAGTTTGCTGCGCTACTGATGTAGACACAACATTCTGCTTGAGAAACTCATGTCTAACCACCTTAAATTTTTCCTTTTCTTTCCGCACATCAAACTAATTTTGTGGCTTAGTATTCTTCTTAACCCATTGGTTTTGAGATGGATCTTGTTTTGTTGCATCAACTCCTGTCTTGGATCCTCCTTGAGTGACTATATTGATGTTTCTCCCATCATCCATGGATTCTACAAAAATCCACTGGAAATTCTGGTTGTTCTAGTTCCTTTTTTCTTGGATCTTTCCCAAAAGTGTTAGGAAGTCTTCTGTGTCATGGTATGCTTCACAACAATACATACATGTCACTGGTGGAAGTGGAAAATCCTTTGCATAATGTCCTGGTTGTTGGTAGTTGTGGCACACTACTGGTCCTCTTCCTCATCCAAATCCTCATCTGCCTCATCCTCCACTTCTGTATCCACCTCGATCTCCTCGTGGTGCATTGTACTGAGGTACCTGGTTATACTACATGGGGTTATACTATGGATGCGCATTATTGTACCATGGCTGCACATTATTGTATGGTGGTGGTACCTGGCTGAACTGAGGTGTAACTTGTCTTTTCATCATTTCTTCTTGCACCCTATAAGTGTCTGAAGTTCTTTCTCTCATTAGCTCCATCATTCTACAATCCTTATCACCATGACCCACTGATTTATAAAAATTGCAATATGAAATTTTTGGTACTATATTATACTTCTCAATCACTGGAAAATGATATGGATCACACCAATGCATATTACAAATCTCACACCATGGTCCTCCTTTTAGAAAGGGGTTTGGCACCCCTGTTTCCATGTAATGCGAAAAAGTTGGACATTCGTTATTATGGTGTCCTTCTGTCCTACATAGCGTACACCAAACAACTTCTGTTTTGTCTTTTCCCTTATTATGGTTAATTTGAAATGTTAGATTATTCAAATCCTCCTTTATATCCTCTATTGTTGGATCTCTCCGCTGATACTAGTTCTCTTCCAGTTGCAGGGCTGCCTATAGAGCCCCTGCCTGAGTTTGTAACTTCTGTTGTCTTAAAGGATGCTTCAAGTGTGGTAACAATGAGTTCACAAATAAGTGCCTATGTTGCATGTCAGTAATTGCATATTTCAACTTACCTTTTAGACATTTGAACCTGTAATCAATCTCCCAAACAGACTCACTTGGTTTCTACATGATTTCAATCATCTCATTCATGTACTGGTATTTTGAGCTTCGCTTCTGGAATTCATTTACCAATAGTTTTTCCACGTCTGCAATAGTATTTGGTACTCCCTGTGGACTGTTTACATCCAGGATCATGTACCAGTCCAATGCACAGTCTCTTAGTGTGATATCTAACACGAGCTTTGTATCCTCATCTGTGATCTTCTTTTCTTCCCAGATCTTCTCACATATGAATACACGCTTTTCAGGTTCCTCTAATGCCTCTCCCCAAAATTATAATAATCTGATCGTGGGATCATGTCCTGCCATTTTGAACTGTGTTGAAATAATGCCTTCGCACAGTGTATCCAATTGAATGTTATTTCATGAACTTGTTCCGCTAGTTGATTTTACTTGATTGAATCCATGTTCTATTGCTTTTCTTCCACTAAAATTTGGTTGTCTAAACACTGGTGTTCTATCTGGTGTATTAGTTGCACATCGTGTTGTATGTTCCAAACTAATGATGATCTGAATTGGAGTTCTACCTTCTTCATGCAAGATTTCCTCAATCTTCTCCACAATGAATATCCTCTACCTCTTCTTCATCACTTGCTAAGCCCTCTCCGTCGGCAATGGTTCTCTTCTTGTTATGCATTTTATATTGGTAAGGTATTCCTCTATGTGTCTTTCCATATTTTTCCATTATATTATTTATCTGATCCTCTTCCATCATGATTGGGTCCATAACCTCCTTCTTCTTTCCCTTATCCATCTCTCTGTCCATTTATCAACCTCATGTGAATGCTTCTCCCCTTCCTCCATGCACATAGGGAAGTTTAGCTGTCTGATTCCATGGTGATCACACAATTTTCATACAATAAAATCTTGATTGAAGTATACATTGATTTGATGTACCTACCTCTAGGTTCCTTTATAAAATCCTACTTTCCTACGGTGTAGGACTTCCCGGTATCTATTATAAATTTGGTGATATACCCTACAACAATATAATTTACTAGAAATCTACTGTGCGTAAATTTGTTATTAACTTGTTGTAACTGCACGATCTCCACAGGATTCGACTCCAACTGTCTAATTTTATTTGTAGGGTGGTTTTCCTTTAACCTCAATAACCACTCTTGCAAAAAATATGGGAAATCATAGAAAAATACCTCATGCAAGTCACTAAACATGTATTTGTCGAGATATTTGCGCAATGTTAACTTAGGCTTTCTGTTGTCCTTCTGTGAAAAATCAAGTTCCTTTGTTTTCAACCATGTTTAAATCTCTGCCTTCGTTGGATTCAATGGCCTGAACGTTCGCTTCTATACTTTCATCCTCAGCGTGTTTCTTCCACAGATCCCGTCCACTCAATCCTATGCAATTCCATCCAACAACAAAACCATTTGTTGGATTTGATCTTCTTCTTGAGATGACCTAGGGTATGATCTCAAATAGTTTTCCAACAAAACCCTCAAAACTATCGGCCCTCCTGGTAAACTAGAAGGCAATGTTGCGCACAGGGTGCACAACGAAGTCTGATACGAGATAACTTTTATGGGGGATTGCAATACTCAGGTGTTTGCAATCTAGGAATGAGTGGGGATTGTGGTAGGGTTATTTCTTCCTTATGCATTATGTTTGTTAAACATTCATCTATTTCTATGATTTATTCATCTTTAAAACTATGCATGCATGCTGATATAACTACTTTAACCATTCATTCTTAAGCTAATGATCAATAGAAATTAAAGAATTCATTAAAAATTAGACAAAACACATGGTTTACTGTGGTTCACCCCCTCCTGGGGCTACATCCATAAATATCTGGCTTCTCTTCTATTTTATTGATCGTGTTGCAAAATATTGCACCATTCACATTACATCTTCAGTAATACAATAAAAATGAGGGTAGGAACCCTCTGTGAGGTTGACTAGATCACACTAGGCTCTGCAATCTGTCACCTAACCCTCAAAGACTAACTTCTTTGACTCTTCTATAGGACTTATTACAATCAATAGCTTTCCAACCAATTAAATTTCAATCCTTAACTGACATCCCCCTCACCTAGACCTCCTAGGTCCTTATTTATACTAATTTATAGGCTTATAGCCATTAAAATATTTTTCAAAAACCCCAACCCTATCATGGTTAGGCTTGTTTTCCTACACGCCACATTGCTTTTTCTCCTGCATGCTTCTTTTCCTTCTTTTTTTTCATGTTGCTTTCTTTCCACCTGTTGCGTGTGCTCCAAAATTAGGTCTTTCTTTCCAAAAACAGGTCATTCCAAAAACATATCTTTCTCCCAAAAATAGGCCTGCGCCCAAAATAGACTTCCTTCTTTGTTATCACTGAAATTTCGTTCGCAAATGGTTACAGAAATATAGCATCTCCAAACACCTATTAGTTTATCCATGGTCCAAAAAATGCATTTCCAAAGGGCACAAACTATACAATTGGTTATAAAACCAGCATGCGCTTAGAATGCAAAGGAAGCGCGCACACATGCACCAGTCGAAAACGTCGAAAAAGCGCACATGCGCCTGATGCGCGACCATGGATGCAAAAATCAACGCACACTTCAGAACGACGCATTAATGATTCTGGTCAGCCTCCCAACCACTTCTGGTTCATCTCCCAAGTCAATTTGACCCCCAAATCCGAGTTAAATTCGAGTGGGGGGCTGGTCAAATACCTAAAGGTACCCTAAAGGGCCCCTTGTTCACACTAAAGACCGGTTGGATAATGCCTCAAAGCTTTGCTATAAAAAGAGGCCATGGGTGCACTATATTTCCAAGAATCTATTTGTATTGTTATTCTACCTCTATTATCCTGTAAGGAACCTCTTTCCTCATTAGAGAATATAAGCACCATTTCATTGGGATATTCACATCACCTCTTGAGTGAATGACCTTTGGATTTCTTCACCATTTACTTTTAGTTTTCTATTTGTAATAAAAGCTCAATCATTGGGGGTTCAAGATCCCTCCCTTGGAGGAAGAGGGGACCCATAAGTCTCCCTTTCTCTTTGGTGTTTTCCCACTAATACAATCTATCCATTGGTGGCATGAATATCGGTCTTTATTTTGTTCTATTTCCCTTATGTACTTTAGTTTAGTTTATTTAATTATTGTTATCTTAGTTGTTTCTTTGTTTCTTGTGCTTGATGTTTCTAACTCTTATAGTCATTTCTGTCCTCTCTAGCTAACCCAAACATATAAGGGTTTTTGTGATATGTTGAAGGCCCATAGCCTTCTTAAGCCTGATTCTATGCAAATTGTAATATGCACCACACTTATATTCCCTCTCCACATGAAGGGTTTGTCAAAACATAGGCACTTAGGGGGTTAAAATCCATATTTATCCTCTTTATGTTTTCATTTTTCCACATGGATGGCTTGCTTTGATTAAAGTTAAGTTGGAATCATTATATATCACATATATAACCACTTGCATTGGGACCAGAAATTGAACGTCAATCATTGAGTATGTTCTTCTCTCGCGCCATAGAGCGATCTTGAGAATCAGAAAAACAAATGAGGGAAAATTTCATCTCCCTTAAAAGACAAAATATTTAGGAGAGGACAACAACCCCCTTGGGACTCCTCTTAGTTTATTTTTCAAACACATCTTAAATTTGAAAGGGCCCATACATGTCCACATGCTACAAAGATAGGATAGTTTTGAAGCTACTTTCTTAGATTACATTACTAGGGGAGTTTAAAGGTTATTGTAACGGGCCCATACATGACTACATGTCCACAATCTAGGATAGTATTTTAAATCTTTCTTATATTAAATCACACTAGGGATTTAAAGGATTGTTAAGGACCCATATTTCCACATGCTAGTTCTCTAGGGACTTTAAACTTCTGCAAGGTTGTACCAATGGCATCTAGTAAATTAGGTAATCAAGACTTGTAAGGACCACACAAAGTCCACATGCTGTAAGTGACACCTAATTTATTAAAAATTTGGCACACTTTCACTTGTTCACACACAAAGCCTCTACTCACTCACATAGTTTCATCTAGAATCATGGAGGTTGAAATAAGTTTCCTCCAAATGGATTCCAAAATGCCCCACCCTTTTCTTGACGAAACTATCCACTCCCACTTAATTTGAACGAGATTGGTTCACACCCCCAATCTCTCAAAACAACCACATCTAATTTTTTTCTAAAAAATCACAAAGTTTTCCTCCACAGGAGGTGATAAAAGAAATTGTTTAGTATAGGTAGGATCTCAGGGATAGGCATCCAAATAACTCCCCGTTATCTAGTTTTCCCATCTTCAAACATTAGAAGTTGTCAAATAGGGAACTTTAAATCCTCCAAGTCAAGTGTTCCTAACACCATAAGGCTGAGAGATACTTGTGAAGGGGCAAAGGCCGAGGTCTGGTTGTTCTGTGCATCCCCCCTTGAGGCACCCACCTCTTGGACGGGATCCAGCCCGTGACCCATTTCCGAGGCCAAAAATCTAAATGCCGCACTTTGACTGAGGTACCTAGTGACCAAATTTTAGGACATCTACCCAGGTGGAAATTGTGGGCTGCCATTGCACCTTGATCGGATTTTGTGTGGCTATTAGGAAATATCACCATCTCTTTCAGGATATGCACCCTCTACCTCTCATTATAAATGATTATTTCATCCTTCATTAGTTCCTCTTCCAATGGATTCATACCCCACTGTTGAGTGCTATTGGAAGGTCTAGTGCTATTTAAGAGGAAGGATGTTACATCTTTTTAGGACACAAGCATTTTCTTTCTTTTTTCTCCCATGCAGACAAAATCCACCTATCCACATATATGCTTCTTTGCCAATTGATTTATGTATGATGCTCTTGTGATTACAAAATTATTGTGAGATATATTGTGAAGGTCCAAGTTATACAAAGTCTCTTGTTCATTTATTACTCTCATCACCAATTTCACACATTCATTTTGGTAGTCATCCATCATAGGGGACCCACATAACCCCCACCGTTCCAGACGCTTGCAAAATATCCCTCCCATTTGAGGAGGAGTTCCTTGTCTTTCCCACTCATCAGCTCAACCCTCTCACACCCCCATGAGTGCTACTGTATTGGGATCATATTTTCTTGGTTCCACTTTACTCGGGTCCACTTCCCAAGGTCAACCACCCACTAGCTTTCCTTTACAAGGAAGCTGGGGGCACACTTCTTCCCAAGGAGGAAGTAACACCCCACCTTACCCCCCTCATGGGTCAGGTACACAAACCACTCACACCATGGCTGGAACTAATCCTCCACTGCCACTCCAGATTCCATACTTGTCTTCCCTCGGATCTCAGTAAGCTCACCATTGATCCTATATTGCACGACCCCACATGGTCTGCAATGCCTACCAAATTACCTTAAGACATTCCCAAGTTTGAAGGGAAGGCAAGAGAGGACCCTGCCAGCCTCGTCATGACCTTTCAGCTATGGTGCTCTTCAAACAACATCATGGACGACTATGTCTGGTTATGGTTATTCCAACACACACTCACTAGCCCATCAACCAAGTGGTATGTAGATGAAAAATCGGTGTCCCATGTGACTTTTGAATCATTGGCCAAAGAATTTTTGACCTTCTTTGAACTACCAATCCACCATGAAAATGGTCTTAAACTTCTCTCAGAGTTTAAACAAACCTCAGCCACACATATCGCTGACCACATTCATGAATGGCGTCAACAACATAGCTTATGCAAAGCAGAAACCACCAAACAACAATGCCTCGATTGGTTTCTCAGATCACTTATCTCCCTCCGTGCCAAGGATGTGGCCTCCACCTTCCCCCAATCTGAAGAGGAAGCCATTAGCAAGGCTCAATAGTACCACCTCATTTATGTGCAGTCAAGATACTTATACATAGTACTACCTGACATCCCAAGACCCGTACTATTCGGCCAAGACAAACCTGGGATGTCTCACTCAGCGGACATATTGATTGGTACCACAACACACCATAATCCATACATCCAACCACCACCCATGTATGGTACACCCAAACATCCACCAATATATGGTGGAATTCATTATTACCCCCCTCCCCTTTACCCATCACAATACCCTATGGTACCCCCTCCACCCACGAGTGGACCCGCATCGAAACCCATGATGTGTTTGCCTATACAACTAAGTTATGGTACCCCGTCTACCTTAGCTTACACCCAAATCCATAGTGAAAGAATAACACCTTCCTATGTACCATACAAATCATTGCCACAAAATAATCCATACTTTCCATTTCCTGGTCCTCCCCCACCCACGGCTCCACCACATGGGCAACCACACGATGGGGTTAACTTTGTTCAACCCTCTCCCATTCAGAAATTTCAAAGATTTGAACAATTGAATATGGAAAATATGGCCCATCAGTCGAACAATGCCAAAAAGAAAGGAAAAAACTAAAACAATAATAATCTTGGACCAGGAGGAAATAACCCCCAACAAAACCAACATGCTTAGGGAAATCAGAATCAAGGGAACTAGAACCCCCAAGGGGGAAATAACAACAAACACCAAGGGAATAATAACAACAACCTCCAAACAAACTTCCCTTGTGCCCTTTGCAGTGAGTATGGACATTATACTCACCATTTCCCCCAAATTGATGAATTTAAATGGATGAAAGAATCCGTGAATGAACCTCGTCCCCCAACACCGCCTGCCCCCCAGCAGGCCCCACAAAAGTATGTGAAACAACCACCCACGGTGGTGTTGCAAAATCTGATTCCACACCAAGGTGTGATGAACACCCGGCAGGAGATGCACCCTACCCCACCACAGATAGGATAGTATCAAAACCCTGGTACCCTTGTGGATCACACTATCCTCCTCACTAGCGAAGAGGAAGTCCTTATACAAACGCGCAATCGTCAATCAAACACACCCCTTGAATATACTCCCACCACATCAGACACAGTTCCAGTTACAATGGGACCCCCTCTCATGATTCCACTCCCTAACACTAAGACCCCCCTTCGTATTCCTCATATCCCCTTACGACGAAATGTCAACAACCCTCAGGCTAGGGTAGCACACAATTACAGTTTGGTCGATGACCTGGCACAATCCCCCGCCGCAATGTCAGTCTTGGAAGTCCTCCAAACCTGTCCCACTTAACGGAATCCCTTACTCTCCTCCCTGGGGGAAGTCGACCTTGCTGATACTCGAATGATCACATTTGATCTAGATTGTGGAGAACCCCATCTCCTCGCTTTGGTAGCTTTCCAGATACTAGTCAAAATACAAAACATCACAGTTCATCGATGCATCGTCGATGAAGGTGCATCTACATGCATCATGCCCAAAAATGTCTTGCAGAAACTCGTCTCTCTCGAGATAATACCATCCGCCATCACTCTGAGAGATTATGATGGATGACCATCCTCTCCTGAAGGACTTTTTCAAAATGTCCTCATTGAGCTCGTGGGCAAAACCATCCTTATCGACATTGAAGTTATCGACGCCCCGCTAGATTACAATATCCTATTCGGATGTAGCTACATGTACACTATGAAGGAAGTATCCTCTTATTTATTCTGAACGATGATGTTCCCCCACAATGGGAAGATCATCACCATCGATTAGGTTTCACATTAAGAGCCTAACCCTTCCTCCAACATCGATAACATTTTACCTTTTATCCACAGTAATCCAATGTCTACCCACTTGTTGAGATGGGCCCCAACATCTTCAAAGATCCATCCTTGCTAGGGACATACCATGGAGCACCCCCGCTCATACACCCCTCAGCTCAAGTATACGTCATCTCTTCCAACGAAACTAGCACTGGAGATACCATTCCTCCCACTAAGGCTTCTTCACTTCCTGACGTCACGCTAGGCGCAGAGCTCCTACCTCAGGAATCCCTTGAGAACTATCCATCACCACTTGTTCCCGATATCCCTCCCTCCCAGGGTCACATCCTATTTTGGGAGATAGTCCCCCAAGCCATTACCCAAATCCCCTTCTTCTACCCCCCATCGAGCATACAATCTTTCCAGGTAGCTGCCACGCTTACTCTACCTAACATGGTGCTTGACATCCCAGTTTGGTATCTGCATCCACCTAAGATGGTTCCTCAACCATCAATTCCTCCCCACATTGAGGGAATCCCAATGCAAATACCAGTCCTCACTCTGAATGCACCACCCTCACCCCCACTCACTAGCACCACCACTACAGCTGGGGGCAAAAGGAAGAAGAAAGAGACCACCGCTCCACTCCCCCCCCTCCTCGAGTTCAACTTCCTTGTGCACTATGCGAGAAAGAAGGACACCCCACCAATCGATGTCCCTCTCTCCCTGAGTTACACAATTTAATCCGACTTCCTCGAGCAAGAACACCGCTCGTCGCTCGACCCAAGGCACCAAGTACTACCACCACGTCTCCAACTACTGGTAACATAGGGCTTCAAACCAAATTATCTAGTGCCATCTATTCAGAGTATGGCCATTACACCCACCATTGCCCCACGCTACCTCAATTTCGACAAACACTAACAGTAGTACACCAGAGATTTCAACAAGAGTCGCCCCCATCCACATCATCAAGTACTCCTGTCATAGACATCCACTATGTCACGACTTCAGTTAATGAATGAATGAGATGCCCTTGCTCTCCCTGTGAATCACTGGATCATTTCACATACCAGTGTCTTATGATCCTTAATACAGGTGTCGCCATATGGCCCTTATTCAAAATTCTATACCTACCTCACAACCAACGGTCCCAATGAATACCCCTACTCCATCCCCTGATGTTGTTCACATTTTCTCTCCTAAACTTGAGGCACTTCCCACTCCTCCATGGTTCACAGATAGATTATATGAGGATTTTCCCCCAAATCCCCCCAATTCTCCCACTCATTTCCCCACGGACATTTGACGCCCAACTACCATTTTCAGCCCACGGTATCTCGATATTTGGTTTATGTTGAACAAAACATCGCAAACCCCTTGCGTCATCCCCCCTACCTCTTCACCACCAGAATACAACCACACGGTGCTAGTCACCAATGTTACTCCCTTAGATCCCCTATATTCTCTACATTTTCACTACGAAGAAGACATCCTCGAGGAATTAACTACCCCCGATTTCCCATGGGATCTGTTCCATCATAGAGCACTCTTTCTTTCACAGGAAGCCTTTACGCCTCCTAACCAAAACTCCATATACACAATCTAAACCAAATATTTTCTTCCATCAGGGCATATAGACTGGTTCAATAATCCTATCCCTGCCCTTGATGCTTTTGAAGAAGGCAACATGGCCAACATTTCCCCCACCGTCAAAATCGATATTTCTATCAAACCGGGAATAATAGAAGAAATCACCATTGGTGCCGCATTCTCTCCTAAACAAATTATAGCTTACAAATACCTCTTCCAGGAATACCGGGACATTTTTTCCTGGTCATACATAGAGATGCCTAACCTCGATTCCTCTATTGTCGAAGATCATATAGACACATGGCCTGATCTCACAACTGTAAGACAAAAGAAACGTCCACTCCACCCATCCAAAGCGACGGCCATAAAAGCCAAAATTGACAAATTATGCGCTGCAGGGTTCATATACCCCATTGCATATACGCCATGGGTCTCCAACCCCATCCCTGTAAAAATAAACAGGGCACTATTCACGTCTGCACTGACTTTCGTGATCTCAATCACGCCTGTCTTAAAGGCAATTTTCCAATGCCTTTTATTGACCAAATTATTGATGATTGTGCCAACCATGAGGCTTTGTCCTTCATGGATAGTTTCTCTAGCTACAACCAAATCTAGATTCACCCAGCAAATCAATACAAAATCACATTCACTACTCCGTGGGGTACTTTTGCATATCGCGTCATTCCTTTCAGCCTCAGGAATGTCGGTGCGACATTCCAATGGGCCATGACATACATTTTTCATGATCTATCCCACATCATCCTCTCCTACTTAGATGATCTCACTGCTCACTCTAAAAAACACAGTCAACATCTAGATGACTTACGCATTGTCTTTCACAGGTGTCGTTAGTGCAATATCCTCTTGAATCCCCTCAAGTGTGTATTCTTCGTCACCGCTGGATGCCTCCTTGGGTTCATCGTTTCCCAATGTGGCATCACCGTGGACCCCCTCAAGGTCCAAGCCATCACAAAAATCCCCCCCCCCCCCCCC